>CM048653.1:14741401-15143901 GCA_026413185.1 Pueraria montana var. lobata
TGGTCACTAGTTCACGATTATTGTTAATAAGCCATTGCACCGCATGAACGTGTCCTGATTTTACTAAATCAAATAGCACTGCCGAAGGTTCAGATATCAACTCCAAAATCTTGCTGTATTCCAATTTTGTTACTCGAGTCCATAATTTTTTAAGCAACTCCAGACCCTCTAGTGATAAAACTCCTGTACTGTTATCCACTATTTCCTTGTCTATAGTGAGCAACAAGCATAGTTGATATTGGTCCAAGATTTAACATGAAAAGAAAGAAAAATGTTAAATTAAAATCTTAATCTTATATGAAGGGCCATTTTTTTTAATCTCTATTTAAAAAATTCTATATTTTAATCCTTAGATAAAAAAAAAAGTGTAAGATATTTACTCATGAGTTGTCAAACATTTCTCTTATTGCACGAACTTAATAAACATCTAATACTATTATGACACTGGATATTATTGACAATTAAGGACTATTAATTATTTATATAAAAATATATAACTTTCTAAAATAAGAATTAAAATGCAAATGATGTCAAATATAAAGATCAAAATTTTAGCTTAACACACACACACACACAAAAAGAAGCCATTCTCAACTTGTGAAAGCTTACTTAGAATTTCTGAAGGCTTCCGCGCCAGCATATGCAATGCTGTTAGGTGCTCTTCATCTCTTGCAACGGCCAAATCAGTTGGATATTTTTGAAGTAATTTCATTGCCACACCTGTTATATGCACAAATTAAATAGCGATGGTGGATTGCATATGTACAAGGCAAGGTAAAACACCAACTAAATTGAAAAACCATGTACGAGTTCATATATATACCAGTCAAACAACATATATATTAATTAATTATAATAATCCCAAGAGATGCGGCCTCTGCGCTGGGTTAATTCTTAATTACTTGGGGCAAAGGACAAATTAGCTTTGATCTGATCAGGGTTTCTATCAAAATTTAATATAGATCATTTGAATCAAGTAGTATTTTTAGTCTCTTTTCATAATATGCTATATTAATTTCCCATTAACTGTTAATTAAAAAAGCTAGCTAGCTACGTATAATTGTTAAAAATAAACTTAATTATATCATTCACGTTGATTACTTATCCAAAGCTACTATAAAAATTAATTTTAAATATGAAATCAATGCAAAATTTGAGACCTCTTTGGTTTTAAAGGATGATATAACAATTGTCAAAGATCTAATATGATAAGGCCAAAATAGTATATATAAGTGGTGGACAATCCTTATCTTATAAGAGCATGTTTGAATTTTCTGTGGGAGGGTCCAAAAGTATATTTGAGAACAAAATCAGTTTAGGATCATATTTGGTTACTCTTCAAAAGTATGTTTGAGAGTAAAATTTTGTCTGCAAACTTAATTTTAGAGAAGCAAAATTTGTGATACTTTTACAAACTTTAATCCAAAGATGCACTAAGTTGATTTTGTGGAATTGAGTTTAATTTCATAATATGCTATATAAGTGGTTTCCAGGACAATCCTTGGCTCAAACTCTAACTCTAACATGGCATCGGAGTGAGCTATATCATATACCTATCCTGGAAACTTCACTCTCCTCAGTGTGAGGTGTGTTAGAGACCCCACATTAACTATTGATAAGAACAAAGTAATATAACAATCATACAAATATCTACCTGTCATATTTTAATTATTTCAACTGATCATTGAATTTGTTATTGAATTATGGGCAATTAAACCGAATGACGTTGGAATTGTAAACATATATATAGCATTATAGTTTATGTCTGATCAGTTCAATGGGCTCAATTCAGTTTGTAAAACATGATAATATGTAAAAGAGAACTACATTAAAAAATGGATAAATAAGGTTGTTTAGTTTTACACTTACGAAACATGTTGCTGCTAATGGTCATAAAAAACAGTCGTTCAATATCCTTGGAATCCATTTCGTCAAGCAGACTAGGAGTGGACAAAAATAGCACGATGTTGTGTTGGCGGGTTAAAGCAGCCAAGTGAACTGGTAGCATCCCATCTGAATTTGGTATTTGCAGGTCTTCTGGGGTCGTCATCTTTAGGTAAAATACCAACATTTCCACAAAATCAGTGCTCCTTGCACTTACTGCTACATGAAGAGCTGTGTCGGCTCTAGCAGTCAATGGAATGCGTACCATATCAGGAAATTTATCAAAAATGTGGGGTTTTGCTAGGTGCCACATATCGCTGAGTGCATATACGTACAGTTGTGATTTTAAAGAACCTACAATGCTTTCAAATTATTAACTTCACATTATTTAACATGACCTTTAAATAATCTTTACCATTATTTGCAAATAAAACCTTTTTCTCGATTACCATATAATGTGTATAAATTCTTTATATGATCAGGTGTTTTAAGTTGTTGATCAATTCTTTTCTTGGTTACCATGACATTAGGGCGAAGTATCCATTAACTATGTCGATGACTAATTTTTGCTAAGAAAGTTGATCAATTCTTTAAAAGTCTACAACTTGTGAACTTGGAAATTATCTCAATTTTGAATTCCTATTAATTTCATCATTTTTGTAAGTTGTCCAGTTACCAAGTAAGATTTTTCTTTTTTCTTTCTTTTTTTGTAAGAACCACGAGTATACTTTATAGAGACAATCATGCTCGAACTACATAGAACTATTATTAGCAGCAAAATTCTTCCTCCAAATATTTAATGCAATTGCATATCTAAAACTTGATCTAAAAAATATTTGTTAGTACTACCTTCGTTGCTAAACTCTTGATGTTTAAGGTTAATGCACACAGCTTACTAGAAACATTTAATACTACTAATAAATAATACATTTAGTTTAAAATATCCTCATTTAATATCTATGATGGAAGAAGTTGTGAAAATATAGACCATGTTAAATAGGGGCACATGTAGAAGAAAACAATTAATAAGACTTAGAAAATGTAAAACATCAAAAGTTTTTGAACAATAACAAGAAACTAAAAAGAGTTTAGGAATGAAAATAGTACTCCCTTTGTTTCTTTTTAATTGTTGAAATTTTGGAAAAATTTTGTTTCTATTTATCTGTTGTTTGCAAAGTTCAAAATCATATTAATTATTCTTTTATCAATTATACCCTTACTTCTCTCCTAATTTTTAATGAATTTACACATGCATTTATTGTAAAGTAGAAATGAAAATAGGGTAAAATAGAAAATTTCATAATTACTTTATTAGAATCAAGAAAATTTAATGCATTCCTTGGTTTCTACAAATAAACCTTAAACGACAGATAAAAAGAAACGAAGGGAGTAAATGAGAACAACCTCGCGTCAATTGAAATCTAGCTGAGAAATTGGACAATTATGGAGTTGAATTAAAGGGATCGAATCATCGAACACTTTAATTAAGTTCGAAAATTGAATTTCAAGATTTGTTTGGATAAATTTTGAGTTTGAAAATTAATTGTATGATGATAAGTAAAATTGTTTTTGAGAGAAGTATTTTTTTTTCCTTTTCAGTTGAATTAATTCTTAACACGGGGCCTATAAAATATATCTATACTTCTAATCTTATACTTTAAAAGTGATTCTACTTTTATTATTCAAATAAAATTGAATTTTCTAAACCCATTTTTAAAATATCATTCGTATATATAAATCAATTTTTTTAACGTCAAGCTGCATCAACTTCAAAATTTTCAAAATCTAAAATAAACAAACTCTCAAGTGGTCTCTAAGTGCACTCCTTGTCAATGCAATAGTTTCAATTACAACTTACTCAGATCTGGTGCAGTAATTTCATTATTCACTCCTCTACTTTCATCTTGCGGTGAGGCAGAGCCTGAAGTGACAACTGGAGTTTGCTCATGGCTTAGAATAGGAATGTGATTTGATGATGATGATGATGATGATGATGATGATGATGATATTATAATCTCAATGTTGGTGTCATCTAAAAATGTGACAGAGGGATCATTTCCATTTTCCAAGGAAAATTCTCTAGATAACGGAAGTGTAAAAGTCAAATGTTAAAATTACTCTTTAAGTGAAATGTTTCACTCAATAAAAAAGTAAAAGGGGAAGATTTTTATTAAGATGTGGAAAAATGGCTTATAACATTTAAATGCACTCTCATATGATTTCCAATAAAATCTTTCCTCTTTTAATTTTTTAATCAGTGCTCTTAGAGTATTGGTTAGCAAGACCCTACTCTTTTTTTTTATAACTATCGTAATTAGGGCATTTGTTTTTTTTATGAGATTCAAGATATTCTAAGAAGCTTCGGTCTTTTGGCTTGATTATGAGACAGTTCGAGATTTAGTTACACTTAAAATTCTTCGTTCCTCTTCAAGGATGTATTATGTGGAAATTGAATTTAAATTCTCCTCCCCAAATGTTAAAATTATTTATAAAATTGTCGACCTCACCTAGTAGAATAAAATAATTTGTTGTTGTTGTTGTTATTGAAGATTGAATTGGTTGCATATATGAAAAGAGAAAATCACCGTTAATGTCATTGTAATGGATATGTGAGAGCATTATTAATATGCTTAAAATTAATATGCTTAATATATATAAATAACCGTTTTAGGTAAGAATATAGGAAAAGTTGATAGTTTTAATTACCATTTATATTTTAAAAAATATAATCTTTGTTTCTCTCTCTATTTATCTCTCTCTATAAAGTATAAACTCACTCCAACAACCATTGAACATATAATATACCAAAAAATATACTAGTAAATAGAGAAAGGAGAGATAATTTTAACATTTGACTTTTGCACATCCTATTATTATAAAGACAAGCAACTGCCAACCCATTGAGTGATTATCTAATTATAGCATTGCTGTCGCCCATTGTAATTTGCATGGTATGCAATGATTATCAACATGTAAGTCTATATAATACTTTCACAGTTTCTAAACTATTGATATTTAAGGTTAATATACACAACTTAAAAAACATTTAATACTACTCACAAAAAATACATTTAATCTAAAATATCCTCATTTAATATCTATGATGAAAGAAGTTGTTGAAATCTAGGTCATGTTAAATAGAGGTATATGTGGAAGAAAATAATTAATAACCCTTGGAATGTGTAAAACATCAAGAGTTTAGAAACAAAAATAAGAAGTTAAAAATCAAGAGTTTAGAAACAGAGGAAGTAACCAATTGCTGGAGTATATAGGAGGGCAATTTGCATGGTACCCAATATATACAATAATTACTCCATCCATTCCAAAATAATACTAATAGTATGACACACTAATTAAGAAACATTAAAACAATACTAATGTTTAAACAAAAATATCCTCAATTTTTCAACTACACTTATTATAAATCATCTCACTATCCATCAATAACAAATACATTCTACTATCCACCTACTTATTTTTATGATAATTATCTCTTTTCAATACAAGTATTAATTGATTTTCTTAATTATATCCAGGAGTATTGTTGAAAAAAATAGCTAAAAAAAGTTAAAAGGACTATTATTTTAAAACAAAAATAAAAATCTAAAAAGACTATTATTTTGGAATAGAGGGAATATATACAATCATACATAATGGTTAAAATTAAATCAAATAACCATGTGACTATTTAAAGTGATTACGTGATCATTAAATAATATTATTTTATGACTTAATTGTATATTTTACCATCAAACTTTTGTAATTCTACGAATTTTATCATCGAAATTTGTTTTTCGAAAATTTTATAATCATATTACTTAATTTTTTCAAATTTTACCATTCTGTTAAGTCTCTGTCAAATGTCAAACGGTAGGATGATCAAATTCGAGAAAATTGAATAATACGATGGTAAAATTTGCAAAATTACAAAGTTTGATGGTAAAATGTGCAATTAAGACATAAAATTATATATATGGAAACGATTTCATTGGTAAAAAAGAAGAAGTGATAAAGTGGTAATTTATATATAATTAATGTTGAAAATACCAATATATAGTCCTAATTCCAATCAAGAATAAAAGGATAAAATATTTAAACCAAAATAATTTATTAGAAATGTTAAGAATAATCACACATCACGTTAAGTTCTTAAAAATATTTATGATTAAGGGTAATAGAAAAATACTCACGACAAAAAAAAAAGAAGATATTTAAGGATAAAAAAGGTCTGATTAAATATGATGATTTACAATATTAAAAAACTTAAAAAATTATACAATTTTGTAGCTAAAAAAATCAATATGAGAATTAATAGTTTATATATAATATTAAATATCTTTATAAAAATTTCTCCAAGGTTCCAAAATTCTTAGACATGATATTGCAGAGAACCTCAGACCCTGCAAGTTCCTACTCTCATACCTGTTGACCAAAACTTTCTGCTCTGGTGGTGGTTATATATTTTATCATGTTTTATATATTTTCACTGACGCATTTAATTTTAATGATATTTCCTACCTATGGTCTTTTTATAGTTGCATCTTGCGGACAATGTAGTATGAAACAAGCTGTCAACAACTAATTCAAAGCAAGATTAGAAGTATTTTTTTATCTCAAAATGTAAGAATTTTATTAAACCCAGTCCAATGACCATTGAACATATATAATATATCAAGAAGAAACTGAGCAACAAGCAGCCAGGGACGGGTTTACTTGTACAAGTGGGGCGGTTTTAATTTTATTTTTAATATATTACTATTTTTATTAAAAGCATTGCTATATAGTACGAGATTTTATATGCACGAACCCAACACGAAATTATGTGTTCAAATATTATCGGTTGAAATGTTAAATTTAAAAAATAAAAAGATAAACCTTTGGCGGAATTCAGGGGTGTTGCAGTTATAGATATAAGGGATTTACAATAACTCACGCACCTTCCTCAACTAACTAAGTTAGATCCCCTCAGTTACCTCTTCAACTAACTAAACTAGACTTCCTCGTTACCCCCCTCAGTTGTTGCAGTTATGTATATGGCAGCTTTAGCTATAAAAAAAAAATATTTAAGGGTTTTTTTTTTTCTTTTTTGCCAAATATTCTATTTTTTTTATAGTTTTTATTGAAGATAATTGATGACACTTTTTTTTCTTTTTAGATAAATATTTTTTTTCTTTTTATAATTTTTATTGTAGAGATAATTAAAATTTTCTTTTTTTTAGAAAAAATATTTTAGTTTCATTTATTTTTCCTTTTAATAGTCTTTTTCATCTATAATCCATTATTACAATTTTAAAAGTTATAAATAATTACATTTGATTTAAGGCTATGTAATACATATCAAAAAACTTTATGGAGTTAGAGTTTGCTTGAGACAGTTTGAACCTAAACTCTACCGAATTGCCATTTGTGAAGTTAGAGTCAATTTGCCTACAACCCCATACGCTGGATGAAATGCTTGAAACATATTCGGAATTTCCTTCTGTTGATTTCATGGGTAAAATTGTTTTAGGGGTGTTACAATTAAATGATGATAACCCAATTTGAACATATATACAGTAAGGTGCAAGCCTTGCGGTGGCATTTGATACACGTCGCATGACAACAATTATGCAAAACCATTTTGGTGCAAGCCTTTGCCACATTCATCTTCTATTTCCAAAACGACATTGATTAGTTTTCCATCTCCTTCAATCATCTTCTTGCCATAACTTGAACCATCTAGCTAGAGTGCTTACAAATCTCCAACTTCTCTGCGCTACCATGAAGTTGTTGGAGAACAACAACAACAACAAATAAGTGTCAATAACAAGCATTAGCAAACCTGTACAAAAACAGAAAAAGAACCGCACAAAACCAATTTTCTTGTATCAACGGCTTAATACAAGAATTGAAAATATCCATCCAAGGGCTTATATTTTGAAACTTTTACAATATTATGGTGGCCAAGTAATAAATCCATAAAATTAAGCTTTTTCAACCATTAAACCCATTTACAAATAATCATGGCTACATCTAGTTGAAAATTGGAATTATTAATTTGACTCCAAATCAACGGTTGGACTTTAATTTGTTGAGTAAGAGGTTATTAGTGTGTGATTTGTGAGGTGCGTGACTAATGAGTACGTACGCGTGCAGAGAGTCTGAGTTTTTTCTGAAAAGAAAAAGCTGGGCTTGAGAGAGGTGAGGTTGGTTGGTTGAGAGTATCTGTACGAAGGAGACATTGGCGTTGAGTTCAGTAGGTATAGAGAGCATGAGCATGCTAGTAGTAGTGGTAGCAATCTGATTATTTGCTTTGTGTCTGAGAAATGTGTGATTGCATGGCAGCAGCACACTTTCTTGTTGGACTTGCAAATGCCTAGACAAATGGGGGACCCAAGGTTGTGCAGTCTATCTAAGTTGGAATGTGGTATGTTCCAATGGTTTACTTAATCCTCCCCAGTTAATATTTTCTGCATCTTATAAGTTATAAAGTTATATGTAACCGACCCAGAAGTATTGGTGTTTGATGCAATGGTTGTTCTTACAAGTAAATGATATTATGAAATACATGGACATGCATCCTGCACATTCTAATTGATTAATTGATCGATCTTACGTGCTTGCAAAGTTATATATGTACTTCAACTTTTTTTAAAATTAACTTTCTTCTTCTCTAACTTTCCTATAACTTAAGGTATATAAAAGTAATGAATTCATTTTAATTGATTTTTTTTTTTTTTTTGCTAAGCCCATAAATTCTTATTAAAATGTGTATCTAAATGATGGTTCTTATTAACAGTAGTGGTTATGGCATACCATGCAAGACTGGGCCCCTTCACCAACCACATGGAAAGAAAAAAGCTTTGACGTGGGGTATGCAGTTTTCGGAAAAGACAATATGGGTTATGTAGTATAGTCTCAAATTAAGGCTGGAACACCAAGAAAGGTTATATTTCATGAGATAGAAAATGTACAACAATCTCAAATTCAAACAACCTTCATTATTTCACAAACAAATTATTCAGTGTGGACACTGCCATCGTCTATTAATTAAAAGACAAAAAAATGAGGAGAAACTACTCTTAAAGGTATGCCAGTGTCTGTAACTCTAATAAGTTACTCAAGTTTAGACCATGATTTTAAATTGCGGTTGCGGTCGCGGTTGCGGCCATTGCGGTTGCGGTCATTGCAGCTACTGCGTTGCGGATTGCGGCGTGAAATTAAAATATGTTTGCACCAAACATAGAAAAAAGTTCTATAATTAATTATATATGTTTTATTTATAAGGTTATATAGATTTTCATTCATTTTTTTAATCTTGGTATCATTTTAATGAATAATTTAGAATACATATATAACGGAAATAGAGATATATAAATTTAAAAAAATCTAGAAAGTAATAGGAATACAAAACTAATTGGACTGTCAAATATTTAATTTAGGATAAATTGTCTCAAATAGAAAAGTAAGAAATTAAAAGGTACATAAATCTAATCAAATCTCAAATAGATATAATATTTATTATAAAAGAACTTATTTAGTAATTACATGTTGAGAGAGCAAGTGACTCTATTAATTGTAGAAGCTAAAATGCCTTAATAATTATTCACAAATTTGTCAAAAGAAATAAAAATTATTCACCAAAAAAAAAACCTTAATAACCATTAATACATTTGTTTTTTTTTTAAATAAAAAACATGAAACATTTCGTTACCCGATTCATATTTTAATAATAGATGTTCTCTGTTTTTCTTATTGTGTCATATGCTTTTTAATTTTTTTTTTCTCTTTACACATGAAACAGGCTCTAGATGTGCCTTTTACTTGGAGAATGATAGTGTATTTGTGTTTTTCTATAATGTATCAGTACCCCCAAGGGCCCTAGGCCCAACACTCACTCAGCAGCGCATCTATTCAATTTTTTTTCCTATTCTCTCTCACCTTAAGCCGTTCAATTAGAGAAGCTGAGAAGGTAAAGTAAAAATAAACGAAACAGAGGAACAAGAGTCGCAGAGAGGGAGAAACCCAAACGCGACGGGCCAACGACAGTGTGGCAACAGCGGTGCGACCCAAACGTGACGACACTGCGGCGACAACGGTGCGACCTAAACGCGGCGGTGACAACCCAAATTTTCGTCACCCACAGAGCTCGGATGGGATCGAAGATCCCACAATCCCACAATCCCAGTTTTCCACTTTCCCCTTTCCCACCATCGTGAGTTCGTGACCATCCCTTCCCCATCAATAGAAGAAAAAAAATGGTGAATCGCGTTTGCACAATAACAGATCAACATTTCTGAGATTGATTTGATTTTTTGGTCTTTCTTTCTTGAGAATCTTGAGAAAAATGAAACGGAACGGTGTTTTGTTTGAGTTGCGTCCAGTTGCGGAGACATAACGGAGGTGTCGCGGACGTTACGGCGTTGCGTTGCGGCAAAAAACGTGATTTCAAATCACACCGCAATAGGGGCCTGATGCCGTTGTGGAGCGGCCCGCAACCGCAATATTGCGGCCGCAATACGTGATGCGGGCCGCTATTTAAAACCCTGTTTAGACAGACGATAATATATCTAGACCACAAGAGGTCGTCGAAAAAGTTAAATTGAAAGAGAAGAAACAGAAGTATTGGGAAAACCCCCATTGAAGCCACTGCATAAGAAACCCACTTGGATGTGTGATCAAATTGTTGATTCATAGGCAAGAAAAAAACAGAAACTACCAACAACACTTAGCAGTTAGCACGATGTTGTGTTGGCGGGTTAAAGCAGCCAAGTGAACTGGTAGCATCCCATCTGAATTTGGTATTTGCAGGTCTTCTGGGGTCGTCATCATTACAGCATTTGAAACAGATTGTTTACAACTGTTCCAACAATGGCAGAGAAGGGATAGTCTTGGTAGATCATTATTCCATGGAATTATTGATGACTGTAGAAGGCTGTTTCCAACTTCCAATCATTGCTCAATATTAGTCTTCACCAAGAGAGATGGAAATAAAGCAGCACACGGTTTAGCATCTTTGGATTTTACCTTTTTAGATAATCGCTGGATTGAGGAGGTCCCTTGTCAAGTTGACCAAATAATTTCAAATGATGTAAACTCTGTTACTCTTTTACATCAATAAATTTGCAGCAATTATCCTTCAAAAAAAAAAAAAAAACAATGTAACTTATTGTTGGTGTGTCATTTTCATTGCGTTTCAGTCTCAATTACACCAACCACCAGCGAGATTAGTCTCTGATCCAGGGTTACGGGACACCCGTGATCTTTGACCTACGAAAAAAAAACATTCTTTTATGATAGCATTATTTGTGAATTTTGGGAAAAAATCATGTTTATTTTTTTATTTTTTTCAAAACAGAATTTTTTTATTTTTTTTATTGGATATCCGATGATCCGAACCGAACCAACCCATTCTTCATTGGATTGGTTTGGTTCGGGTTAGGCAAAAAAATTTTAGAAATCCGAACCAATGAAAAATTAATTGATTCGGATTTCATTTTCTAACAAATCCAAACCAAACCGCCCGTAAATGTACTTATTAAATTTTGATTTCGACGTGTAGCGGAAATACTGATTTAAAAAAAAAATGTAGTAGAAGTTTTCAAATATAACAAATTTTGTTCATTGCTAATGGCAATTGTTATATATACCCCCTTAACTATTAGATATACCTCCCTTGTATTTTTTATTATCCAAAATACCCTTTTTTTAGATAAAAACTGTATAAATTATATTCTCAACACTTTATCTCTACTAATCTCTAAATCTTTTTTACCTATTTCCTCCCCTCTCTCTTTTCTTTATTAAAAGTATTAGAATTTCATCTTAATCCCATTGAAAATAGAATCCTACGTTTAATCAGTCATTCACATAAAATTTTTCCATTGAATTCTGAATACTTGCGGAGGTATGGTATTTTTATTCTTTCCGAATATAATTTTCGGGGACAGAACATAACCAGACAGTTATTTCTGGAACCATTTCCTCATAAGATAAACCATGCAACTTGAGATGCCAAAGCGTGCACCAATAAAATCAAGCTTACAAATATAAAATAATATTTAATTAGTGTGACATTTAGACACACTAGTAAATGAGGAGATGTATGTTGGTGTTAGTACACGGGCGAGGGATCTTTTTTCTTCTGCAAGGAAGCGAGCACCTTAATAATATTCATGGATGAGATAGATGCTATTGGAGGAAGCCGAAATCCAAAGGACCAAATGTACATGAAGATGACACTAAATCAGTTATTGAGCTGGATGGATTCAATAGAAAATTGTGATTGGCGCTACTAATTTTCCAGAAACGAGAATAATATGAAAAACTACAAGGGTATTTAGAGAAAAATAGTGAAAAAAAATATGAGAAAGGGAGGTATATTTATCATTAGCCTTGCTTATTTTCACGAAATGGTAGAGGTTTCTAAAATAACTATGCATTTTATTCCTTAATTTTTTTTTTGGTCTTGGGTTAGAGATTATGGGTGTCTCTCAACCCATTAGTCAGAGACTAATCCTTAGTTTTGCTCATTAATTTAAATAACAATTCACTACAAGAATCAGAAAAAATTGATGGATAAAATCACGTTATATTTGATAGATAAAATTGGATAAAATGAATCAACAAATCTCCTTATATATATAAATGACTAGGAGATTATCTCATCTCCTTGCTTCACTCTCCCCACTCTCTCTATCACAATCACTCTTATTTGAATATTTTCCTCTCATGGAGTGGTGTAGTTCACTCTCATAGCATGCACTGATTCTTCTTTTTTTTCCTAAAATTTCTCTTATCATTTTTTTGTAACTACCCCACATTCACAATTCACAATATTTTTATAACTACCTTCATTCACTCCTTTTTCTGACACTATATTTTTTTAAATATTTTTTTATCAATTTTTTTAACTCTATTTTTTAATTCCGAATATTTCTCCCTTTCATAAATAATTTCAAATCCTTAATTCAATTTACTTTTCAATTTTCAAAGTTAATTTAAAAAATTAAAGTTACATCTTCCCTTATTTCTTTAAAAAAAAATTATAGTTTCTAATTTCTTTTATAATTATCTCTTTTTCAAAATTTCACTATATAATTCTTTTTTTTTTTCAAATTTTATACTCTCTAATCTTTTGGACTTTTTTTTAATATTTCTTTTGTCTGATTTTCTAACTCTATTTTTTAATTCCGAAAATTTCTCTCTTTCATCAATAATTGCAAATCTTGATTCAATTTACTTTTCACTTTTCAAAATTAATATTAAAAAATTAAAGTTACATAATTACATATTCCCTTTTTTTTTCTTTTAAAAAATTATAGTTTCTAATTTCTTTTATAATTATCTCATTTTCAAAATTTCTTTCGATGTACTATATAATTTTTTTTTCAAATTTTATACTCTCTAAAATCTATTGTTTTTTTAATATTTCTTTTATCGGATTTTCTAATTCTATTTTTTTAATTCAGAAGATTTTTCTCTTTAGTCAATAATTCTAAATCCTTAATTCATTTTCTTAGTCAATTTTCAAAGTTAATATTAAAAAAATTAAAGTTACATTGTTACATCTTCCCTTATTTTTTTTTTAATTTTATAGTTTCTAATTTCTTTTATAATTATCTCTTTTTTTAAAATTTCTTTCAATATGCTATATAATTCTTTATTTTTTTTTTTCAAATTTCTTTTTATTGACTATATAAATAAGATGGTTAAAATTTTAATAAGTCCGTGCAACACACGTGCTAAAACACTAGTATAATACAATTACGTTGGATAAAATCTAATAAAATCCCTCAAAATAAGATAAATTGTTATTGGATAACGATGTAAAATTGATTTACACGGTCAATACATTACCATTAAACTATAAAAAGAAAAGGAAACTAAAATCCCACAATAATACGATGGGAAAGATGTGCACAAATTGTAATTAAATTACCAATGTTGTTAAAGTTGATTGTTCCAATCACATTAAATTTGATTTATTTTGATTCATATTTTCAGGCTAATGTTTCTTTCACAAAGTGTTTCTAATTTCCTATAATTCCCGAAGATAACAATAGGTTTGGTTCCTTCCTTTATTTATTTATTTATTTATTTTTTTGAAAGGCGGTTCCTTCCTTAATTTAAATGACGTACCAGAAGTTTCCAAATAAACACAGGAAATTTTGATCCTTCCTTAATTTAAAAAAGAATAAAAATTCACCATGTTATTTTTAGTGGCTAAAATAGATAAGCAATTATAATGTAATAGAGTTAAATTTTATAACAAAAGAAATGTTTAATTCCAAAAATAAATATATATGATAAAATCCCTCAAAATAAGATAAGACATATTTCTTATAAAATACTTATATTACATAGGAATAAAAACTTTACACAAAAGTACAATTATATTTATTTATTTTTGTTACAGTTATTTATTTATTTTCAAATGTTCAAATATATCAAATATCAATATCAATATCAATTAAGAATATAATGATTTCATTAAAATTAAAATAAATTATATTCTTAATTGATAATTTTTTCATTTTTTAAGATTAGATTAGATTAGATTGAATTCTTCCATGCAATTGCAGGCTATAAATACAAGGTTTATCTCTTCACGGGTATAAGTCAAAAAGCCTTTTATATATATATAAAAAAAAATTCCCATCTTGAAGCCATGACCATCTCCAAGACTCTGCTTGCTTCAATCCTCATTACTCTAGTCATCGTGAATCTCGTGGAAGCAGATACAATGGTAAACCTACCATTTCAATGAACTTATGGTTGTAGTTTATTTTCCATTTTAAATTGTGTTTTTCCCTCTATTTTATTTTATTTTTTCCACTGTCAACCTTCAAAATGAATTGATGATGTTTTGTTTTTTTTAATATCAGGGAAGCAGGAACATGGTGGAAAAGATCGGTACAAATTTCATAGTGAATAGTCAAGTTCATATTTGATTGATATTGTATATACAAAATATTTAAGGTCCCAAAATTTTAAAAACCCTATGTTATTTTGAGTTTATAAAAAAACTTATTTATTTTAATTTTTATTTCATTTTTCACTATATTTCATTTTAAAAGAGTATAAAGTAAATTAACAAAATATTTTCAAAATATCAAGAAATAAAGTATTTGACTTATATAATCTCAATTCTCAAGGATTAATGTCAACAACAATATTTTTTCTTGAACAATCAACTATGTTTATTATTTTTAACTTGAATTTATTAATTAATTGTTTTGATGTAATATAGATTGTGATGCTGAATGCAATCGAAGGTGTCAACTATCTTCAAGGCCACATTTGTGTAAACGAGCATGTGGGACGTGTTGTGAGAGGTGCAATTGTGTACCTTCAGGAACCTCTGGCCACTACGAAGAGTGTCCATGCTATGCAAATATGAAAACCCGTGGTGGAAAAAACAAATGCCCTTAATTGTTGACTCTTGTCTTCTCAATAAAGTTAAATTAGATATGAATTGTAACACATTATCAAATACTAGTTCCCTTGTTTTCTGTGTCAACCATTGGTGGTGTGAGACTAATTATCAATAAATTGAGATTCCGCACCTTGCTTTTTTGTTTCTTAAGTAAGATTTTTTATTTTTAAAAAGAAAAGTGTTCTACGTATTTCATTTCTGTCTTGAAGGTCCAAAATGATGAGTGATATACTTTCTAAAGTTGTAAGTTTAGATTGCTGAATTGGGGTCTGTTTTTTTTTTTAAAACAATTTTATTAAGGAAGATTCATTGAATAAGTGTTTATCATATAAGCACTAATGTATAGTTGTTTCTATAATTAAAGGAAAATTGGGTTAAATAAAATGTTTTCCTATAAATTATAAGTTTGTTTTATAAGCAAACTTAGAGGACTTAGAAATAAGTTAAATTTGAACATATCATAAATTTTTTCATGAGTTCTTTCAAACACTTGCACAAATACTATACCATAAGTCTAAGTAGTGTAAATAAATTCTTCAAAACATACCCTTCATCTACAATGGATTAACCTATCTATACTATATATAAAGCAATCCCTTGCTATAGTCTCTTTCTGTTACGTGTCATCATATTAGATCATTTGAACCTAAAAATCCTACATGTAGTCTTCTCCCTATAATTTACATGTTCATTAAATTATTACTTAAAATTAGTCCAATAATTAAGCAACCATTAATTTAAAATGATCGATAAAATAAAAAAAATATGATTATGTATAGAAATAATTTAATACGGTATCTATTTACATGACGAAAATAAATTAAGGATATATACAATTATTTTCAGAATTAATTTGAATGAAATAATCAATCAACATTATTATAATGGAAATAAATTTCAAAATTGATTAAATATGAAAATAATCAAAATGTCATAAATTATGATTAATTGTTTTTTTATTCATATAAAAAATTAAACAATTTAAGGATGAGTGTTTATTTCCTAAAAAAAAAAATATGAGTGAATAATTCAGGAAAGCACAAGATTCCAGTGGGGCTTACTGCTGAAAAAAATATAAAAAGGACAAAATTCGAAAACTGCGCCCTTTTGTCCCTTGTGATGGAAAAATTATTACACGATTCATAATTACGTGACGCTAGTGAATTTTATGTGACACATTATATATATATATATATATATATATATATATATATATATATATATATTTTAACTATCGTAATTAAGATTTTTGGTTATCCAGTGGGACTCCGAGATATCTCTACAAGCTTCGATCCTTTGGACTGACTATGAAACTAATTCTTGTTCTGAGACTTAAATGTGACACATTATATATATAGTTAAAATTTATGATCTCATCCAAATTTCTAATGGCATTTTTAATAGTAATTATTTTGAATTTTTAACTTACTTTTTGTGTGTTTTTTAGTGTCATGTAGGATTTAAGAACACACATCAATATTAAAGAGTAACTGTTATGAGATTACCCTGACTTTTTCTAATTAATCCAAACTATAAAAGCAAACCGCCTTAGACTTAAACCGACCTCAGCACTTTACTCGATAATATTGGAATAAGAATAATATTTTTGCTTAAGTAACGACACACAAGAACACATGGCCAATTGTTCTCTCATATGAGACACAACTAAGTAAAGAACTTATCTCCTGTCAACAACGCCTATAAATAGAGAAACTCTTAATATGGATAATTTCGCTCATTTTTTATAATTTCTCAAACACTTTTTGACTTGAACGTTAGAGTGTATTGTCCCCGAAATTGTTCGAGGTCCACTACAATTCACTGCAATCCACGATGCCGTTGACGAGGATCCTACCCTCATGACCACGTCACAACAGCACTCCTCCTGGATCAATAAGGATCCTACTCTGTCGTTCAGTTCATTATACTTATCCACAGACCCTATGCCGTACATAACTCTCTCCATTTCTTTTTTACAATTCATGATGTCTGCACTGCATGATATTTTCCTAGTCCTTTACTTAAGACCGCTTAATTTAACCCGTAAATAAATTTAAGATTGGCAGAAGATGATACATCTCTAAGGATCGAAATCAATATTTACGTATAATTTAGAGTACAATATATATCACCCACATTATTGCTCGAACGGCTTGTACATCAAAAACACTACGCAGTGATCATTTTAAGATACATATATGGTTCATGGCGACTTCTGTTTATTATACATATATTCATAACTAGAATAGCGACAAAATACAAGAAATATATAAAATTTAAGCCTGTTGATCTTCTTGCTGTAATCCAAACCTGAGATCTGAAAGTTTGTAACACGTCCATGTAAAAATAGAATTAGTTTTTCAATTAGATGGTATATATAAAAAAATATCAATAATTAATAAAAAAAATAAAAAAGAAGATTACAAGAATATGGGTGCTTTATGAAAAGCAGCATCATAATCTCAATATATATCGTGCTCAATTTATAAAAACATGCATGTCTTAGCTTAAATTGTACGTGCAACTAAGATCTTTAACTATGTTTTAGAAAAATCCACTATACTTTTAAAAGTATCATCACTACTATTCTCTTCCCACAGCGTACCTTGCTTATTTTGTACATCGGGACTCCGTGATCAACTTTTTCTTCTTCATAAAACAAATTTAGTATTGACTCTACGTAAGACAAAAGTGATCTCTCCCTCACTGTCTCACATGCAACAAAATCTCATTCAGAACTTTATACGGTATAGAAGAAAAGGATGACATGTTCTGGCTTAGTATGTAGAATCCTAGATTTTTTTTTATCCTAAGAATCGAATTCGGATACTAGAGAATTTACAACAATTCACACATACACTATTCAACCAACAAAACAAGGGGTGCTCAAAATAACCGGTTATATTACAACCAGTTAATTAAAAATGGTTATAAGAATTAACCACATATAATAAATGTTTATTATAACCAAAGCATAACCATTATGAAAACCCGGTTAAATAATCAGTTTTAAACTGGTTATATAACCAGTTATAACTAAAACCGGTTATATAACTAGTTATATATCTTAAATTATTAATGCATACACAATTAATTTTAGTCTTAAAAAAATAATTTTAACCTTTAAAATAAACTTTAATTAAACATGCATAATTGTTAACACAAAAAATTGATTGTAAAAATACAATAAATATAAAAAATCATTTTTAAAATTTTGAAAACAGGTTATATATAATTTGTTATGGATATATACTCAATTATATAACTGATTATATAATCAGTTTTTCATAACCAATTTTAGATATAATAACCCCTTGACATATTGATTATTAAATGGTTATGGTTAGGTTATTCAAATAACTTAACCATGAGTAGCCCTAAACAAAACTAGACCCTTGATTATAGAATCCTAGCTAGGTTGAGGAGAAAGAGACGTGACTTTCCCTTGTTCTCCCCACCCAAACTTAACTTACTCATCTAATTAATTAAATCAAAATAATATTCTATAGTTTTATACTTCTACATATTGATCTTTAACTACATCAATTATTGCTTAAAAAAAATACTACACCAATTACAAGTTAAAAAAAATAATTAAAGTAATTCAAGGCCCGAGTTAGTTTAAGCCTTAAAGCAGCTTGAACAACTAATAATCTTGGTTTGCATAAAAATAAAATAAAATAAAAACCCTGTCATCATTCGAGTTGCTTGTGCTCTAAATTTTCCATTAAATTATCATAATAATTTTCTTTCCTTTTTTTTTTCTTAAACCTTATATAATTTATGAATAAAAAAAAACCATATATAATTTAGTTTCTCTTATCGAGATCCAACAACAACAATAATATGATTGCTGTTGTAATTGTGGTTTTGAGGGTGATTACTTGCTTCATAATTTTGGTCTTATTCTCTCTTAATTTAATTACCACTACCTTATATAATTTCATTGTGTCACTAACTAACTTATATGACTGATATCAACTACTAATAAGTCGTTGACCAGAATAGTATTGAACTCGATCCCCTTAAGAAAGGTCTCAGATTCGAGTCTTATTGATGAAAAAAACAAGATTAGGAGGAAAATTCCAACTAAAGGTGGTCAGCTAGGTTTTCCGACTGAAATTAGTTATCAACAAAGTTTATAATTAATTGCTTCTAATTTATTATATACAAACAAATTATTCTTAGTTATTCTAAGTAGTGAAAAAATTATTTATTTTTCACTACTTAAAATAACTAAAAATATAAGTGACCCAGCTATTCTTTACTTTTTAGCACCTTTTATATGCAAGCACAACATAATTTAACTTGTCATCAAACTTACATACTTAGCATATCAATAAAAATTATCCATATTAATTCTATATAATGTTTTTTTAATATTTGTACTAGGATATTATACAAGCAACATCAAGTTGCTATGCTAAGTTAATAACAACTTATTACAAAAGTAAGTTAATTAATTATAATGAATGGCATCAATTTCATTTTTTAAGAACTAACTTAATAATAAAAATATAATATTAAAGAATTAATGTGATTTCAAGTATAGAAGTACCGAAATACACATTTAGTCAATACTAATAAAAATTCAAAATTAAAGAATATAAGGATGAGTGTTTATTAGATGTATATATACCTGTGCAAAAGCAAAATATGTCTTCCACCGGTTACCATAACCTTTTGATTTTGAGACAAACATTCTCGATGGCTCCAAAATACGCATCCCGCAACCTCCTTACAAAGAAAAGGATGCCTAAAACACCCCAAAAAGCAAAAGCAAATCCAATTCCCATGCCCATTTCAAACCAAGATTTACAATCATCATCATCCATGTCTTGCATTGATTTTAAGCCATCATAAGGTGTCCCCTCTTGTATGCACTTCTTTGGAAGAGGATCACCACAAAGTTGTGGATTGCCAATGTAACTAGACGCATTAAAACTCTGAAGTTGGTTGCCCAATGGAATTTCTCCACTGAAATTATTGTAAGACAGGTTCAAGAAACTCAGGAATGATAAATTTGACATGCCTTGTGGAATTTCACCTGAAAGTTGGTTTTCTGAAAGGTCTAGAGACTCCAAATACTTCATGGTTCCAATTCCAATTGGTATCTTTCCCTCCAAGTGATTATGTGACAAATTTAAAGACTGCAAGGCACTAAGACCAACCAATTCTAAAGGGATTGATCCTGAAAGGTTATTGCTAGAGAGATCAACACTGTGCACAAACTTCAAAGCATGCCAATAGTTTAACTCTTGGCCTTTCATAAACAAGGGTAAGTCCTCTAGGTTTGATCTCACAGAAATTGGAAGTGAAAACCATTTATGAAAGTAGGACATGAACAAGCCTTCATTAACAGTGTTTGTGACCATTGTTGTGATGTTATGTAAGCACTTTGGTATTGGTCCTGAAAGTCCATTATTTGCAAGGTCAAGCACTAGAAGTTTGGAAAGTTCACATATGTGAGATGGGATAGTGCCACTGAATTTATTAGATCGTAACAAGAGGGCCATGCTCAAGTGTGAAAACCAAGTTGGTATATTCCCTGTGAACTCATTCAACCCCAAATCAAGGTACCACAAGCTTTTGCAACTTTTGAGTGAGATACGTAAGTTTCCAAAGAAGCTATTGTTGCGAACTCGAAAGGTTTGAAGTTTGGTCAGTGAGCCTATAGAGTGAGGAATTTTGCCAGATAGATTATTGCTCCCTAAATTCAAATGGATCAAAGATTGCCACTTCATCCAACAGTTTGGTAACTCTCCAGATAGAAGATTGTGTGACATGTCCAAAACTTCTAAGTGGTGTTCCTCTGATTGACATAGGAATGGAACCAGGGATCCTGAGAAGCTGTTGTTGGCTATGTCAAAGAAGATGACTTTGGGAGATAAATGGGGTAGCCTGCCACTGAAGTTATTCCATTTTAGATCAATTAGTGAGTTGTTGATCAGTGTGGAAGATATGTCCCCACTAATTGAATTGTGAGATAAGAAGAGATTGTCAATTTGTGCTACAAAGCTCCAGAAATTCAAATCCTCATGGATATTGAATGAAAGCCCTGAACTTGATATGTCTAAATAAGATAGAGATTTTTGTGAATAAAGCCATGATGGAAACTGAGGACCTAGCTTGCAATAGCTCATGCTAATCTTTTCCAGCTGGAAAGGGGGCTGCCAGTGAGACCCCAAATCAAAAGTGAAATCAGATGAGTCAAGACCCAATGACTTTAAGTTTGAAAGGTTTTTCAAACTTTGCTCAGATATGGTGCCTGAAAAGGAGTTGTAACCTATGGATAAAACCTCCAATTGAGATAGTTTCCCAATATCTCTTGGAAGACTACCATTCAAGTGATTGAAACTAACATCTAAAGATTTCAATGATGATAGACTGCCAAAGGTTGAAGGAATGGGACCAGAAAGCGAGTTGTTGGAAAGATCAAGTTGCTCTAAATGTTTCAATTGACCCATCCATTTGGGAATCAATCCTTTTAGACGATTGTTTCTCAAAATTAAGGATCTCAAATGTTGAAGATTAGATAGCCATTTAGGTATCTCAGAGTTGAAAGAGTTGTTGCAAATATCAAGTACTTCAAGTGAAGTAAAATTGGCATACCCAAGAGAAAAAATGTCACCATTGAGGGAACAACCACTCAGCCTTAATTCAACAAGTGAAGGTGGCATGGTCATCTGTTGAAGCCAAAGGGTTTCACTCTTGAGAAATATGCCACTCAGATTTAGATATTTCAAAGATGAAAGAGTTGAAAGCCACCTAAGATTCTCCATTTGGAGGTAGTAATTCATTGATAGGTCCAAATAAAGAAGATTGGAGAAATTTGCATAGCCATCATGAATAGGTTGAAAATGAATAGTCTCAAAGTTATTAGAGCTCAAATCCAAGGAGATTAGGAATTCAAGTTTGAACACTGCAGAAAAGTTTATTTCACCTTCCAAACATTGGATAAGTGGACAATGAAGGTCTAGCTTTGAGACTCTACCTGTGATGTTGTCACAATGAACCCCAATCCATTTGCAGCAATCTTGTTCAGTTGACCAAGAGGAGAGGCGCTTCAAGGGATCTTTGATGCTTTGCTTAAATACTGAAAGTTCATGTTGATCTTTTCCATTGCAAAGAACATTCATATTGTTCCCATGTACCATGCATGAGTTGAGAGTGGATGCGTATAAAAACCACAGCAAAATAGCTGCCATTTGTGAAGCAGGAGAAAACATAATTGCTCTAAATGAAAGTTTCATGCTAAATCCTTATGTGAAGTTCAGGATTTATAATAGAAGTTTCATTTGGAAAAAAAAAAAAAGAAGAGAAATTGTACTTATATTTTTTTTCCTTACAAAAATTTGTATGGCAAAATAAAATATAAGAAAGAAAAGTGTGAAATAAAATAATTGACATAATTAAGAGAGAAAAGAAAGTAATGTTAGAAAATTAACGTCAAAGAAAATTATTATCTATAGTCAAATAATAATAATGATAATAATAATAACAATAATAATAATTTTTCTCCGTCAAAAGTAACATTATTTTTTATATTATTAATGATAATAATAATAACAATATAAAAAACATAACATCAAGAGGAGAAAAATAATGTTACTAAAAAATCTATAGTCAGCATGCAATGGGTGACTTAATGCGTGTTTGAAAACGTCAGTTGAGGTAAATTCATTTCAATTGAGGCCTTTGAATGCGAAAGCTACACTTGGTGACCTTGGCCAAGACGCGTGTATGGGAAGAATTGACACAGGCCCAAACAAGCTATTAGTTGCAATTAAGTCTAACTACTTGACATTACTGCCATGCATTCACATGTTTGGTTGGATTCATGTCCCTTAGGACTTGACTCGCGTGATTCTCTAGAAGCAACAATTGGTTGCTTATCTGCGTAAACTGGACGTGAACTTTGAGCAGACGTGACTTAGAAAATGCCAAACCAAACACATAATTCCAGTGGATCTTGTTCCATCAAATTGACGTTTTGAATAATTCAGGAAAGCACAAGATTCCAGTGGGGCTTACTGCTGAAAATATATGTAAAAAGAATGTAATTATGTGTTACGTGCGGAACTGGCATGACCACATAATCATGGACCGTATGGAAAAAGGTATTAATTAGTCGTGCCAGGACAAAAATAATGGAGCAAGAGAAACGGGAAGCGAGGCAACGCAAAAAGGTCGAAGAAGAAAATATTCATTTTTAGACACTAGGAAAAGTATTATTTCAAAGAAACTAGGGGGGAAAATGTGGAATGGTCACACTCTTGATTGGAAACCTATGATCTATGAAGCACCAATACTTTAATCTATTTCACGTATCTATATTTGAAACCGATGATCTATGAAGTACCAATACCGATATTCTTAGATACTTTACCGATACATATAGATGAACATGACGGATGCATGTTGTGGTTTGTGGGGCCTTGGCGAAGGCTCCCCTGGTTTTTTTTTAATTTTAATTTTTTTAGTATAGATATAGATAATATTTTAATATTATAGTAATTAATTTTATTTGATAGGGTTTGATTTTAAAGATAATAATACTTCAGTTTTTTTTTTGTAATTTTGATAAAAATGTTTTATTATCATTTTATAATTGTCATTATCAAGACCTATATATTTTATTTTATTTTTTAATAAATATTTATTTCCTTTTTGTAGATTTTATTGGGAAGATAATTGTATTTTTTTCAATTCTTTTTTTAAACAAGATATTATAATATCGTTTATTTTTCCCTTTTAATAACCTTTTCTTTTATAATTTGTTATTACTATTTTAAAGATTATAATTGATTGTATTTGCAATCAAATGACTATATTAGTGTTTCATTTATATTGATTTAAATTTAAACACTAATATAATATTCTCTTTTTCTATCATAATTCTTCAATATTCTCTTTACTTTTCTTCTCTTGTTCTTATGTTTTTTATATTGTTTGTGAGATTCTAATGTGCTAATTTTTAACTTGAGTGAATAGATCTAAACATGATGTGTAAACTTTGGAAAAGCAAAATAGTATTTAGTTAAAACAATTCGCTTATTCATTTTTAGTTTAAATAATGCTTATTATACTAATTTTTGTTTAAAAAATAATTATTTTGAAATAAAAAGTACTAAAACGTTTAATATAAATTCAATTGTCACGTGGAAAACAGATGTTTTGATAAATTATTTTTGTGATTAATAATTTATAATATATAATTATTAATATTTTATATGAAAATTAATACATGCATATTTATTTTTTGTTACCATGTTATTGTTACGGAGTATCCACCGGCTTTGTCGATGACTAATCTCTGTTGGAGAACCTGACTATCCACCTTTAGTGGGGTTCTCCCCTCCCAACCACATTTTTTTCCATTTATTAAAATATCTATGTAGATTTTTTTTTTTGAACAGAAATATCTATGTAGAATTAAAAATATTTATTAACTAAAATATATTTTTATACTCAGTGCCCCCTTTTAAAGGAGTCTAATTTCATCCCTATCAGTGAAGTATTCAAACCTATGAAACATCGGTAATTCATTTTGTTTTACGTATTCAATGCCGATACTCTTTGAATACTTCATGTACCCCATTGGGCCTAGAACCCCTATGAAACTATATAACCGAACAATACCTGACCACCTGGAGCTATTCGGCTTCCACTACAGTTGACAATAACATCACTAGAGATATAATCATAAGCTCTAATAATTAGAGATATTGCTTTAGGGTCCAATGGGCAATTAGGAATTTTGTTTCAAACCCCTGAATTAGTTGAAAATATTACAATTAGATGCCCCTTGAGCCAAACACTGAATATTTTTGGTGCCATGTTGTTTATGTTTTGGATTGTCTTGATACCATGAGGGATGCATTGTGACAATTTCATAAAAAATATATTGGGGTGTTAGAAGTCACTTTGAGAATTTGTGTTAAATTGAAAATGCAAAAATGTGATTTTTGGAATGAATTGGTGAAGTGGGAGGAAAATAGAAGAGTTGAAAAAATTGAAAAAAAAAATGAATACAAAAGATTGAATGGAAAGGTAGTGAAAAGCTTGAATATGCAAGAAAAGAAAGAAACAAAGGAAGAAAAGTGAATAAATTGATATTGTTAAAGTGTCCTTGCTACTATAAGTATTGCTTGAATGTGATCCTTATCAGGGTATCAAGATGATTATTGAGCCTTTTGCACTTTTCTTCCTTTCTTTTTCCCTACCTTACATCTTCACCCTTGGCCCTGTTACATCCCAATAAAAGACCTTGTGATTTGTTCATGTTGACAAAATACTCTAGTGGTGATGAGATTCCTTACCAAGCCTATGGTAGGATGCTTTTATTGAGTTGAGTTGAGTGAAGTTCTCTTGTCCCTAAACACTTGAGTGTGGAAAAAATAAGTGAACCAGTCATTGTGAGCATTAATTTTAGAGAACTAGCCTCTAATTAGACTTGATTGAGATCTCTTGGATTCAAAAACCTGATCATCTACTACTTGTGTTTTTTTTGTTGTGTTTCAATTTGATGAATTCCATAAGCTTAACTTCAATGTGATAGTGATTGCTTGAGGACAAGCAAATCTTTATGTGTTGTTTGATGCGTTGACTTTTCACTTAGGAAATATTGCATATTCTCACATTCAGGATTCATTTACCTTGTATTTAGTTTTTTTTTCATTTCTTTTTGGAACCAATTACTCTTGGTATTTTCATGTTTTAAGGTTGTCTCTTGAGCTCTGAGACATCAATTCAAGAAGAAAGATGCATGGTGACTCCAAGGATTGAAGCTAGGAGCACAAACACTTGAAGATTAGAAAAAAAAAGTACAATCGGGACACCTGACAGTAGTCATGGGCATGACATTCAGAGTCATGGTCGTGACTATGCTGATTTTCACATTTTTGAACCCCTGACAGATGAATCGATGAATTAACAAAGAATTAATGGGTTTAATCCAACATAACTATCACGAGAGTAGGGGTTGGTAATTTGATTAGATACATCTTTGTATCAAGGAAAAAGGTTACCTTAGTTAATTCACCTTCAAAGAGAACCACTAAGAACACATTAAGTCGTCAATAAGAAGTACCCAATCCTAGAAGTTTTCTTATAATTGATTATTTCATCTTTTTGAATATTTGCTTTATCTTTATCTTTATCTTATCTTATTTTAATCTTACCTTTATCTTATCTTTATTTTATTTTGAATTTAATCTTTTCAAATATTTTCTCATCTAATCAAATATTTCATTTGTTTAATTTTAATTAAATTGTGAAAATTACAAAGTCAAAATGCAGTTTCTGTGGGGGAACAATAATTTATTACTTGACGACAACCGTGCACTTATTGGTAAATCTCACATCATAGTCTAAGGGTTTTGCATTTGTAAAATTCACCTGTAAGCAAGATGTAGAAAAGGTATGAACTGTTACCAAGGTTTTACTTACCTACTGTTTAAGTTCTGAAATAACCTGCATATAAGCTGCCTATTTTTGTTTCAGGCCATTAAAAAGTTGAATGAATCAAAGTTTGCAAAGCAACTCATAGCTGTTGATTTGGGCTGTTTCAAAAAAGATATTTGGCAGTGATACAAATAATTCTCTTGTGTTAGAGAAAGGTAATTTTTGTATTCAGTGAAATTTGAAAATGGTACTGCCATCAGCCACTGATATCTATATTTGACTTGAGCGAAGTTATGCAGGTTTGCTATTTTCAGTCTAGAATAGATCTTATTCATCTTAATTTAAAAACTCAGTATGTTTGATATTGTTTCTTGCCATGCATTGCTTAATACTTGAGGTGGATTACATAATCAGTTGAAGGGAATGAAGTTCTTTTGGCTTTTAAATGCAGATATGTATACTTAATTACTTTTAGTGCTCTCCTTTATTACCAATTATTTCATAGTACTATTTTTAAGAGATATAAATATTTTTATTTGGAAAACTTTTTGCGAGCAAGGTTACATATCGATATCTTAATCAAGTAGAGTATGCTAAATTGTAAGTGCTCTACCATTGAAATAGAAATTGGGATTAGTCTCACTGCTGTTCACTTGTTTGGGTAGATTTGGCGTTTAACCTCATTTTCACCATTATGCTAGTCAGTTGTTGGGTAGATTTGTGGAATAAAAAACTAGCTTCTTTTTATGTAGCTCACTCTTTACTACACTTGGAGAGCAATAGAGTATGTGTTTCTTATAGAATTCTTTATTGAATTATTAAGGGACTATAATTGCAGCCAGGCCGCTAAGTTGTTACAAACTTAACTATAGTTATAGAATTGAGTAAATTACATAGACCCCTATGAGGTTTGCTCTTATTACACCTAATGCCCCTGTATTTTTTTACATTAATTTGAGCACCCCTAAGGGGGGGTTAAATGTAATATTTTTTAAACCTAAGAGAGGGGGGTCAGTGTAACAATTTACGCCTAAGAGGTAATGAAAGTCCAAAAATTAGGGAGTTTTTTATAGGGTTCAAAAATGGAGGGGTAACGGGTGTAAAAAAGGCAAACCTCAAGGGGGGTCCGTGTAATTTACTCTATAGAATTTGTTGGAGAACATAGGATGGTAGCATTTTCTGAAAATTTCAAAATTTAAGACCAATAGATTTGGATTTGGTAATTATGTCTATGTTGAGATCAAAGTTCAATGCTCCTTTTTGTAGCCTTTGAAATTTCCTTGGTATATTGTGTATGTCCCTTTTAATGCTTTAGTTGGGTATACTATTAAAGCTTATGTAATCCTATAGAAAAGTTTGAGCCTGTTTCTTCATGGACAACTAATATATAATAATATAACATTTGAAGTATTGGGTCATTGTGAGTTATGCTATACATGTTATTTGTTGAGAAATTTTTCATTATTGTTCTGGTCTTCAAATACACTATCGGGGCTTTACATAAGTCTCACTCTTTATCTTTGTCATATTTATTTTAGTATGCTAAAGGCCTTCATTTTGAATCTAAACTAGGGGTGGCAAATCAATCCATTTATCCGTCATCCATTCAATCCGTCATCCACTAGCAGCAGCTTCTGCCTTGGCATGTCTAATGAGCTCATCATTAGCTTTTTGTGCAAAGGCAACTTTCTCCTTTTCTCTAGCTTCCTTGGCAAGCCTTGCAGCTTCAGCATATGCTTAGGCCTTTCTTTCTGCCTCTGCCTTTGCATTCTCAGCATCTTCTTCTGCCTTCATAAGAGTCTCCAAATTGGCCAACACAAAGCTGTGCACTTTGTGTAGCAATTGGATCATGTGCCATGTTGTAGAGTTTGTAAGCAATCCTTGCAATGGCAATCACCAGGTTGGTCTCAGGGCCAATGATAGCAGAGTTGTTGCGTCTAATGGGGAAAATAGTGGTGTCATCAAAGTGATACCAATGGTATTCACTTAGTTCTCCTCTACCAACTATTTGTGCATCTTCATCATCCTCTTTCTTGGAGTTGAACATCTAGCTCCTCGTCTACTGTCCAATAGGTGTTGTTTCCAGAATTGACAGGCTTCATGTTCGTCAAATGATCTCTTCGCCATGTATCAATTCCTATGTTGGGAAACTGTTGAAACTCAACCTTTGTAGGTTGTGGAAGAGTAGGAGAATTTGGATTTGGAATCCTTTTTCTATTCATGTCTATGATGGGTAGTTTGTTGCAGACTCTGTCAGGGTAGTGACATGGACGCCTAGAGGGTGCCATTACCCCTTACATTCTACTTGTTGTTTCCCCACTCCAGCTAATGCCAACACTTGACCACAAGGAAAGAATCCTTCCTCTTGAGAGTATAGATGTCTGAATATGAGAATAGGTGGCCTTATCAGCATCTTCTTCTCCTGAGGATTGGACGATTCTTCTAAACTAAGCAATAATGCTTGTTCAAGCATGTTAGTGTCGTCCTCAGATTCCTCAGCTTCTTGTTGTTTCTTCGTAGGTTTCTTCTTCTTGCCTTTCTTTTTGTTCTTAGCAACCTTGAACGCTGCTCTTGCAGAGATGCTCTCATCTATAGCTTCTTTCATATACTCTGCTTCTTCAGGTGTTAAAGGGATTCTGTGTTGGAAAATTCCTAGATGTTGAGTCCATGGAAGTTTCACAACAAGACTATTACCTTTGTCATCTTGTAGATCCAGCTTCCTTACCCATTGCACATCAAGGCTCTTGATGGCATCTTCTGGTAATTTCTTGTATGCTTCAGATGGCTCGTGTACATAATCAAAAGATTTTTGTCGAGGTGGACGAGCTATCTGGATTAGTGGATAGAAAGGCTCTTGAACAACTCTTAGCACTAGGTCTTCTTCATAAGAGATGTTAGAAGTAGGCTCTTTTGCGAATAGAAGAGGAAACTTCCTCCACTTTCGAATGATACTGGCCAAGTCTTCATCAATATGTTCAGGAATGACTGGAGGTGGACGGTTGGACGAACAGGTCAAAGAATGAACAAAGTTGGGATCATCCCATTTGCTATGTTTGTAGGATAGGTCTGGGTTTGTCATTTAAGGCTAGGAGAGTGAAAATGACTATGAACTTGAACGGTTCAAATCCTTCTTCACCAAGTAGTTTGATGTTGGGCTTGTGTTTAGGTTTAAGCTTAAGGTAGTATTTGGGTAACATGGATAATTGAGGTGGCCCTCTGAGAGCATTACCTTCAGAGTCCAAGATTTCATTCCCTTCCTCATTAAGTAATGGTTGTCCAGGTTGGATGATTTGGTAATTGTCTAAGAAAGGGGTATTCTGGTTGTGTAGGTTGGGTAAATTTGGTTTGGCTTATGGACGGTTGGTCTTGTGGTTGGGTGGAAGGTTCAGGTTCTGTTTGGTTTTCTGAAATGATTTCAGGTTGGGTTTGGACGGTGATTTTAGGCTTAGTTTTGGGTTTAGATAGAGGGGTAGAAGATGGAGGTTAGATTGTGAAGGTTTGGTACTTACAGGTTTGATTGGGGAGTCCTTGGGTGGTGATGGAGGTGTCTAGTCATCCTCAAGATCTTCAATGATTGCTCTTCTTGCTGGTCTTTCCCTTTGTGCAACATGCTTAATCTTACCAGTGACAACAATAGGATTAGACACATGTGTTCCTTCAGCTTTGTATTTCTTGGTGGCAGCAGTTACTTCTACTTTTTCTTCTCTTCTTCTTTTCCTCTATATAAGAGGCATATCATCATCATCAGACGATGATGATTTTGGTCTAGCTATTTTCTTCTTTTTCTTCTCTTCCTTCTCCCTCTTCTTTTTCTCTTTTCTTTGTTTTTCTTCATCTTCAGCAAGCTTTCTCTTCTTATCTTCATTCATCTTCTTCAAGCCTTCAACTTTCTGCCTTGCTTGTTGCTCTCCCTGTCTCATTGGACCCTTGGTTCTGGTCTTAGTGGGAACGGGTTTGGATAGTGCAGCATCATCATCATTTTTCTTCTTAGTCCTTCTTTCTTGAGCAACAACATCTTCTTCAAAGTTAGACTCTGATTCAGAGAATTCATATTCATGTTCCAGCTCAGCATCTTTCCTTGTCACCCTTCTTCTTTCCATGTCTTCTCTGAACTTTTCAATTTTAGTACTCACTCCAGTACGTTGAGTGGCTCAAAAGCAACTACATACTTGTGCTTTGGACGGTTCTCTTTCTCTTTGCAGCTGTGTTATCACAGAAGATAGGAATGTTACTCTCATATATGTTGTAGTCTTCAAGTTGGTGTTTGATCCATAAAATTTGAGAATAGCAAGTTGCAGTTGAGATATACTCTGCTTCTGCAGTGGATAGTGCAATAGTACCTTGCTTCTTGCATATCCAGGAGACTAGGTTTCCACCAATGAGTGACATCCTTCACTAGTGCTTTTTCTTTCAATTCTGTCTCCAACATAATCAGCATCACATTATCCAACTAATATGAAATCTTTCTTTCTTTTAAAGCACAGACCAAGATTAGTTGTTCCAATGAGATATTTGAAAATTCTCTTAACAGCAGTTAAGTGTACTTCCCTTGGATCATATTGGAATCTGGCACATAAGCATACACGGAACATTATATCAGGTTTGGACGCTGTGAGGTATATAAGTGATCCTATCATTTCTCTGTATAAGGTGTTGTCCACCTTCTTTGATTCTTCGTTCAGTCCACGTACTGTTGTTGGATGCATAGGTGTTTTCATAGCTTTAACATCGTCCATTTTGAACTTCTTTAAGAGCTCTTTAATATACTTGGTCTGGTGTATGTATATGCCGTTGTTTGTTTGCTTGATTTGTAATCCAAGGAAGAATTTTAGTTCTCCCATCATACTCATCTCAAACTTTGTTTGCTTTAACTTAGAAAAATCCTCACATAGAGTTTCATTAGTAACGCCAAATATTATGTTATGCACGTAGATTTGAACAATGATAAACCGAGAGTCATGGTTTTTACGAAACAAGGTAGTGTCCACTTTTCCTCTTTGTAAAACCATTTTCAGAAAGAAATGAACTTAGTTTTTCATACCAAGCTCTTAGTGCTTGGTTTAGTCCATACAAAGCTTTATTTAGTTTAAAAACTCGATGAGGAAAGGTGTCACTCTCAAACCCAGGGGGTTGTTCCATATAAACTTCCTCTTTTATCAGGCCGTTGAGGAATGCACTTTTTACATCCATTTGATATAGTCATATATTGCTATGGGCAGCAAAGGATAGTAAAATGAATTGCCTCAATCCAAGCAACAAGAGCATTAGTTTCAGTATAATCTATACCTTCCTTTTGTGAGTAACCTTTGGTTACTAGTCTGGCTTTGTTTCTCACAACCTTACTTGTTTTCTCCAGCTTGTTTCTGAATATCCACTTGGCTCTAACAGCTAACTTATCCCTGGGTAGTTCAACAAGCTTCCAAACATTATTCTTCTGAAACTGATTAAGCTCTTCTTGCATTGCCTTGACCCAGCTTTCATCTTCTAGAGCATTGTCCACAGTCTTTGGTTCTACTTCTAATATGAGAGTTGTATGACTTTGCTGTTTATATGAAGATCTAGTTCTGACCTTGTCACTTGGATCTCTAAGGATTTGATTTCTGGATGATGCTTCTTCATTTGCCAATTTCTTCAAGTTGGTTCTCTCTGTTCTTCTACTTGACCGTCCAGGGGAGTATTGGACTCTTTAGTTGTGAAGTCATCATTGGAAGCTTTTTTGTCTGGTGTTTTCTGTCCGTCGTCCAATCTGAGATCTGCAAATGATTCATCTAGCTCTGATAATTCCTTATCAAGCTTAGTGTCATTGAACTTCACATGAATAGCTTCTTCCACAACTAAGGTTCTAGAGTTGTAAACTCTGTATGCCTTTGAAGTTTCTGAGTATCCAAGCAATATTCCATTATCACACTTAGAATCAAACTTTCCTAGATTATCTTTAGTGTTCAGAATGAAACATTGACATCCAAAAGGATGGAAGTAAGATATGTTGGGCTTTTGTCCTTTCCACAATTCATAAGTAGTCTTTTTCAGGATAGGTCTAATGTAAATTCTATTTTGCAAATAACAGATAGTATTTACTGCTTCAGCCCAGAAGTGTTTTGGAGTTGAGTTGTCATTCAACATGGTTCTAGCCATTTCTTGCAATGACCTATTTTCTCTCTCAACTACACCATTTTGCTGTGGTGTTCTTAGTGTTGAGAAGTTGTGAAGAATTCCATTTTATTCACAGAACCTTTGAAAACTTTCGTTTTCAAACTCTCCCCCATGGTTACTTCAGATTAAAGTAATACATACTCCTTTTTCATTTTGAACTCTTTTGCAGAAGTTATAAAAGACCTTGAAAGACTCATCCTTGTGGACTAAGAACATAGCCCATGTCCATCTAGAATAGTCGTCCACTACAACTAACCCATATCTTTTACCACTTACTGAGGTCGTCCTTGTGGTTCCAAACAAATCAATGTGTAACAGTTCAAGTGGTTTAGAAGTGGAAATAATGCTTTTGCTTTGAAAAGAACTTTTCACTTGTTGCCCTTTCTGGCAAGCTTCACAAAGAAGATCATCCTTATATGACATACTTAGAAGACCTCTTACGAGGTAGTGCTTGTTAAACTTTGAGATTAATCTCAAGCTAGCATGAACAAGTTTTTTATGCCATACCAGTGATTTTCTTTGATTGAAACTAGACATGATACATTTTGATTTGTCAGCTCACCAAGTTTAATCTTGTATAATTGCCTCTTAGCAATAAAGAGTAAGGATTCATCATAGTTCTTGACTATGCATTCACCTTTGTTAAAGGCAACATCATATCCACTGTCACATAATTGACTTATGCTAAGCAGATTGTGTTTTAGACCTTTAACATATAAAACATTATCAATGGAAGGATAGGGTGGTACCACCAGTCTTGGCTTGGAGGCTTTGGAACATAGACCTTTCTCCTATCATGTGTCGTGAGCATCCACTGTCCAGGTACCATGACTGGAGTTTCTTTCCTCCTGTTAAGCATGTCTCCAATAGGAATAATTTTATCTTTAGGTACCCAAAATGGACTTGGGTCCTTTTTTATTAGACTAAAGGGTACTGGATGCTCCCTTCTTTGGCAGGTGTCTACATTTGGACGTTGTATATCCAAGTTTGCCACGAAAATAATAAACATCCACATCCTCATCATGAATATACTTTTTCCTTTTATATCCATGTCCTGACCTGTCATTGGGTATTTAATTTACAACCTTTCATATTTCAAAAGCTTGTTGAGGTTGTCAGTCCCTTTGACAAAGTCAGATAGGTTCTTCTTTAAGGTTTCAATCTCCTCATGAAGTTTTATGACATCATATGGTTGACCTCTTAGAGAAGAATCTATCTCAAACTTCAAAAGCTTTTCAACTAATCTTTTATTCTCTCCTTTCAGAGATAGAATTTCCATTGAAAGCTTCTGATCTCTAGCTTTTAAATCATTGTATGATTTCTAAGCTTGGGAACAGTCTTTCCATAGGTTATGTCTATCTTCTTCCAAGGCTTTATGTTATTTTGAAAGCTCTGATACCAACTGAAATGCAATAAACACACTAGAAGGGGGGGGGGGGGTTCAAAAGTGTGCTTGATAAACTTTGAAAACTTTTTCACAAATGTAGAGATTCCTTAACTTAGATTTTACACAGAGCTTTCAAAACCAAAGTTGCATAGACAGTCCAGTAGTTCAAAATAACAGTTATAATGAAACTGAGTTTTATCTAGTTGTCCAACAGATATAAAAAGGATTTTTGCAAATAGCTTTGTAAAGCAGAACTTGTGTGAAAATGTGTAGTAAGCAAACACAAGAGATAGCAATATAAGCTAAAAACAATAGAGTAAAAACACTTGGTTTATACTGGTTCACTCAAATTGAGTTACATCCAGTTCTCCTTCAAAAACCTTTTGAAGGGTTCCACTAATCAAAACTTTGATTACAACAAGTATTGTCAACCCTGCCACTCCTAGCTTACAAGTATTCTTTAGGCCACTTTTGGCACACCCTTAATCTCCCCTTGAGATTAAAGAACACCCAAGTATTCTTTGTCATTAAGTCACTTCTGGCTTTCCAAACAATAGTTTGATTACAAAGTATCATATCAACTCTCACAAAGAGGATATTACAAAGTGTATTAGATTATACAGAAAAACTTAGCAAAGCTAAGAAATAAACTCTTTCAACTCAAGTGTGGATTGTCCAACTATTTTAGTAGCGTTTCAGCACTTAGAAAATTTTCACTTTGTTCAACCTTTTAGCATTTTCTTCTGTGTGCTTGGTCCTCTATTTATATGCTTCAGAGTGAATGTATCCGTTGTGGGATTTGGGCCTTGATAGAAATTCGTGCTCTCACAATCATGTGACCATTACCACATGTTAGCTTGGGATGGAGAGAGAATGGGACAGTAGTACAAACGTGCCTCCACTATTAGTATGAAAATATTCTTTTTTGCAGAGGGAAGCTTTTTTGTCTCCTGTGGTACAATTTTTTAATATTCAAATGAAATGTCAAATTGAAAAGACGAGGAAATAAGGAATATAACTTTTCATGTGAAATCATCCTCGAAAAGATCAAGTGTACTTTCTAACTTACTGGACGCTATATAACTTAGGTAGAGAACATTGTGTAAGTTACTTAGATCCATTTGGACACTGTAAAAAGACACAGTATTTATACACTGGTTTTCACAAAGCATTTGGACGCTTGTTAGTTAACAGCACGTTGGATGCTGGTTTGTTCATAGAAAAACAAGTTCCATGCCAATGTTTGGACGCTAATATCAATTTGAATAATAACATAAGAGTTAAGAGAATATAATACCATAGAGGTATTGGACGCTGTGTTTCCTATAATACTCAAATGTAGTTCATTAGGTACTTCAAAATTTAATCTTATTTGCTATCATCAAAACCAAATTTTGAGGGGTTGGACATCGTCCAAAGTCTTTGGATCTAACACATCCATGCCTCCCAAATGCAACCCAAGCATGCCATTCACTTATATCACATTTCTATTACAAAACCTAGCCCTCAAATAACTCAACCAACCTCTTAATCAAGCTTAATCTCACTCAAATCATCAAAATCCTACCTAGGTCTCAAAAGGGGGAAAAAGGAATTCAAAGCATAAACAAGGAAACAAGGAGACTAAAGGGGAAACACTCACTTTGGGAACCTCGGATCTGAGTTTTGGGCACTGGATCTCTGATCTCTGCTCCACTTCTCCCCTCTTCCTCTTCTTCCTTCTTCTCTTCCTTCTCTCTAACTCTTGTCTTTCTTTTCTATTTCTTTCTCTAGCTTTCCACTCCCTCTTCTACTTAAACCGTGTGTGTGTGGGCTTAGTGAGCCTTGGCCCACCTTGGGCCTTAACTCCCCATCTGGGTCCTATTATCTTATTCCTGTCAACTCTTAATATAAGGTAACTATTATTAATGCCTAAGGGTATCCTTTAACCATTAAATGTAAAGGTTATTCCATAAAAGCGGTCTCTATTATTTATGACTAATGTCCATAAATTAGGGATGTTACACACAAGATGTGCCCCTTCACACAAAATACATAAACAACAAAAGCTTAGTAGTAAATGTGACCTATTACATATTCTTGACCACCTTGCATGTGTAAAAATTTAAACCCCCAACCCCTCACACCATCACCATCTCAAGTTGTCAACCAATATTTCAATGCTAGTTATCTATGCTGCAATACTTTAACAACCAAATCCACTTCCTTCACATACAACTACACTTGATTCCATTATGTCTCAGAAATTCTCCATCAAAATAGAACTAAAATGCAGCCATCATCAAAATAGAACTAAAATGCAGCTGCCACACCTACATAATGTCATACACCTCCCCACAGCCTTTTGACGCCTGATGCATCAAAACAGAATCTATAGTCTATGTAAAGGTAAAAATCACAAGAAGAGGGGTTGAATTGTGATTTAAAAGTTTTTGCAAACATTTCGTAAAGCCTATCATCTGTTGAAACTTAATAAAATAGAGGTTTTAAACTGAAAGCTACAAACGAAGTTTTAACACTTAAAAGCAGACGTTGTTTTCGCAGACACAAATTCATAACCCAAAGTTAATTCAAACACAAATAAAAATAAAGAGGTAGACACAGAGAGTTTTTATACTGGTTCGTCTCTACCACTGAGACTACGTCCAGTTCTTGGCAAACCACCAAGTTCCACTAACTTTTCACAAAGTTACAAGTATTGTTCACCGCCATTTCTGGCTCTACCCAAGTAGTTTTTACACTAGTCTCTCCAAGCTAAAATCCCAAGTATTCTTTGCTACCAAGCCACTTCTAGCTCTAAAACAAATTAGCAGATTTGTTTGAGGTTGGGTGCACACAGACTATGTTATCGTCTTACAAATGGATAAGCTCACAGTCTTTTTCTCTCAGGATAAACAAAGTGTTTTGAGAGCTTTTACAACTTAGAAAAGATGAGTACATAAAGAATTTGAATGCTTAGAAAGAATGATTGCATTGCAGTTTGTAACTTAGGTGCTTCGCACTTCAAAATCTTCTGGTATTTATAGCCTTATTGAGGAAGTAATTGTTGTCTCTAAACAACCTTCTTTCTTATGTCTGACCTTTGTCTGAATTTAGGTGTCCATTGGAGCATTAAATGCGAGCATTAAATGCTTGTCACCAACTAGTCACTCAAAGTTGATAGCACTCTGCTTATCTTCCTTGAGGGGCACTCTACGCCTTTGCTTTAGTTGTCAAATCGCTTCTTCTCAGACAAGTACTCATTATAGCTGTGGTGCATCTTTTAAGGAGGAGGGAAAACTTTAAACTTGATTTTTCTTCACTCCTTTGCATTTCGACTGATCCTAGGAAGAATGTTCAGACATTCCCTGCATATAAGAAAAAAAAAGACAATGCATTAACTGTGTCTTAAATGCTATCAGACTCAGCGTATATCTACTATCGTCTGTTGTTACAGACGCAGATGCAACACTTTCATCTGCTAACATTTTCAGACGCAACTTTCTAACTTAATATTTATTTGCATTAAATCAAAATTATTAAGGGTCTTGATTCGTCTTATGACTAAACAATCTCCCCCTTTTTTATGATGTTCGATTCCCTTTACATGCAAAATTCTCTTGGGCCAGCGGCAGTCACATGCCGCGAGCGGGATTGGTCCAGTGGGTTGGGGACACCCGTGATTTCTGACCAGGACTAAAAAAATGGCATTGTGGCATTAAAACCTTTCCACATTTTTTTTAATCATGAGACTATTTTCATGATATTAAAATATGTACAAATATGATACTATATTTTTAATGATAATATTTTGTAATTATGACTTTTTTTCACTTTCTTACTTGTAAATATATAAAATAATTACTAATATATTATTAAACATTGTTTATTCGTATTGGTATTTAGAATAATTGGTTAGGAAATTACATATCAAAATTAGTTATTAATGACCATTCAATTACTCATTTTCAATTTTAGTTGTTAATCTGGTTTAAAAAAAATAGTTGTTAATTTGATCATCATTCATGATTTTTTTTTCACTTTATTTGTAACCACGGTAAAAATGGCATTGTGGCATTAAAATCTTTCCACATTTTTTAAATCATGATACTATTTATCTAATATTAAAATATGTACAAATATGATACTATATTTTTAATGATAGTATTTTGTAATTGGGTAAAATATGTTTTTGGTCTCTCATTTTATCTTGATTTCTGTTTTTAGTCCCTCATAAATTTTTTCTCTTTTTTTAGTCCCTAAAAAATTGTTTGATTTTGTTTTTAGTCCCTGACTATAATTTTAACTATTAAATTATGTCGTGGTGAGCATAATTTGTGCATGAAAAATTTATGTTTCAGTTTCTAACCGTTTTTAAATACTGCAAATTTTCTGGCAGACTAAAACCGTCATAAATGTTAAAAAAATAATAAAAAAAATAAAAACCTCGAGCACTAGATTTTCTGAAATCACAAGAAATGTTACAAAAGTAAACATTTTTTACCGCTAAAAAATTTGTAGCGGTTAAAAGTTACTAGAAACTTAATCAGGAAATTTTCACACACATAGTTTATGTCCATCATGTCATCACTTAACATTTGAAATTAACATCAGGGACTAAAAACAAAAAAAAACAATTTATGAGAAACTAAAAATAGTAAAAAAAATTATGAGGTACTAAAAACAAAAATTAAGATAAAATGAGGGACCAAAAATATATTTTATCCTTTGTAATTATGACTTTTTTTTTTTCACTTTCTTATAATCATGATACTAAAATTTCAAGTTTTGAAATCATGTTTTTTTTTTTTTATAAATGTGTCAATATAAAGTTGATTTATATACATTTATATATATTAATCATATTTTAATATAAATATGTATTAAAAAATTGTATTTAATTATACTCTTTAAAAATTTATTTATCATTTAGACCTTGGTTGCTTTGCATGGCAAAAATAAGAGAGAAAGACGATATCAATTAAATGAAAGAGTTTAATGGTGATACCCTGACAATGTAAAATAATTTTACATTGTCGCATCATCCTTTTTCTCTAAATGAAATACCAATTGTAACAATAAAAATGAAATACCAATTAAATTTATAAACACTTCCGTAAATAATCTGTAAATCTACCTATTTTAGCAAAATTAGAGCTTGATTTCCGTAGATAAATAAATAAATAAACACCTCCATTCCTGCAAAAAAAAAAAATCAGAAAATCTGGATAGGGCAATGTGAGTCGTAGTGACAATGAGGAGAGTTTTTTTTTTTTTTTTTTAAATAAAATTATATATTTATCTGTTTAAAATTTTTATACATAAATCAATCAGCAAACTTGCACAGGCAGCTTGATTTACATGGACAAATGCATGCAAGAGAGAGAGGGAAATAATTTTTCGGAACTCAAATTGCTTGCTTAATTAAAAACTATTATCTTTAGTCGTTCAGGTTCGTACATGTAGCCTAAAGTAATTTACATTTCAGCGATATTGATAAGCTTATTGTATTTGTAGTAAGAAAATGAATAAAACGGTAGAATTTTACTTTAAAAAAATAGAAAAAGATGAAACTATAAAATAAAAATAAATGGATTCAACATCAACAAAAGAAATATGCAATAAAAAGATGAGGCAAGTAAAATAAAATAAATCTCTAAGGGGGCATTTATTTCACAGATTATTTGTTTATTCCACGGAATATGGAGTTGGAAAAATTTATTCTCATGTTTGTTATGAAATAATAAAACAATTATTGTAGATATATCACACATTTCTTTAACATACCCGGGAATAACATTCTCTTGTTATATTCTCGAGAAAAAACTATTTCCAGGATTAAAAAAAAAAAATAATCCGTGAAACAAACGTCCCCTAAAGATAAGTGAATAATCTAAGTAGTAAGGTTTACAATAGAGTCAAGAGTGAAAAACAGATTACAGTAGAGAAAAATGTTCTCTCGCAAGATCTGACATTCAATAATTTGAATATGCTCGTAGCATTGAATGATTAAATGTTCACATTGAATGAAAATAACATTTGAATTAATTTTTTCATTCAAATTAATTTTAATTCATAATTGATGACATTTTAATTGTTTTCATATTTAATTAATTTTGAAATTTATTTCCATTATAATAAATGTTGATTGATTATTTCATTCAAATTAATTCTGAAAATAATTGTATATATATCCTTAATTTATTTTTGTCATGTAAATAGATATCGTATTAAATTATTTCTATACATAATTATATATTTTTTTATTTGATCGATCGTTTTAAATTACTAGTCCCTTAATTTTGGGAATAATTTTAATTAATAATTTAATGGACATGAAAATTATAGGGAGAAGACTACATGTAGAATTTTTAGGTTCAAATGCTCTAATATGATGACACGTGGCAGAAATAGACTATAGCAAAGAATTAATCCATTGTAGATGAAGGGTATGTTTTGAAGAATTTATTTACACTACTTAGACTTATGGTATAGTATTTGTGCAAGTGTTTGAAATAACTCATGAAAATTTTATGATATGTTCAAATTTAACTTATTTCTAAGTCCTCTAAGTTGGATTATAACACAAACTTATAGTTTATAGGAAAACATTTTATTTAACCCATTTTTTCCTTTTAATTATAGAAAGAACTACACATTAGTGTTTATATGATATACACTTATTCAATAAATCTTCCTTAATAAAAATGTTTTAAAAAAAACTAGACCTCAATTCAGCAATCTAAACTTACAACTTTAGAAAGTATATCACTCGTCATTTTGGACCTTCAAGACAGAAATGAAATACGTAGAACACTTTACTTTTTTTTTAAAAAAAAATCTTACTTAAGAAACAAAAAAGTAAGGTGTGGAATCTCACTTTATTGATAATTAGTCTCACACCACCAATGGTGGATACATAAAACAAGGGAACTAGTATTTGATAATGTGTTAGAATTCATATCTAATTTAACTTTATTGAGAAGACAAGAGTAAAAAAATGTAATTAATTAAGGGCATTTGTTTTTTCCACCACGGGTTTTCATATTTGCATAGCATGGACACTCTTCGTAGTGGCCAGAGGTTCCTGAAGGTACACAATTGCATCTCTCACAACACGTCCCACATGCTCTTTTACACAAATGTGGCCTTGAAGATAGTTGACACCTTCGATTGCATTCAGCATCACAATCTACATTACATCAAAACAATTAATTAATGCACCCATTTCAAGTTAAAAATAATAAACATAGTTGATTGCTCAAAAACAATATTGTTGTTGACATTAATCCTTGAGAATTGAGATTATATATAAGTCAAATACTTTATTTCTTGATATTTTGCAAATATTTTGTTAATTTATAATTTTTTTTATAAACTTAAACTAACATAGGGTTTTTAAAATTTTGGGACCTAAAATATTTTGTATATACAATATGAATCAAATATGAACTTGACTGTTCATTATGAAATTTGTACCGATCTTTTCCACCATGTTGCTGCTTCCCTGATATTAAAAAAAACAAAACACCATCAATTCATTTTGAAGGTTGACAGTGGAAAAAATAAAATAAAATTGAGGGCATGGAAATGGTAGGTTTACCATTGTATCTGCTTCCACGAGATTCACGATGACTAGAGTAATGAGGATTGAAGCCAGCAGAGTCTTGGAGATGGCCATGGCTTCAAGATGGGAATTTTTTTTTTATATAAAATAAAAAGGCTTTGCTTTGTGACTTATAGCCGTGAAGAGAGAAACCTTGTATTTATAGCCTGCAATTGCATGGAAGAATTCAATCTAATCTAATCTAAAAAAACGAAAAAAAAATATCAATTAAGAATATAATTTATTTTAATTTTAAAGAAATCATTATATTCTTAATTGATATTGATATATTTGAACATTTGAAAATAAATAAATAAATAAATAAATGTAACAAAAATATATATAATTGTACTTTTGTGTAAAGTTTTTATTCTTATATAATCTAAAGTATTTGATAAGAAATATGACTTATCTTATTTTGAGGGATTTTATCATTTTTTTTGTTATAAAATTTAACACTATTACATTATAATTGCTGATCTATTTTAGCCACTAAAAATAACATGGTGAATTTTTATTCTTTTTTAAATTAAGGAAGGATCAAAATTTCCTGTTTATTAATTTGGAAACTTCTGGTACGTCATTTAAATTAAGGAAGGAACCAAATCTACTGTTGTCTTCGGCAATTATAGGAAATTAGAAACACTTTGTGAAAGAAACATTAGCCTGAAAATGTGAATCAAAATAAATCGAATTTAATGTGATTGGAACAATCAACTTCAACAACATTGGTAATTTAATTACAATTTGTGTGCACATCTTTTAAACGAAATAGTAGAAGTTTCTAAAATAACTATTGAATTTGCTCCTTAATTTAAATTACAATTCACTACAAGAATCAGAAAAAATTGGTGTATTAAATCACGTTATATTTGATAGATAAAATTGGATAAAATGAATCAACATATATAATACAATTTCGTTGGATAAAATCTAATAAAATCCCTCAAAATAAGATAAAATTATATTTGCTGTAAAACAGATTTAATGGACCAGCAAGTATAATACAATTGGATAAAATCTCTCAAAGTAAGATAAAATCACTTCAAATTTGAATATTTCTTTATCAACTATACACAAACTACCTTCCAAATAGTAAGGTCTCGGGTTCGAGTCTTGTGGATGAAAAAACATGATTGGAAGGGGAGAATCCCACTAAAGATGGCCAGTCAGGTTTTCCGACGGAGATTAGTTATCCGCAAAGCTGGTGGATACTTTGTACTAATAATATTGTAACAAAAAAGAAAACTACCTTCCAAAATGTTCGTTACATATATAATTAAAAGCATAATAATTGCGAGAAGATTCCAAAGCATTTGGGGAGAATATTTTCTCCATACATCCTTACTAAAAGGGGAGATCAAATAACAAATAACAAAAAGTAAAAAAAAAATGATTAAAACATATACATGAATTAATCAATTATGTTACCATGAAAGCAGAAATATAGGATTATGTTCTAAACAAGAAATCAAACTAGTTGTTAAAAAGAAAACTAAAATCCATAATTATACGATGGGAAAAGATGTGCACACAAGTTGTAATTAAATTACCAATGTTGTTAAAGTTGATTGTTCCAATCACATTAAATTTGATTTATTTTAATTCCTATTTTCAGGCTAATGTTTCTTTCACAAAGTGTTCCTAATTTCCTATAATTCCCCAAGATAACAATAGATTTGGTTCCTTCCTTAATTTAAATGACGTACCAGAAGTTTCCAAATAAACAGGAAATTTTGATCCTTCCCTAATTTAAAAAAGAATTAAAGTTCACCATGTTATTTTTAGTGGCTAAAATGGATCAGCAATTATAATGTAATAGTGTTAAATTTGATAACAAAAAATATATATATGATAAAATCCCTCAAAATAAGATAAGACATATTTCTTATCAAATACTTTATATTACATAGGAATAAAAACTTTACACAAAAGTACAATTAAATTTTTTTTTGTTACATTTATTTATTTATTTTCAAATGTTCAAATATATCAATATCAATTAAGAATATAATGATTTATTTAAAATTAAAATAAATTATATTCTTAATTGATATTTTTTCATTTTTTTATATTAGATTAGATTAGATTGAATTCTTCCATGCAATTGCAGGCTATAAATACAAGGTTTCTCTCTTCACGGCTATAAAGTCACAAAGCCTTTTCATTTTATATATAAAAAAAATTCCCATCTTCAAGCCATGGCCATCTCCAACACTCTGCTGGCTTCAATCCTCATTACTCTAATCATCGTGAATCTCGTGGAAGCAGATACAATGGTAAACCTACCATTTCCATTAACTTATATATGGTTGTGTTATGCCCTCAATTTTATTTTATTTTTTCCACTGTCAACCTTCAAAATGAATTGATGGTGTTTTGTATTTTTTAATATCAGGGAAGCAGCAACATGGTGGAAAAGATCGGTACAAATTTCATAGTGAACAGTCAAGTTCATATTTGATTCATATTGTATATACAAAATATTTTAGGTCCCAAAATTTTAAAACCCTATGTTAGTTTGAGTTTATAAAAAAAAATATTTATTTTAATTTTTATTTCATTTTTCACTATATTTCATTTTAAAAGACTAGAAAGTAAATGTTATTTTACAAAAATTATAAATTAACAAAATATTTTCAAGAAATAAAGTATTTGACTTATATACTCTCAATTCTCAAGGATTAATGTCAACAACAATATTTTTCTTGAACAATCAACTATGTTTATTATTTTTAACTTTAATTTATTAATTGTTTTGATGCAATGTAGATTGTGATGCTGAATGCAATCGAAGGTGTCAACTATCTTCAAGGCCACATTTGTGTAAAAGAGCTTGTGGGACGTGTTGTGAGAGGTGCAATTGTGTACCTTCAGGAACCTCTGGCCACTACGAAGAGTGTCCATGCTATGCAAATATGAAAACCCGTGGTGGAAAAAACAAATGCCCTTAATTAATTACATTTTTTTTACTCTTGTCTTCTCAATAAAGTTAAATTAGATATGAATTCTAACACATTATCAAATACTAGTTCCCTTGTTTTATGTAACCACCATTGGTGGTGTGAGACTAATTATCAATAAATTGAGATTCCGTACCTTGCTTTTTTGTTTCTTAAGTAAGATTTTTTTTTTTAAAAAAAAAAAAAAAGAAAAGTGTTCTACGTATTTCATTTTCAGTCTTGAAGGTCCAAAATGATGAGTGATATACTTTCTAAAGTTGTAAGTTTAGATTACTGAATTAAGGTCTATTTTTTTAAAACAATTTTATTAAGGAGGATTTATTGAATAAGTGTATATCATATAAACACTAATGTATAGTTCTTTCTATAATTAAAAGGAAAAATTGGGTTAAATACATTTTTTTCCTATAATCTATAAGTTTGTTTTACAATCAAACTTAGAGGACTTAGAAATAAGTTTAAAATGTTTTCCTATAAATTATAAATGTTTTATAAATTTTTTCATGAGTTCTTTCAAACACTTGCACAAATACTATACCATAAGTCTAAGTAGTGTAAATAAAATCTTCAAAACATACCCTTCATCTACAACGGATTAATCTATTTATACTATATATAAAGCAATCCCTTACTATAGTCTCTTTCCGCTACGTATCATCATATTAGATCATTTGAACCTAAAAATCCTACATGTCGTCTTCTCCCTATAATTTACATGTCCATTAAATTATTAATTAAAATTAGTCCAATAATTAAGCAATCATTAATTTAAAATGATCGATAAAATAAAAAAAGTATGATTATGTATAGAAATAATTTAATACGGTATATACAATTATTTTCAGAATTAATTTGAATGAAATAATCAATCAACATTATTATAATGGAAATAAATTTCAAAATTAATTAAATATGAAAATAATCAAAATGTCATAAATTATGATTCATTGTTTTTTATTCATATAAAAAAATTAAACAATTTAAGGATGAGTGTTTATTTCCTAAAAAAAAAAAAAGATGAGTGAATAATTCAGGAAAGCCCAAGGTTCCAGTGGGGCTTACTGCTGAAAAAAATATAAAAAGGACAAAATTCGAAAACTGCACCCTTTTGTCCCTTGTGATGGAAAAATTATTACATGATTCATAATTACGTGATGCTAGTGAATTTTTATGTGACACGTTATATATATTTTTTAACTATCGTAATTAGGACTTTTGGTTTTCCAATGGAACTTCGAGATATTTTTATAAACTTCGATCCTTTGAATCGGTTATGGGATTAATCCTTAGTTTGGAGCTTAAATGTGACACATATATATATAATGATGATAGTTAAAATTTATGATCTCATCCAAATTCCTAATGGCATTTTTAATAGTAATCATTTTAGATTTTTAACTTACTTTTTGTGTGTTTGTCATATAGGATTTAAGAACTCTCATCAATACTAGCTTAAGAGTAACTGTTATGAGATTACTCTGACTTTTCCTAATTAATCCAAACTATAAAAGAAAACCACCTTAAACTTAAACCGACATCTGCACTTTACTCGATAATATCGGAATAAGAAAAATATTTTTGCTTAAGTAACGACACACAAGAACACATGGCCAATTGTTCTCTCATATGAGACGCAACTAAGTAAAGAACTTATCTCCTGTCAACAACGCCTGTGAATAGATAAACTCTTCTCAATATGGATAATTTCGCTCATTTTTTATCATTCATCGAACACTTTTTGACTTGAGTGTCAGAGTCTCTACGGGTGTTGTCCCCGAAATTGTTCGAGGTCAACTACAATTCACTGCAATCCACGATGCCGTTGACGAGGATCCTACCCTCATGACCACGTCACAACAGCACTCCTCCTGGATCAATAAGGATCCTACTCTGTCGTTCAGTTCAGTTCATTATACTTATTCACAGACCCTATGCCGTACATGACTCTCTCCATTTCTTTTTTACAATTCATGATGTCTGTATGCAGTTTTCCTAGTCCTTTACTTAAGACCGCTTAATTTAACCCTTAAATAAATTTAAGATTGGCAGAAGATGATACATCTCTAAGGATCGAAATCAATATTTACGTATAATTTAGAGTACAATATATATCACCCACATTATTGCTCGAACGGCTTGTACATCAAAAACACTACGCAGTGATCACTTAAAGATACATGCATGGTTCATTGCGACTTCTGTTTATTATACATATATTCATAACTAGAATAGCGACAAAATACTAGAAATATATAAAATTTAAGCCTGTTCTTCTTGCTGTAATCCAAGCCTGGGATCTGAAAGTTTGTTACACGTCCATGTAAAAATAGAATTAGTTTTCAATTAGATGGTAAAAAATATCAATAATTAATTAAAAAAAAAAAAAAAGAAGAAGATTACAGGAATATGGGTGCTTTATGAAAAGCAGCATCATAATCTCAAGATATATCGTGCTCAATTTATAAAAACATGCATGTCTTAGCTTAAATTGTACGTGCAACTAAGATCTTTAACTATATTTTAGAAATATCCACTATACTTTTAAAAGTATCATCACTACTATTCTCTTCCCACAGCGTACCTTGCTTATTTTGTACATCCGGACTCCGTGATCAACTTTTTCTTCTTCATAAAACAAAATTAGTATTGCCTCTACGTAAGACAAAAGTGATCCCTCCCTCTCTGTCTCACATGCAACAAAATCTCATTCAGAACTTTATACGGTATAGAAGAAAAGGATGACATGTTCTGGCTTAGTATGTAGAATCCTAGATTTTTTTTTTTATCCTAAGAATTGAATTCGGGTACTAGAGAATTTACAACAATTCACACATACACTATTCAACCAACAAAACAAGGGGTGCTCAAAATAACCGGTTATATTACAACCAGTTAATTAAAAATGGTTATAAAAAGTAACCACATATAATAAATGGTTATTATAACCAAAGCATAACCATTATGAAAGCCCAGTTAAATAACCAGTTTTTAACTGGTTATATAACCAGTTATAACTAAAACCGGTTATATAGCTAGTTATATATCTTAAATTATTAATGCATACGCAATTAATTTTAGTCTTAAAAATAATTTTAACCTTTAAAATAAACTTTAATTAAACATGCATAATTGTTAACACATAAAATCGATTGTAAAAATACAATAAATATAAAAAAATCATTTTTAAAATTTTGAAAACAGGTTATATATAATTTGTTATGGATATATACTCAATTATATAACTAATTATATAATCAGTTTTTCATAACCAATTTTAGATATAATAACCACTTGACATATTGATTATTAAATGGTTATGATTAGGTTATTCAAATAACATAACCATGAGTAGCCCTAAACAAAACTAGACCCTTGATTATAGAATCCTAGCTAGGTTGAGGAGAAAGAGACGTGACTTTCCCTTGTTCTCCCCACCCAAACTTAACTTACTCATCTAATTAATTAAATCAAAATAATATTATATAGTTTTATACTTCTATATATTGATCTTTAACTACATCAATTATTGCTTAAAAAAAAAAACTACACCAATTACAAGTTAAAAAATAATAATTAAAGTATTTCAAAGCCCGAGTTAGTTTAAGCCTTAAAGCAGCTTGAACAACTAATAATCTTGGTTTGCATAAAAAAAAAAAAAAAACCCTGCCATCATTCGAGTTGCTTGTGCTCTAAATTTTCCATTAAATTATCATAATAATTTTCTTTCCTTTTTTTTTTCTTAAACCTTATATAATTTATGAATAAAAAAAAACCTTATATAATTTAGTTTCTCTTATCGAGACTCAACAACAACAATAATATGATTGCTGTTGTGGTTGTGGTTTTGAGGGTGATTACTTGCTTCATAATTTTGGCCTTATTCTCTCTTAATTTAATTACCACTATCTTATATAATTTCATCGTGTCACTAACTAACTTATATGATTGATATCAACTACTAATAAGTCGTTGACCCGAATAGTATTGAACTCGATCCCCTTAAGCAAGGTCTGAGGTTCGAGTGTTATGGATGAAAAAAAAATGATTGGGAAGGAAAATCCAACTAAAGGTGGTCAGCTAGATTCCCCGACTGAAATTAGTTATCAGCAAAGTTTATAATTTATTAACTGCTTCTAATTTATTATATACACACAAATTATTCTTAGTTATTCTAAGTAGTGAAAAAATTATTTATTTTTCACTACTTAGAATAATTAAAAATATAAGTGACACAGCTATTCTTTACTTTTTAGCACCTTTTATATGCAAGCACAACATAATTTAACTTGTCATCAAACTTACATACTTAGCATATCAATAAAAATTATCCATATTAATTCTATATAATGTTTTTTTAATATTTGTACTAGGATATTATACAAGCAACATCAAGTTGCTATGCTAAGTTAATAACAACTTATTACAAAAGTAAGTTAATTAATTATAAATGAATGGCATCAATTTCATTTTTTAAGAACTAACTTAATAATAAAAAATATAATATTAAAGAATTAATGTGATTTCAAGTATAGAAGTATCGAAACACACATTTACTCAATACTAATAAAAATTCAAAATTAAAGAATATAAGGATGAGTGTTTATTAGATGTATATATACCTGCGCAAAAGCAAAATATGTCTTCCACAGGTTACCATAACCTTTTGATTTTGAGACAAACATTCTCGACGGCTCCAAAATACGCATCCCGCAACCTCCTTACAAAGAAAAGGATGCCTAAAACACTCCAAAAAGCAAAAGCAAATCCAATTCCCATGCCAATTTCAAAGCAAGATTTAAAATCATCATCATCCATGTCTTGCATTGATTTTAAGCCATCATAAGGTGTCCCCTCTTGTGTGCACTTCTTTGGAAGAGGATCACCACAAAGTTGTGGATTGCCAATGTAACTAGACGCATTAAAACTCTGAAGTTGGGTGCCCAATGGAATTTCTCCACTGAAATTATTGTAAGACAGGTTCAAGAAACTCAGGAACATAGTCACATAATTCGTAATACTCTCGGTACATGGTACGGGTACGTGGTACGCGGTACGTGACCTTATAAAGAATTGGTACGTGAGGGGTATACATAGTTGGTACGTTCCGGTACGCTGTTTAAATCTATAATATATTTTAATAGATAAATTAGCATATTACTGATATTTTTTTTTATCTACCTTTTTTTTTTGAAAGCTTTTATCTATCTAAAAATTATAAATTTCTCTAAGTAAAATTTAAACTATCATAAATAAATAAAAAAAACTTCAAATATTAATTAAATAAGATAAAATAAGGCTATATTTTAAAATGTAAAATTGGGTATATTACTATATTTCCATCTTCTGATTCCTTTGATATATTTCACTACTAAACAAAAGTGTCGGAGAATTAAAAATGTTTAATTTCATCTCAATTACCTATGTATCCTATTTTTATCGAGAAGAGTGTTGTTGGCAGTAGAAATGACCAGCACTTTAATTTATACAAATAAATAATATTTTATTAATACTTTTATTTATTGAAACCAACAAAAACAAAACCCTTTCATCTTCTTTCAGTCGTGAATCGTCGTTTTCGTTTGGCATCCTTCTTCTCATATCGTTCATTCATTAAGTTCTCGGAGGAGAAGCTGCTACTGCACTACTCTCAACTGATATGGGAAAAGGTGAGCTTCGTTGCTTCTCCTGCAAATGGCTTTCCTGCCTGCAATCTTCCATCTTCCCTGCGGGTTCTTCTCTTTCACGATTTCATTGACGAATTTGAACGAACCGTACCGCGAATTGGTACTCACGAACCAATTCGCGGTTCTTTAGTGTTTTCACGAATTATGTGACTATGCTCAGGAATGATAAATTTGACACGCCTTGTGGAATTTCACCTGAAAGTTGGTTTTCTGAAAGGTCTAGAGACTCCAAATACTTCATGGTTCCAATTCCAATTGGTATCTTTCCCTCCAAGTGATTATGTGACAAATTTAAAGACTGCAAGGCACTAAGACCAACCAATTCTAAAGGGATTGATCCTGAAAGGTTATTGCTAGAGAGATCAACACTGTGCACAAACTTCAAAGCATGCCAATAGTTTAATTATTGGCCTTTCATAAACAAGGGCAAGTCCTCTAGGTTTGATCTCACAGAAATTGGAACCAAAAACCAATCATAAAAGTAAGACGTGAACAAGCCTTCATCAACAGTGTTTGTGACCATTGATGTGATGTTATGTAAGCACTTTGGTATTGGTCCTGAAAGTCCATTATTTGCAAGGTCAAGCACTAGAAGATTGGAAAGTTCACATATGTGAGATGGGATAGTGCCACTGAATTTATTAGATCGTAACAAGAGGGCCATGCTCAAGTGTGAAAACCAAGTTGGTATATTCCCTGTGAACTCATTCAACCCCAAATCAAGGTACCACAAGCTTTTGCAACTTTTAAGTGAGATAGGTATGTTTCCAAACAAGCTATTGTTGCGAACTCGAAAGGTTTGAAGTTTGGTCAGTGAGCCTATAGAGTGAGGAATTTTGCCAGATAGATAATTGCTCCCTAAATTCACATGGATCAAAGATTGCCACTTCATCCAACAGTTTGGTAACTCTCCAGATAGAAGATTGTGTGACATGTGCAAAACTTCTAAGTGGTGTTCCTGTTCCCCTGATTGACATAGGAATGGAACCAGGGATCCTGAGAAGCTGTTGTTGGCTATGTCAAAGAAGATGACTTTGGGAGATAAATGGGGTAGCCTGCCACTGAAGTTATTCCATTTTAGATCATTTAGTGAGTTGTTGATCAGTGAGGAAGATATATCCCCACTAATTGAATTGTGAGATAAGAAGAGATTGTCAATTTGTGCTACAAAGCTCCAGAAATTCAAATCCTCATGGATATTGAATGAAAGCCCTGAACTTGATATGTCTAAAAGTGATAGTGATTTTTGTGAATAAATCCATGATGGAAACTCAGGACCTAACTTGCAATAGCTCATGCTAATGTTTTCCAGCTGGAAAGGGGGCTGCCAGTGAGATCCCAAATCAAATGTGAAATCAGATGAGTCAAGGCTCAATGACTTTAAGTTTGAAAGGTTTGTGAAACTTTGCTCAGATATGGTGCCTGAAAAGGTGTTATAACCTAAGGATAAAACCTCCAATTGAGATAGTTTCCCAATATCTTTTGGAAGACTACCATTCAAGTGATTCAAACTAACATCTAAGGATTTCAATGATGATAGACTGCCAAAGGTTGAAGGAATGGGACCAGAAAGCGAGTTGTTAGAAAGACCAAGTTGCTCTAAATGTTTGAATTGACCCATCCATTTGGGAATCAATCCTTTTAGACGATTGTTTCTCAAAATTAAGGACCTCAAATGTTGAAGATTAGATAGCCATTTGGGTATCTCAGAATGGAAAGAGTTGTTGCAAATATCAAGTACTTCAAGTGAAGTAAAATTGGCATACCCAAAAGAAAGATTGTCACCATTGAGGGAACAACCACTCAGCCTTAATTCAACAAGTGAAGGGGGCATAGTCATCTCTTGAAGCCAAAGAGCTTCACTCTTGAGAAATATGCCACTCAGGTTTAGATATTTCAAACATGAAAGAGTTGAAAGCCACCTAAGATTATCCATGTGGAGGTTGTAATTCATTGATAGGTCCAAATAAAGAATATTGGAGAAATTTGCATAGCCATCATGAATAGGTGGAAAATGTATAGTCTCAAAGTTATTAGAGCTCAAAACCAAGGAGCTTAGGAATTCAAGTTTGAACACTATTGAAAAGTTTATCTCACCCTCTAAACATTGGACAGTTCCAAGTGGACAATGAAGGTTTAGCTTTAAGACTCTACCTGTTATGTTGTCACAATGAACTCCAATCCATTTGCAGCAATCTTGTTCAGTTGACCAAGAGGAGAGGCGCCTCAAGGGATCTTTGATGCTTTGCTTAAATACTGAAAGTTCATGTTGATCTTTTCCATTGCAAAGAACATTCATATTGTTCCCATGTACCATGCATGAGTTGAGAGTGGATGCATATAAAAACCACAGCAAAATAGCTGCCATTTGTAAAGCAGGAGAAAACATAATTCCGCAAAATGAAAGTTTCATGCTAAATCCTTATGTGAAGTTCTGGATTTATAATAGAAGTTTCAGTTGAAAAAAATGTTAACATAATTAAGAGAGAAAATAAAATAATGTTACAAAATTAACGTCATAGAATTTATTATTATTATTATAATAAAAAATTCTTAATGCGTGTTTAAAAACACGTCCATCGAGGTAAATTCACGTCATTTCAGACCTTTGGATGCGAAAGCTGGGTAGTGTTGGCCAAGATGCGCGTGTATGGGAAGAATTGATGAAGATCCAAACAAGCTATTAGTTGCAATTGAGTCTAACTATTTGGCATTACTGCCATTCACATGTTTGGAATTTTCACGTGCCTTAGGACTTGACTCTTGTTATTCTAGAAGCAACAATTGGTTGCTTATATGCGTAAACTGGACGTGAACTTTGAGCAGACGTAACTTTGAAAGTGCCAAACCAAACACACAATTCCAGTGGATCGCGTTCCATCAAATTGACGTTTTGAATAATTCAGGAAAGCACAAGATTCCAGTGGGGCTTACTGCTGAAAATATATGTAAAAAGAATGTAATTATGTGTTACGTTCGGAACTGGCAGGACCACATAATCATGGACCGTATGGAAAAAGGTATTAATTAGTCGTGCCAGGACAAAAATAATGGAGCAAGAGAAACGCGAAGCGAGGCAACGCAAAAAGCTCGAAGAAGAAAATATTCATTTTTAGACACTAGGAAAAGTATTATTTCAAAGAAACTAGGGGGGAAAATGTGGAATGGTCACACTCTTGATTGGAAACCTATGATCTATGAAGCACCAATACTTTAATCTGTTTCACGTATCTATATTTGAAACCGATGATCTATGAAGCACCAATACCGATATTCTTAGATACTTCACCGATACATATAGGTGAACTGGACGGATGCATATTGTGGTTTGTGGGGGCCTTGGCGAAGGCTCCCCTGGTTTTGTTTTTTAATTTTAATTTTTTCAGTATAGAAATAGATAATATTTTAATATTATAGTAATTAATGTTATTTGATAGAGTTTGATTTTAAAGATAATAATACTTCAGTTTTATTTATCTTTTTTGTAATTTTAATAAAAATATTTTATTATCATTTTATAATTGTCATTATCAAGACCATGATATTTTATTTTATTTTTTAATAAATATTTATTTCCTTTTTGTAGTTTTTATTGGGAAGATAATTGTATTTTTTTTCAATTCTTTTTTTAAACAAGATATTATCATATCGTTTATTTTTCCCTTTTAATAACCTTTTCTTTTATAATTTGTTATTACTATTTTAAAGATTATAATTGATTGTATTTGCAATCAAATGACTATATTAGTGTTTCATTTATATTGATTTAAATTTAAACACTAATATAATATTCTCTTTTTCTATCATAATTCTTCAATATTCTCTTTATTTTTCTTCTCTTGTTCCTATGTTTTTTATATTGTTTGTGAGATTCTAATGTGCTAATTTTTAACTTGAGTGAATAGATCTAAACATGATGTGTAAACTTTGGAAAAGCAAAATAGTATTTAGTTAAAACAATTCGCTTATTCATTTTTAGTTTAAATAATGCTTATTATACTAATTTTTGTTTAAAAAATAATTATTTTGAAATAAAAAGTACTAAAACGTTTAATATAAATTCAATTGTCACGTGGAAAAGAGATGTTTTGATAAATTATTTTTGTGATTAATAATTTGTAATATATAATTATTAATATTTTATATGAAAATTAATACATGCATATTTATTTTTTGTTACCATGTTATTGGTACGGAGTATCCACCGGCTTTGTCGATGACTAATCTCTGTCGGAGAACCTGACTGGCCACCTTTAGTGGGATTCTCCCCTCCCAACCACGTTTTTTCCATTTATTAAAATATCTATGTAGAATTTTTTTTGAATAGAAATATCTATGTAGAATTAAAAATATTTATTAACTAAAATATATTTTTATACTCAGTCCCCCCCTTTTAAAGGAGTATAATTTCGTCCCTATCAGTGAAGTATTCAAAACTATGAAACATCGGTAATTCATTTTGTTTTACGTATTCAATGTCGATACTCTTTGAATACTTCATGTACCCCATAGGGCCTAGAACCCCTATGAAACTATATAATCGAACAATACCTGACCACCTGGAGCTATTCGGCTTCCACTACAGTTGACAATAACATCATTAGAGATATAATTATAAGCTCTAATCATTAGAGATATTGCTTTAGGGTCCAATGGGCAATTAGGAATTTTGTTTCAAACCCCTGAATTAGTTGAAAATATTACAATTAGTTGCCCCTTGAGCCAAACACTACGAATATTTTTGGTGCCATGTTTATGTTTTGGATTGTCTTGGTACCATGAGGGATGCATTGTGACAATTTCATAAAATATATATTGGGGTGTTAGAAGTCACTTTGAGAATTTGTGTTAAATTGAAAATGCAAAAATGTGATTTTTGGAATGAATTGGTGAAGTGGGAGGAAAATAGAAGAGCTGAAAAAAATTGAAAAAATAAATGAATGCAAAAGATTGAATGGAAAGGTAGTGAAAAGCTTGAATATGCAAGAAAAGAAAGAAACAAAGGAAGAAAAGTGAATAAATTGATATTGTTAAAGTGTCCCCGTTACTATAAGTATTGCTTGAATGTGATCCTTATCAGGGTATCAAGATGGTTATTGAGCCTTTTGCACTTTCCTTCCTTTCTTTTTCCCTACCTTACATCTTCACCCTTGGCCCTGTTACATCCCAATAAAAGACCTTGTGATTTGTTCATGTTGACAAAATACTCTAGTGGTGATGAGATTCCTTACCAAGCCTATGGTAGGATTCTTTTATTGAGTTGAGTTGAGCGAAGTTTTCTTGTTCCTAAACACTTGAGTGTGGGAAAATAAGTGAACCAGTCTTTGTGAGCATTAATTCTAGAGAACTAGCCTCTAATTAGACTTGACTGAGATCTCTTGGATTCAAAAACCTGATCATCTACTACTTGTGTTCTTTTTGTTGTGTTTCAATTTGATGAATTCCATAACTTAACTTGAATGTGATAGTGATTGCTTGAGGACAAGCAAATCTTTATGTGTTGTTTGATGTGTTGCATTTTAGATCATTCATGCATAACATTTCACTTAGGAAATATAGCATATTATCACATTTAGGACTCATTTACCTTGTATTTAGTTTGTTTTTCATTTCTTTTTGGAACCAATTACTCTTGGTATTTTCATGTTTTAAGGTTGTCTCTTGAGCTCTGAGACATCAATTCAAGAAGAAAGATGCATGGTGACTCCAAGGATTGAAGCTAGGATCACAGAGACACTTGAATATTAGAAAAAAAAAAGTACAATCGGGACTCATGACAGTAGTCATGGGCATGACATTCAAAGTCATGGTCGTGATTATGCTGATTTTCACATTTTTGAACCCCTGACAGATGAATCAATGAATTAACAAAGAATTAATGGGTTTAATCCAACATAATTATCATGAGAGTAGGGGTTGGTAATTCAATTAGATACATCTTTGTATCAAGGAAAAAGGTTATCTTAGTTAATTCACCTTCAACGAGAACCACTAAGAACACATTACGTCATCAGTGGGAAGTACCCAATCCTAGAAGTTTTCTTATAATTGATTGTTTCATCTTTTTGAATATATGTTTTATCTTTATCTTATCTTATTTTAATCTTATCTTTGTCTTATCTTATTTTAATCTTATCTTTATCTTATCTTTATTTTATTTTTTATTTTATTTTGAATTTAATCTTTTCAAATATTTTCTCATCTAATCAAATCTTCCATTTTAAATTGTGAAAATTACAAAGCCAAAAAGTAGTTTCTGTGGGGGGGCAATAATTTTATTACTTGACGACAACCGTGCGCTTACTGGTAAATCTCACATCACAGTCTGTCTAAGGGTTTTGCATTTGTAAAATTCACCTGTAAACAAGATGCGAAAAAGGTATGAACTGTTACCAAGGTTTTACTTACCTACTATTTAAGTTCTGAAATAACCTGCATATAAGCTGCCTGTTTCTGTTTCAGGCCATTAAAAAGTTGAATGAATCAAAGTTTGCAAAACGACTTATAGCTGTTGATTTGGGCTGTTTCATAAAAGATATTTAGCAGTGATACAAATAATTCTCTTGTGTCAGAGAAAGGTAATTTTTGTATTCAGTGAAATTTGAAAATGGTACTGCCATCAGCCACTGATATCTATATTTGACTTGAGCGAAGTTATGTAGGTTTGCTATTTTCAGTCTAGAATAGATCTTATTCATCTTAATTTAAAATTCAGTATGTTTGATATTGTTGCTTGCCATGCATTGCTTAATACTTGAGGTGAATTGCGTAATCAGTTGAAGGGAATGAAGTGCTTTTAGCTTTTAAATGCAGAAATGTATACTTACTTGGTGCTCTCCTTTATTACCAATTATTTCATAGTACTATTTTTAAGAGATATAAATATTATTATTTGGAAAAGTTTTTGCGAGCAAGGTTACATATCTATATATTAATCAAGTAGAGTATGCTAAATTGTAAGTGCTCTACCATTGAAATAAAAATTGGGATTAGTCTCACCGTTGTTCACTTGTTTGGGTAGATTTGGCATTTAACCTCATTTTCACCATTATGCTATTCAGTTGTTGGGTAGATTTGTGGAATAGAAAACTAGCTCCTTTTTATGTAGCTCACTCTTTACTACACTTGGAAGTAATCGAGTATGTGTTTCTTATAGAATTCTTTATTGAATTATTAAGGGACTATAATTGGAGCCAGGCTGCTGAGTTGTTACAAACTTAACTATAGTTATAGAATTTGTTGGAGAACATAGGATGGTAGCATTTTCTGAAATTTCAAAATTTAAGATCAATAGATTTGGATTTGGTAACTATGTCTATGTTGAGATCAAAGTTCATTACTCCTTTTTGTAGCCTTTGAAATTTCCTTGGTAGATTGTGTATGTCCCTTTTAATGCTTTAGTTGGGTATACTATTAAAGCTTATGTAATCCTATAGAAAAGTTTAAGCCTGTTTCTTCATGGACAACTAATATATAATAATATAGCATTTGAAGTATTAGGTCATTGTGAGTTATGCTATACATGTTATTTGTTGAGAAATTTTTCATTATTGTTCTGGTCTTCAAATACACTATCGGGGCTTTACATAAGTCTCACTCTTTATCTTTGTCATATTTATTTTAGTATGCTAAAAACCATCATTTTAAATCTAAACTAGGGGTGGCAAATCAATCCATTTATCCGTTATACATCCAATCCATCCACTACAAAAAATAAAAACTAAACGGATTGGATCCAATCCATCCATTTAATTTCATGGATGGTTAATGATCCATATACTATTTTTCAAAATCCAATGGATCTTCTAATCAATGCCTAATAGATCAAAATTAATCCAACAAATATTTTCAAATTTAAATCTTTCTTAAATTTATATTTTAAAATTTGTTTATAAAAGATTTTTAAATATTATTTTAAAAATATATTTTTCGGCTGACATCGATCGAAAAAGTTATCGACCAATGTCGGCCAGGGTTTTTTTTTACCAACGTCAATCAGGGCTGTTTTTCGGCCAACCTCAGCCAGGTTATTTTCGGCCGACGTCGTCCAGGGTAGTTTTCAGTCGACATCGGCTAGGCTCGACCATGATTTTTTTTAGCTGACATCAGCCGGGGCTGTTTTTCAGCCGATGTCGGCCAGGGCAATTTTTGGCCGACCTCGACCAGTGTTTTTTCTACCGACATTGGTCCAAACTATTTTTTGGCCGACCTCAACCAAATTTTTTTTCGGCCGACGTCGGCCAAGGCAGTTTTCGGCCAACCTCGGCCATGATTTTTTTCGGTCGACCTCAGCTAGGGTTTTTGTTTCGGCCACTGTCGGCCAAGATTTTTTTCTGCTGACGTAGGCCAGGGCAATTTTTGGCCGACCTTGACCTGCGTTTTTCGGCCAATAGTTTTTTTGGCCGACCTCAATCAGGTTTTTTTTTTGGGCCGACGTTGGCCAAGACAGTTTTCGGCCGACCTCAACCATGATTTTTTTCGGCCGACCTCAGCTAGGCTTTTTTTTCAGTCAACGTCGGCCGGGATTGTTTTTTGGCCGACCTCAACTAGGTTTTTTTTTCGGCCAACGTCTGCCAGGGTAGTTTTCAGCTGGCCTCAGCCATGGTTCTTTTTCGATTGTCGTCGGCCAATGTTGGTTGGAATTTTTTAGCCGATGTCGGCTAGGGCAGTTTTTGGCCGACGACGACCAGGGCAATTTTCAACTAACCTCGGTTAGGTTTGTGTTTTCGGTTGGGCAAGTTTTCAGTTGTCATCGGTTAGGGCTATTTTTGGCCGACGTCGATCGGGGTTATTTTCGACCAACATCGGCCAGTTTATTTTTCGATTGACGTTGGTCAGCAATGAATTCGACCAACATCGGTCAGGGCTATTTTCGGCCGCCATAAGCTATCTTTGGTTTTCGGCCACCATCAACTAGGTCTATTTTTTAGCCAACATCAGTCAGAGCAGCTTTCAGCCATCATCGACCAGAGCTGTTTTTGATCGACCTCGGCCAAGGCTGTTATTATTTTAAAATATGTTCTTAATTTTAAAAAATATATTATTTCTAAATTACAAATAATTATTTTTTAAAAAAACATATTATTTTTATGGATGGATTGGATATCCATCCATGAAAAATTCGTTAATTGATGGATTGGATGAATTTTTATCAAATGGATCGGATTGGATCGAATTTTTTAAATCAATTTTTAATAGATTGTTTTGATTCGATCCATTTTGATCCGGATTAAAATTTATCCAATCCATCCAATTTGCCACCCCTAAACTAAACTATTGAAACAACGATTTTCTGGGTTTGGGGAAGTAGAATACTTTGTTGCTGTTCTCCACCAAGTTACCAAGTTTGTCTTTGAGTGTTATTTTCTGTGTCTGTATTAATTTCACAGGGCATATATTATTCATGGTCTCCTTTTTAGACTCTATGCAGGCGACCAAGAGGGACTGGTTTTCTAAAATTTAAAACTGTAGAGGCAACTAATACCACAATTTCAACTGCCAGTGCTGCTTCTGGGATGGGTATTTTACTGAAGGGTAGGCCATTAAAGGTTTTAAAGGCTTTGGATAAGAAATCAGCACATGACAAGGAACTGGAGAAAGCAAAAAATGAGGTTCATGACCACCGCTATCTTTACTTGGCAAAGGTTTGTTTTCGTGTAACTCTTGTGGAGCAGGCTTTTGATGCTGATATTTAATAGGAGGACTAGCATTTGCATTGTACTGCAAAATTGTAATAGGAGGGACTTATTCTTGAGGGAACTACAGCTGCTGAAGGGGTTTCAGCCAGTGATATGTTAAAACGCCAAGAGTGAGTATTTTGTGGTTTGTAGTGCTAGTGGCATTAATTATAATTTTAACTCATATCTATCTTGTAGGTTATAATTAGGGCAAAATATGTTTTCGATCCTTATACTTTCACTCAAAAAATAGTCGATTTGAAAGTATAAGGATTAAAACTAATTTTTAGTAAAAGTATAAGGACTAAAAATATATTTTATCCTTATAATTATTATGGGCATGCAGCACTTGAGTAACTTTTTTAATCCACAACTGCTATATGGTTATAGACTACTGTATGCTGTATTTGAGGGACAAACCATATGGTTCATGTTAAGTTGTTGTGGACAATCATGGTTTGCTTTTAATTCTCCCAATATTGTGGTAATCCTTTGTTTATCTGTGCTGCCTTTACCCTCTTTTGAACTTTAGGAGAAAAAAAGCACTTGTATTGTATTCTTCTCCTTGTTTTCCTTTTTCTTTTCATGCTTGGTAATTTTGTTGAGAAAAATCACAAGAGGACAAGAAAAAGCTCTCTCTTGAAAAGCTAAGAAGATATAATATCTAATACACAAATGATAATTCTTGTACAATCCATTTTGTGCATAGATCCACAAACAAACAAAATATGAGCCATAGATCCACAATCCATTTTCAAATATCATTACTGTTCCTAACATACTATTCTGATTGTCCTATTTTATGTTGCATTTGATCTTCCAAATGTGGTGGTATAAAAATTATCTTCCTGCTCAAGTGTAACTCCTACAGCTGGTGTTACTGTTCTAACATTATTTATGGAAATTTCATAGGTTGGAAAGGAAAAAGAAGACAAAGCTTCAATCTCCAAATTTTCATGTTTCAAGAACTAGACTCGTTATCTACAACTTACCCAAGTCAATGAATGAGAGAGAACTCAAGAAGCTTTGCATTGATGCAGTTATCTCTAGAGCTACCAAGCAAAAACCTGTAATTCGGCAGGTTGGTTAAGTAGATCATGACTTGAAGTTGTCAATTATTGTTTCTCTAAAGCTTTAGGAACGTCATTTTTTATATTTTAACATTATACGTGTACTCTGCAGATAAATTTTTTGAAAAATGAAAAGAAAGGAAGGATTGCTCAAGAACGCTATTCACGGGGAGTTGCCTTTGTTGAATTTTCGGAGCATCAGCATGCTCTTGTGGCTCTCAGAGTTCTTAACAATAATCCTGGTTACAACCATTTCTTATCTCTGTGCGGGTGGGACTATTTTGTGATGGGTTATATTTTGTTGTGTGTGGAGATATATTTGTAAAAGAAGGAGATATATTGTAAACAGGAGCTTCATTGATAATTTATTCATCTTCATTATAAGTTTTTATAGAAAACATACAAACCCTTTCTTCATTATAAGTTTTTATGAAAAACTTGCAAACCCTTTCTTCATATAACCTCCCTCTCATATCTTAGGTGGTGACCCTCTCTTCAGGTTGAGTAATTCTTCTCATCTCAAGAACATTTATTTATAGACCTAGCGTCCTAATCTCAAAAGAAAACAAATCCTTAATTTAAAAATAATATCTTTAAATCTAAAGAACATAAATAACATCATAGAGGTAAGATATTATCTTTTTAAATCTAAACAATATCTTAAAGATTTAAAATAAATAACAAATTCTGAAAAGATAAACTAAATTATTCTTTTAACAGAAGATATCAAGCATATTCTCGACATTTTGTACCTTCATTTCTGTTCAATTTAATGTTGCCTTTCATTGACTGCAGAAACATTTGGTCCTGAACATCGGCCAATCGTGGAGTTTGCTCTTGATAATGTTCAAACACTTAAACTTCGGAAGGCGAAGCTACAATCTCAGCAGCAGGCTCCTCATCAAGATGACTACAACGCCATGGAAAACGGCAAACCTGGCTCGGTAGGTCACAAGCCTGTAAAGGACAGAAAACGAAAATCTCGAGACGAACCAGCAAAGGAAACAGTACTGAATACAAATGGTGAATCCCCTCAAGGACAGTCCAAAAGATAGAAAGGCAATAAGAGTAAAAGGCCACTGAAAGAAAATCCAGAAGCCTTGTCCATGAATTTAAAGACTAACCAAAATGGCCAGAACAACGGTGGTGCATCTCTTGAAGGTCAAAACACTACTGCCACTGACTCTAGTAGAAGGAAATCAGGGAACAAAGATGATGTGGGGTTTAGAAAAAGGAAGATGCAAAACCAAGAGCAAGAAGCAAGCCAAAAGGTTTCTAAGAAACGGCCTAAGAAGAATAAAGATTCAGTAGGGAAGGACGTATAGTGGATAAGCTTGACATGCTTATAGAACAATATAGGTCCAAGTTCTCACACAAGGGTTCCCAAGAGAATGATGGAGAGAAAAAACCTTCTAAACAGCTTAGGAAATGGTTCCAATCATAGTTTACTATTTGCTTGATATGAAGTTTGTTACTTATTGTATTATTTTTTGACTGCTTCCGTAAGTTTAAGCAATGTAACTTTAGTTGCACCATATCTTATGTTGATTTTCTTTTTTCTCCCTGACAATAATTTAAAATTTAAAATGTTTTAACATTTTTCTGGTATTTTTGTTGTGTTTGAGGAATGTGTGGACATAATGTGTGTGCAAAATATCTAAATCATTTTATGGCTAGATCATTTCGAACGAGTTAACATTGGTCAAAATTCATGAAAATTTAGTTGACTTAACTGTTTAATTGGTTAAACCCACAAAGCATTATTTAGAAAAATATTTTTTTGTGATATATATATTACTTAACCTTTTTATTTCATTTATCTCTTTCCCTTTTATTAATGTCATTATGCCTTATAACTACATTTTCTTTTTGTTTCCTTATTTTTTTTAGTTTAGTTTTTATGCATTGTAATTGTAAAAAATTTTACATTTACATTGTCAATCAACTAAAAATTATCATTGGAATGACTTTCAAAGTAATTATAGAAGTCAATAGAGTTACAATAGATGATGGCTTGTGATTAGAGAATATTTTACGTCAGTTTATATACTATGTGTTCTTTCTTTTAGTCAAATAAAGAAGTAAGTTATCAAATTCAAATGAAAGAAATAATTTAAATCTAATATCTTAATTAAATTCAACACTAATAAGTCATTAACAATTTATGGGTAAAAAATGTTTTTGGTCCTTGTACTTTCAGAAAAATTTGGTTTTAGTTCCTGTACTTTCGAATCAACCATTTTAGTCTTCAATCTTTGAAAAATATTTGTTTTTAATTCTTCCCCTCTAATGGTGTTAATACTATTAACAGATACAAGATATGGAAGTTAGTTAATTGAGACACAGGGGCGCGTATTGTATTATGAGATGTGTCTCTTTATGAAACTTCCTTAAGCTTTGACTGTATTGTGAGATGTATCTCACTCCCCGTCTGTTTGTCTTGTTTGTGTTTAGGCTGAATGTCACCTTTGCAGGTGAGTCTCTACACGGTTATGATGATGGTGTTGGACGGAAGGCTTAGGCCTCCACTTTATTATCTTTTTTTAATTATTTGGTTAAGGGGTGCTCTGAGACAATGTAACATCGGGGCATGGGTTTTAGTCATTCATCTAAGTTTTCAATTCATGAGTAGTTTCCTTTATAATTGAGACATGTGTGTTTTGTGGTGATTTATAGCCGCAGGAAACTATATTTCCATTAACAATATTAACACAATTAGAGGGGAGGGACTAAAAACAAGTGTTTTTCAAAGTTTGGGGACTAAAATGACTTATTCAAAAGTACATGGACTAAAACCAAGTTTTTCTGAAACTACAGGATCAAAAACATATTTTACCCGCAACTTATTTAGCTATTATTTCTAATGTGCTAATTTATATGTATTAGGAAACATTATACAGTATTAGTTACTATTTCTAATGTGCTAATTGATATGCATTAGGAAGCATTATATTAGGGCTCGTTCGGGGTGGTTGCGAGTTTTTGGTTTTTGGTTTTCAAATGCAATTTTCAAATCAAAACGCGTTCGGCAAAAATTGAGCTGAAATGATTTTTAACTCAATTTCAAAATACTTTTACATTCATTTTCAAAACGAAAAAAAAAAGATTTTGTGAATTTGGTTTTTAATTTTAAAAAACACTCACTACTACCACCACCACCACCATTCAACCACTATCACCACCATCGCCGCCGCCACCGCCACCATTCCACCACCGTCATCATCACCGCCACCATCGCCGTCGCCGCCACCACCACCACCACTATTCCACCTCCGCCACCACCACCACTATTCCACCTCTGCCACCGCCATCATTCCACCACCACCACCGTCACCGCCACCATTCCACCACCACCACCATCACCACCATTCCACCACTACCACCGTCACCACCATTTTGCCACCGCTGCCATCGTTCCACCACCACCACCGCCACCACCACCACCACCATGACCATTCCACCACCGTCGTTGTCGCCACCATCGCCACCACCACCTCCGTCACTACTACCATTCCACCACCGTCACCGTCACCGCCACCGCCACCACCACCACCTCCGCCATTGCCGCCACCACCACCACCTCCACCGCTACCACCATCACTGCCGTCGCCACCACCACCATTATGCTACCACCACCACCACCACCTCCTCTGCCACAGGTTTAATTGTTTTTATTTTTAATTATTTTTATTGTTGATTTTTTTTATATTACATTATTTCATAGTGGAGCGAAATAAGATAAAAAGGTTGAATTGTTATCCATCTTCAATTTGCAACAACTTTTTAAAAAATAAAAACAAAAAAGAACTGAAACTAAAAACCCAAAACTAAAACTAATTTTGATTTTTAAAAATTTCAAAACCAAAAACGGAAAACCACCTCGAATGGGCCTTAGTTATTATTTTTAATGTGCGAATTTATATGTATTAGGAAAAATTCACTAAAAAGTCAGCCTAGTGGTAAGATGTTTTTGGTAATATATATGAGGTCAAAGGTTATAACTTTGAATTTTCCTTTTTAAATAAAATATTAAATAGATTTCTATTTTTTTAATTACAAACAACTCATTGAAAGGATGTTATGATTTTTATGTTTCGTATTTTCTTTTATTATATTTTATTTATATTTTCATATAAAAAATAAGTTTCAACAAAAATTATAGAAGAACAAATAAAATAAATTTATGTAATCAAAGTTGTTTAAAAATAAAAATATAAGAATTGAATAATTTAATATAATTTAAACCATTTTTAATCAGATTAAATTAAATTAAATTCAATACTATATTCAAATAAATCCAAATCAAACTTTCAATATGTTTTTATAATTAAAGTAAATGTTTATACATCTAAAAGTCAATTCAAACTAAATTACAAGCATAGAAACAATAAATCTCACTGTTAAACATCACAAGAAAAAAGCTTTTTAAAATATTACGTTCACACATTTTTTTTTTCTTCTGAGAAATATTATTTTTGTTGAAAGGTCTGAGAAATATTATAAGAATTGAAAAGTAATGAAAATTTAATTAGAATACACTTATAATATAAATAATTTCTACAGTGGAATCTAATCACACATATATAGTAAAAATGTTGAGTTTTGTATTATAATTATTTTAAAACCCCATATTTAAAATAATTTCTGATTAATTAATAATGCAAAAATCTTTAAACCCATAATAATGTATAAAAATTAAACTTAAACATAATTAAGAAGATTAACAATTAACAATCTACAATACCCGTTAAAATATAGTCATATATGGTCTACATGATTTTTTTTTGTTATCATATTATTGGTACGAAATATCCATCGACAAATATCCATTAATTTTGTCGATGACTAATCTCTGTTGAGACCGAGTATAGACCAATGAATTGTTGGTATATGGTCTACATTATTTAAGTGTGACTGTTTATGAAAGTGTTCATGAAAAGTTTTCATGATCCATGCATCATTTGGACGATTTGAAGATGTGGGTGACCCACGTAAATCAAATCGTCGAAATTTGTTGGTCTAAATCTAACGGCTAATATTTCTTGGTCTATGTTGAAACAATGAAGCGTGCAGAAAGCGGTCGTTAATTCTGCACCCACACTGCATTAACGCTGCACCCGCGACACACAGGATCATTGCAAGGAGCGGAAACTTGAGAGTCACGCACATTTTCACTCTCACTCTCACTCTCACTACACTGCTACTACTCATCAAAATCAAATTGTTCAATGCTTTCACTCTGAATTTCTCAAAGCCATTTTCTCTCTTCACTTCTTCACTCACATAGGTAACCCTTATTTGCTTCTTTTCTAAAATCTCTGTTCAAAATTGGAAAGAAAAAAAAAAAAAACAGAACACTTTTTTTTGGTCATTTCCTTCAATTTCTATAATTTTTTTTAATGATTTTTCCCTCAATTATCAGTTTGTCCATTTCAGTGATAGTTATTGATGGAGTCCCCTGTTGATGTATTGGCAGCTAAGCGCTCTCGTCCAACTGGTATATTCCTCATTTCCTTATCAATTTTTTCTTCTGTTTTTTTTTTATTTAATTTGAAATAAATGCTGATCACTAGGTACAATATTTGCATTTGTAGGACTACTATTCTCTTTTAGAGCTTTTCCCCTTTTTGTTGGACTATTTTCATGTTGTACGCAAAAGTTGTGGCCTTGCACCTCTTTAATTCATAATAGAAAATCCAGAGACGGATCCATTCATGGGAATGTGGGGGCAACTGTCCCCACTAAATTTTTAACTCGTCTTAATATAATATACATATATAATTATAAATTATTTTTATAATTTACAATATAATAAAAGATTAATTTATAATAAAAATATTTTTCCTATAAATTTATTCCTAGTCTCCTTTTTTTAATTAGATATTCATAAGTATTATTTTTTCTTTATTTTAAATGTGTATTTCACACACTATCGTCTAATTTATGAGGATTTATCTCTTAACAATTTCAAATAATTTGTTATTTGTTTGCTTGATATATAATAAAGAGGTTAAATTTGCACAAAAAATTAAAGAGACCAAAATCAAATTTTAACAATAGTAAAGAGACCAAAAATGCAATTGATTCTATTTAAATAATTATGTAAAAAAAAATGTGCACGTGTGTGCGCGTGTGCGTGTTATATTGCCCTCACAACATGAAATTTCTAGATCCGTCACCAAGTCAATCTGTCTTTTGTGTGTGTTGTGTGTTAGTTTATGTGTAGTTTATATGGTTCTTTGCTAAAAAAAACATAAAATTGTGACTCCAAACATTTTTATTTTATTTAATGAATTTATTCGGTTTGATTTAACTAGTTGCTTGCTGGAGTTGAAACTGTGTTGGTCTGTGTAGAATGGTTTTAAAAAACAGTCTGCAACTGCAATTGTGGCTGTAACATAAAGTTTTTTGACTCATCGTAATTGCAGCTGCATTTTTCCACAATTTCAAGGATCGCGACAAAAGTGCAATTTCAAACCATGCTGTGTTGTGTAGTATCACACTTTAGAGTTGAGTCTAGTTGAAGTATATAAGCCTTGAGAATATTTGCTTTTGCTATTGTGCTTTTATTATGCTTCCTCAGGATGCCTGCACTTAGTGGATCATGTGGTTTTGCCCAATATTCAATATATAATAGAACACTTGATGGAATATCTTTTGTTTCTCTCAGTGTAGTTTCCTATGATGCACAGATACGATACGTGTATCAGATACGATACGTGTATCGGATACGATACGTATCCGATACAGCGATACGATTATTTTAAAAACATATAGGATACGATACGTGTAAGATAAATATTTAGAAATGTATAAAAATTTATAAAACATGATAAATATATAATTGTAACTCTGCAAATCTAAATTAAAAATATACTTCTTTGACATTACTAAAACTAAAATTATAAATCATTGTCATCATAAATTACTTTGTATTAATTACATATATGAACAGTACTATCAATTTCATCATTTCTTGAAATCATTCACATAAAGAGAACAATTTCCATTTTTGGTTCATTAAGGGACAATGTTTCTATATTAGACATACTTACATGATTCATGTAATTGTATTGGATTTTCGTAAAATGCTATAAAAGCTTGGATACATCACCGATACGTGTATCGGTGAAGTATCCAAAGTGTATCGGTATGGGATACGTGAAGCAAATTGAATTATCAGTGCTTCATAGATTTGGATACTTCACCGATACGTATCGGTGAAGTATCCAAGAGTATCGGTATCGGATACGTATCAGATACGGATACGTGAAGCAAATTGAAGTATCGGTGCTTCATAGGTAGTTTCATTTTGTGAAACCAGGATTTTCCTCAAATGTTGTGGAGCACAGGAATCCATTCCCAATTGCTGATTTTCTGGATCATGGAAAATATGGAAGTGTCACGAAGGACACAGAGGCCCTTGTAGCCCGAAGAAGGCAGATACTTGGACCTTACTTTGCAAAGTATTCCAGCCTTGTTAATCAATTGTTCAATGTGGTAACAGACCACGATGAAGAAACTCCTAAGTTAGAAGATCAACAAGTTACATAAATAGCTGAGAATTCTATGCATGCTGACATATGAACACTGATTGAACTTGTAACCTTGTACAATGTAATTATTACATAAATAGCCTAATTCAACAGGTAAAAGATCATCCTTTGCGAGCTTGCGTGATCGAGTAAGCAATTTGGAGGTTATATGACGCTGCTAATGGTAAGGAAATTTTATTTTATAAGTTATGAAATTAGCACTACATATTGTAGTTTGTGTTTATTAATCTATCTTAAACTTGTGTTTTTTACTAGTAGAAAACATGCACTTTATTGGATCATAACATTTTGTGCAGTAGGTTCAATTGCTACATATTACTGTAAATATATTTTTAAAGAACCATGTATGACTTCACCTCAAAGTGGGGAAAATTGGATGAATGAGATATTGAATAGGCGTCATATTCGATGTGTGAATGCTTTTAGAATGGAGCCAAAACTATTTACACAACTATGTGAAAACTTCCAATATAGTGAAGGTTTAAAACCAAGTAAAAGAATGACAATTTTAGAGAAGGTAGGCATATTTGTATATATACTTGACTTGGGTGCTTCTAATAGGGATGTTGGAAAGCAATTTCAACAATCTAGTGAGAACATTAGTAGAGCATTCCATGAAGTTTTGGAAGCCGTTAGTGGTATTAGACTAAAGGATCTACCTTTCAATTTGTATCATCTCAAATTGCTAACGATGAACAAATACATGCCCTATTATTTTGCAGGTGTGCTTTAGGATTATGCTAAGTTAGCCAAATATAATAATTTTCATTCTCTTTGTTATGCTAACAGATCGGCTAATAAAGCAATTGATAGTCTTGCTGATTTAGCTTTCCTTGTAAAGGAAGTGTATTGGCTTAAGGAAGTTCCTCCCCAAATACACTCTATTGTGATTGATGATGTAAGGCCTTCGAGCAATTCCTCTTAATAAAGCATCATCTTTTTTAGAAAAGAAACATCATGTTACATACCCAATGATGAACTTATGGATATTAATGATGACTTTAGCAATGTAAACTTGTAAGAGAGATCTACTGACATGAAAGAGATTCGCAATAATATTGCTAATTTATTTTAGGTGATTACACTAGATAATATATTTCTTTCTTTTTTGTTATTATGAAATTTATAATTCTACTTTTTTATTATTTTGTTTAATGTCACTATTTCTTTTTATTAATTACATTTTTTTGCTATAGTTACATTGTTTATTTTTAATTTTAATTGAAATTACTGTCACTAAACAAAAGTTGATTAAAAAAATAGATATTATAAAGTAAAATATTTTTTCTTTTTGTTTTAAAATAATAATAGTAAAAAATATTTAAACATTAAAAATAATTTTAAACAATATAAGTTTATTAATTAAATTATAAAATTTTAAAAAAGGAAAAACTTAATTTTAAACAAATTCATTAAAAATTGATTTTAAACAAGTAAAATCATCAAATCTTTATCGTTTCTTTATAATATAAAATTAAAAAAAAATTGTCTTATTTTTTAAGATTATAAATTATTAAAAAAATGTCTTTTTATATCGTTTTATATTTAATGGCTAACTTATTAACTAATCTTACTAATTAACTTATGGAAGGATTATCATGTTGAGTAGTATTACGAGAAAATGTACAAGATTATATATCTTGCAATGTTGAGTATTTGCTATGTTCTCAACTAACACATTAGGTAATACAGTACAAGCCCCGTAAGAAAGACATAAAATACTGGCAAATTCTACCATGAACCATCAAATAGGTGGTTCACGGGTAAACCATCAGTTTTTATCTTGTTTCATTTGTGAAAAGTCAATTTTACCCTTAAAACATTCATCATTTGTTCTCCGTCGTCCCTCACTCAGGGCCGTGTATTAGGCAAGGCCACTTAGGCCACAGCCTTAGGCCCCCAAAATTTTTTCAGTTGTTATATATATATATATATATTTTGCATATTAGTTATTATAATAGGGAACTAATTATGATTGATTGTAACTTTCTCATTATCGTATAATTGCACATTGGATTGGACCAAAAATTTAATAGCTATTATGATTGGATATTACTAATTACTGCTTTTAAATAGTATATTATTATTACTATTAATGACTATTGTTTTTATTACTCTGAAATAATTTTTGGTTTTTATTTGAATCTAAAAAATTTAAAGTTTTAAACAAGGATGAATTGCAAAAATATTGTCTTAATCTTGAAATGTTTTAAGTTTTAGTGAACAATCTGATAATGATGGTCTTGATTTATTTTTAGAATTAAAAGTATTAAGAGAATTATTAAGAGAAAAATTAGCACTCTGATAGAAATATTAGACTACATAAAAAAATTATATTTTTTTTCAAATGAATGCATTGCTTATAGAATACTATTGACAATACCAGTAACAATTGCTATTGTTGAAAGAAGTTTTTTAAAATCACACCAAAAAAAAAAGTTTTTTAAAATTAAAATGACTTAAATTGTATCTAAGGATCAATTGTGTTACAAGATAAATTGAATGACTTAGTTATCTTATCCATTGAGAATAAAATGTTAGAATTAATTGATTATAAAACTTTATAAATTATTTCGCAGCTCAAAAAGCTAAAACATTAATACAAGAATCGATAATTTATATTATATTAAATCTCTATAAAAGTTCTGACTTATGTCCCAAAACTTCTAAACACGGTCCTGCCCTCACTTATGGCTTTTCTTCCTCATCCTCATCTACCGAATCGACCAGATCGCATAAACGGTTATTAAATCTATTTTTTATATAATATTAAGAATTAACCATGGGTTTTGTTTTGTTTTTCTTAAAACAAAATAGCTTTTGCAGGCTCTACGCAAATCCTTTACAACCTCGAGTTGCAAGCACACGGAGTTAAAGCAATCTCACGATGAGACAGCTGCATTGGTTTTGAATGGTGATGGTGTCGATTTTGGTTGTTGGTTTTAGGGGAATCGTGATTCTGCTGGCGGGAAAATCACAACGGTTTCTTTGACCCAACAGGAACGTGTTCATGGGGGCAAAGGCCTTCGTGATGGGGTTCATGCACATGCTGATGGAATCGCAAACCCCCCACAACGTTACAGTTTAATCTAACTTGGTTTTGAAGCGTTTTTCTAGTGAGCGCGAAGGTGGTTGCGACAGTGCTCTCCGGTGACGCCGCTAGGCCAACAGACAGGGCGAGGAGCATGTGCAACGCTGAGGGGGTAGTACGAGGAGGAAATCATAGGCAAGGACACAAAATTAGGTTGCGATGTTTGAATGAATTTAGTGTAATCCACTGTGACTTAATCCCTGAAAGTATGAAACTGTTACTTTAGTTCCTGAAAGTATAATTTGTTTGTCACTTTAATCCTTTTGATAAAAAAAATTCTTTAAAATTAACGTTTTCAAAAAGATCAAAGTGACAGACAAATTACACTTTCAGGGACTAAAATGACATTTTCATACTTTCATATACTTAAGTGACAATGGATTATACTTTCGAGGATGAAAGTGACACTTCACCCTTTTTTCTTTTACTGTGATTGAATGAAATTTTAGTGCATTTGAATGAGATGGGTTGAAGATAGTAAAGTTGATTTTTTTTTTTTTTACCCAATTTCCGATGAAGAGGGTAGGAGCAAAATTGTCTTTTTATTTTTTGTTTTTGACTTGTTAAAAAATCTAATTTAATCTCTACCGTTGAAATATTTTAATAATAAATTCAAAGGTTAATCGTACTTATCCATGGTAGAAAGCGCCTAAAATACTTGTGACAAAACGAGATTGTTGCAATGTTTGACGTAAGCACTCTTATTTTCTTTTAAAATAAAAATCAATAAAAATCATGAATATAAAAATCGGACCGAACCGATCGGTCGGACCGGTTCGATCAGGAACCGGTGACCTGACTGGTCCGGTTCAGTTATCGGACTGGATATGCAATCGACCAGGTTTAATCCGGATCAGCCCAGTTTGACCCGGCCGAATTTGGTAAAAAAATCGGGGACCCGAACTTGGTCCAGCTGAGTTTTTTTTTTTTTATACATTTCTTGTAAACAATGTAGTTATTTGAAATTTTTTCCATAGTACCATTTGAAATCCGTCGCAAAAGTTAATTGCTAAATAGTATAATATAATATAATATAATAATAGGCTCCTATAACATTTTAATTAAATTGTTAATAGCTAATTGCTTAATAGTATATAATAATATGTTCCTATAATATTATTTTAATGTTGACAATAATATATAATGGCTAATTATTATTATCTTGATATTGATATGATTTAATATTTATGTGTTTTATACATCTTCACCATACTTGTTCATGACCCTTCGACAACTTTTATAATTAACCGTGAAAAATAACAAAAGTTTCTTTAATAATTTAATAATAATACCCAACAAAATAATTTATAATAATAAATGACTATGTAACATTTATAGTTTGATCATGATTGATTTTAATTTTAGAGTATGAATTATGAATTAATCATATTTTGTTAGCTATATTATATATATTTTTTAATTTTTTAATATATACCAGATCAAACCGAATCAATTATGACCCACCGATTCGACTACTGACCCATCAATCCAGTACCTTAACCGAATTGATGACCAATCCGATTTTTACAACAATGGTAAAAACAACATCAATAAAATAATTATTATTTTTTAATTTTTATTGTTATTTTATTAAGCTCAAGAAAATAAAAAGCAAAGTAAAAAAGCTAAATGATCCCTTCAATAGTCCGAGCCTTTTGGAGAGCTATATTGTTATCAAACCTAAGTAAACTTAATCTTCAGGATGAACTGAAGTGAAATTGGAATTTCAGGTGTGGCATTTGGCAGAAGTGAAGCTAGAATTTAAAAATACAGTGAAATGTTACATCGTATTTTGGTGAAAATGAACTGTATTCTATAAAACTAAAATCTGAGATGATACAGTTCATTAGCCTTTAATATTTTTCAATTCTCTAAAGATGTGTAAAGTGGAAACAAACATTTACATTTTCACTTTACTCCTAAAAATACAAAATCCCAGTTAATTCTCTAATCATATCCTTAATTAAAAAACCTAATTATTTTAAAATTCTTAATTGAACGAGTGCTAAAAGTGTGCGGCATCTCCCTGTACCTCCTCTTACACATTTACCTGCCACTGAACACACCCTCCCCTAGTACCCAACAATAAGGATTGCAAGACATTCATTAACAAAAATTGTTTTAACTCATCAATAGCAAAAACAGTTCAATACAAAATCAAGATGTCAATTTGCAAAGGACTAACAAGATAGGTTGCACTAAACGATGTCCTGTAGCACAAAACATCACCTTAAATGGTACCAGAAACATATAACAACTAAAGCCATATAAAAATTTGGAAAACACTAAAATCAAGCAGCACCCTTTCCCTTCTTCTTCTGGATTTTCTTCATGTAAAATTCCAACTCCTTACCTTCCAGAATGTAGCTGCATGATTCAGGAAAAAGAACAATTAAAAATGAATGTTGTTCATTATAAATATGTTAAAATAAACACAATTTATGTAAATTACCCATCAGCTCTGCCACATTGACCAGGTCGAGAGGAAATGCAAGCAAGCAAACGCCCACCACCAAACTGCTCCTCAATGTGGGGATCAAGCTTACGATCTTTCTGTCGCTTCTCCAATTTTCTCTGCACGTGATTACTCTTTTTGGCTTCTTCTGCAGCAGCGGCATCACCCTCCTGCATGTTACATCCAAGGATAAAGAAGTAGACATCAGCTTCTATACATAAGAATGCAGTACGCTTCATTGAATAACAAATTTCAGTACAATTTTATATATTTAATGTTTATCAGATACAATGGGAAGAAAAACACACAAAATAGCACCAAGCAGTGTTTATTTCTCATTAAAAAAAACAATGGGTGCTGCCCATTCAGCTGTTTGAACCGGCTACTAACACGTAAGAAATGAAGTGCTGCTTTACATAGCACAACAGCATATACAATTTATTTAGAAAACATGTAAAAGCAAAAAATCTTAAACTATAAGTCAACTCCACAGATTCTGAGACAATGCATAAAAATAGAAAAATGATGGTTTTGAGACAATATAAAAAAATAAATAAATTACTTTTTAGAAGAAGAAAAAATTGTTCAGAAAATGTATCCAATGAATCAAAAACTGATATTCAATGCATCAGAGTTATTGGTTTCAATTTTGACATATCTAATGCCCAACCTTATTTAAACAACCAAAACAGGCAACTGAAAATAGAGAAGTTATATATATAAGGAATGAAACTGACAAGTATTGGGCTGAAAGTTACTAATGATATGAGAACAAGAACAGTGAATAAAGTAAAACATCATAAAAGAAAATATAGAACATGAGAAAATTCCAAAGGCATCACCTCTGCAGTTTCCTTCTTGGCACCTGTCTTCTTCTTCCTACCAATCTCAACACCATAGTGCTGAAGGTACCATTGTTTAAATGGAGCAGCATCAACCTGAACAATAGCACTTTTGACAAGGGTCTGAGTACGCACAAGCTCGTTGTTTGAGGCATTGTAAACCACATCTAGTACACGAGTCTTGCGAGTTACAGCTTCACTTCCCCAGGAGTAATTTCCAGTATCCAATCTCAGTGCCCTCCATTTCACATTGCCACCTCTAACACGGATTCTCCTGACTGTCTTGTTGCTTGACAGCTTAGTGTTAGCAGGCTGACGACCAAGCTCATACCTATATGAAACCACCAAAATATCTTAGTTTAAGAAAGAATTGTTAGAATAGAATATCATCACAGCTCAAACTAAATGCAAACATATTATAGTATATTTAAAACAAATGGTATCAAATACAAACAAGTTATCAAAATGGACACAAAAGAACTTTCATCAAATTCTCTGTTTAGAACAGACTTAGACTATACTAAGGGAAATTTAATAAGAAAGAATAACTATTAGTAAGGCACACTCTGTTCACTTACAGTTTATTTGTTCTAAGTAGGAAATTTTAAGCTCCTAATTTTTGTATCTCCTTTTTTGTCCTAAGATTTTGTACTTAACAGAAATGAAATACAAAAACTGTATATGAGAATCCATCTCAGAAGGGGGAAATAGGAAATACACTTCATAAAATTCCAGAATCGCATAACAAACAGATCCTAAGCAGCAAAAAGCAAGGGCAGAGTAAAAGGGAAGCTTTCGAGCTCGCTCACTCATTTACATACCATCCAAAACAAATAAAAAAGGAGAACAAAATGCAGCACACAGTGTAATGAAATCAGGCTATGATTTGAAAAAGGTTTCTGTTTTGCTTCAAACTTCAAAGCAAATTTCTGGTAAAATAACCCTCTCATTTCCCCTTCCCCTAACAAAATCTCAAACCCAAAGAACAACTACACCTAGATCCACCATATGCTCCAGAACACAATCACATTTCAAAATCCCAAATCGCTGTAAAAACAAAAAAAAAAACGCAATAACAATAAAAAAATTAAAAAAAAAATTCAATTTTAATTTCAAACCGTCAATTCCACAACCAATCAAAGATCACAACCATCGTACCAATCAAAACGACCAAAAATCCCAACACAAACACATCTTCCACTTTCAGCAACAGAATTAGACAACTCTAAGCAGCGAAAGTTCAAAGACATAACCAAATTAATATAAACAAATATATAAACCCTAAACATAAAATCAAAAATAAATAAATAAAATAAAAGGGCACTCACTTTCTCTTCTTCCTCCAGGCCTTCTTCTTGCCACCAGTGGCACGCCTCTTGTGCATAGAATCTCTGGAGATACCTGATTCAGAAGAAGAAGAACAACAACAAATCCCATTAGAGAAAATTGCACGAACGAATACGTGGCATTAGGGTTTGCAATAACATAACAACAATTGAATAAAGCGTTTTACTGACCCATGTTGGCAGCGAGTTGTGGCGAAGAAGCTACAACGCACTCTCTATTGTATCTCTCTCTGGCGCTTCCTCGCTCTCTGTTAAAACCCTAATATTACGGGTTATATATTTCAACACATGAAACCCTACTTGTTGCTGATCCGGCTTCACTTACCCGGCCCGTCACGGCCCAGAATCAGGCCCAACTTCAGTCCTTTTTAAAACAAAAACTTTTTTTGGTAGTTTTTTAAAACAAAAACTAAGAAATAGTTTAAAATATTAATTTGAATTTATGCAGTTAAATGTTTTTTTAGACAGTCATTTAATTTTAAATTATTATGAAGGATAGGATTATTAATTTTTAGGATAATTATTTTAAAAATTATTTCTCAAATAATATCTAATTAATTAATAGTGTAAAATTTTGTATTATGTTAATACGTGAAAGTTAAATTGTAAAATGAATAAGTGAAAAGATAGCGAAAAATAAAATAAAAACCAAAGACAAAAACAAGTATAAAACTAGGAAACTAGTGCAGCATTGAGCATACTGCTCGATTGTTTAACTTTATGTAATTCAAGTGGCCAAGGTTCAAAAGGAAAGGAAAAAGTTATGATTTAATTACATTTTTTTTAGTCTTTTTTATTTTACGAAATTTATTTTTAGATTTTTTGTGAATGTAATCTTTTTACTAATTTAATTTTGTAAATTTGGGTTAATAGTTAATTTTCTATTAAATTAGTAATAACGTGTTTACATGGTACTATAATGTGGTTATTGCAAATTATGAGACATTATGATGTGGCTTATAACATGACATATAAAAGGTTTAATTGTATTTTTAGTTCATCTATTATTACTATTTTGCGAATTTAGTCTCTTGTGTTTTAATAAATGTGAGTCAATTATTGCTTGTCAAATAAGTAATAAAGATGATGATGTGACAATATGATGTATTTTATTTGTCTTACATGACACTATATGATGTGCATATGTTTTGAAAAATTTTAAAAAGATGAAAATTGACCAAAGGTAGTGTCTCATAAACGAATCATACCTAGCTTAAACTTTCTCCAACCTCAATCATAGTCATTAACTATATTAAATTGATCCTTATTGTTTGAAATCTCTCTTGCTACGACCATCCTTTTTACCATCAATACTAAATCCTTCCTACCAAATAATAATCATAGCCCTTGAATCCTACACCATGATGCATAGAACTCGTGCCATCACCCTAATCAAACAAGCCACACTCTACAACAGAACCAACTCCCAACATATTGAAACTAGGACGCACCAACAAGTCATGTACATAAAATAGGCCACATATCAAACTAGGATGTAAAATGGATAATATGTATGCTCAAAAGGGGGTGAATTGAGAATTTTAAAATTTTCAAAATTGTTTTCAATACCCTTTTTGAAAAATGTTAAAAAGATTGATTCTCCCTTTTTTTTCAAATAGATCAATAGAACATTTTTTCTTGAGGTTATGATATTAATACCAAAAGTATATGCTCTAACCTCTAATAATTGCTCCAATGCAAAACCAACTAATGGTGGCTTTTTTTTTTAAATACAAAAACCCTTATGCCAACGATATGACAATAAATATATGAATTACATTATCAATGAGATAATCAAGAATACAACCAATTAAGGGTGTTTGCAGTGCAGTTTGATTCAATTTTGGAAAAAAAAAATCATTCAAACCAAACATAAAATAAAGATGTGGTTCAGTTTGGTTTGATTTGAATGTAATACTCCCTTTGGTCCTTATTATAAGGCACCTTCTAGAAGATATTGGTGGTCCTTTTTATAAGGCATTTTATACTTTCTATATAGCATTTTTTTTTTTTACTTATTTGCCCTTATTAAAGACACTGAGCATTTGTGCTTTGGAATTGTTTAAAACTGGTGAGAGTATTATTTAAAACTCATTTTAGTTTTAGTTTTTCAATTATGTAGTATGGAAAATCTCACAATATGAATGCCATTGGTCAAAAACCCAATTAAAATATGGCCCCTCATTAATGACATTAAGTTTTCCACTTAACAATAATGCTTTCACTTAAATACGTTGGAGCAATATTTTTTTTTTAAAAAAATAAAAAAAATGTTTGTTGATAATGGTGTGCTTCACTAACAGTAATACTTCCTAGCAACTCGTGCATAATCATTCTGATCTTTAATGCCTTCACCTCACCCACAATAATTAAATGATGATTAATAAGGGTAAAATAGGTAAATTAGTAATATTTTTTAAAAAAAACCAATAAAATTAACTAATTTACCTATCTTTATTGGTTTGTGTAATTCGGTTAGAGATGCCTTATAATAAGAACTAGAGGGAGTATCAATTTCAAACCAGATCAAATCAATCTTTTTCTTTTTGGTTTAGTTTGACAGTTTTTTTTTAATTTATTATCATAATGTAGAATCTAATAACTAAATTTACATAATTATTATGCTACATTAATTTAAGAAATAAATTTTATTTTTATCAAATTTGTTTAAAATATTTTAGTTGAAAAATATTTTTTTTTACTTCTATTTAGCATGATTCTAAAATAATATTAACAACTTTTTTTATAGAAAAGTTTTTTTTTACACAAATTAAAAACTCTTTTTGTAACATAAAAATAAATTATGCACCACTTAATATTTAACATTTTTTTTTAACAATATTGGTACATCTTTTTTAAAATGTAAAAGGAAAAAATGTGTTTTTAATTCCTATACTTTCACATAAACTAGTTAGTTACTCGTGCATTCGCATAGGCCAAGTTGGACTTTACATGTTTTTTACGACAACTTATGAAAAAAGTATTGTTTAAAGACATGTATATTTAATGAGATTAAAATAGTAAGATGAAAGTGTTTTGTAAGGAGCAAATGCCAAAACGACATGATAGCATGAATAGACATATATTTAATAGCTTCTTAGAAAGTTACATTAAAGAAAATGAAATGATTTATGGGGTAGGAAGGTTGAAATTGCGCCAATCGCTAAAGGTGAGACTACTTCCTACCAAAGGCTTATATCAGGGATTCTTGTAATAATATCTCTCATTCTCTGCCATTATTGTTCACATGATTTCTTTGTTTGGATCTTCGTCATTGGGGTTCACTGCAACTAATTGTTGTGTTTACGTGGATGATTCTCCTTCAACATCTTGAAGCTTGACATATAGCTCAACAGATGTTAAAGTAGGATAATTACCAAATATGGAAAACATTGTTTGGACATTGTCGTCATTCTCCAGTTTAGTTGCCCTATAATGGATTGCACCACGCTCCCTTCCAATAGGACATCTATAATAGACTTGCATCACCGTTTCGCCACCTCCATTTCGCTGCAACATTTGTTTTAGTTCATCAAGGGTGATGAAGGTGTTGACGCGAAATGATTTGGTGTGATCGATAACAAAACTTGTTCCTTAGATGAAAGTAACATAATTCAGGAATCATTTTTGAGATTATGACTGGGTTGAATGCTTGAAAGGGTATGAATTTGTTGTTGAGTGGTAGGAATTGAAACTGAAAGTAAGTTTTTTTATTGTTGCATTAAGAGGTAGTAGTATGGTTGTGTAAGTATTGTTAACTCGTGAGTTTTGGAAAATTGAATTTCAGCCTACATGTGACTAAATTTTGTTCCTTTCCATAAAGCTGTATCAAGCAATGATAATTGAAGAGCTAATGAAATGAAAGTTCAGAATAAGATGCTTTAACACTTCCCAAAAAGCAAAATATAACAAGCTTTAGCACATGATTTGTGTTCACGTGAATTTGGACCAGATGTAGAGATAGTATTGTATGCATGCCTATAGGAAAGTGCTGGAAAATGGATTCTACTTTGTATTTTATTGTAATTAAGTACTGATAATTGATATGTACAGTCATGCAACAACTTATAATGATCATTTTTCTAATTATGAAAACTAAATTACCTAAATTTTAAATGGTTATCTAAATTTTAAAACCAAATTATTTTTCATGAGGAAACAAAGCAAAATTGCAAATTTTATCTTATTAATGCTTGCAATATAGCAGCATTTCAATTTGCATGTTGGATAGTAGTGGTTGACGTTTATGTCTATGAATCTCTGCACATATTACGTCTAATATGTTGAAGTTCTAGTCAGAAAGAATATTTTTGCCAGGGATGCAAAATTATTGATGAAAAAGGATGTGTATGAAGAATTTATAAAAAGATTTCCAATGAAGTAGATGAGTCTTAGTGAACCAATTAATTACATCCTCTTTCAATTTGCTTTATAATCATTTGGTTAATTATGACAATATTGATTATCAAGGTTTTAAAAAGGTCAAATATTATAGTTTCTTAGTTGTTTATGCTTGATTAACCATACTACATTTCCAAACAAAACAATGGTCTTTGTTTGTCTTAAATGATTGAATTTTAATTTTTTTATATTTAATGTTGTAGGTACTAGCTTATATAGTAGCTCAGGTGTTTGGATCCTATCTCGCTAGCGGACTCTTAGACTTTATAAACATTTATTATGTTTCATATTAGTTGAAATAAATCAAAATCATAAATTACTTTGAATAAAAATCAGTTTGTGATGCCCTAACATTGACTTTGGTAGTGAATCATCTTCAAAGCTTTTCAAAGAAACAGAAAGTCACGTAGAAGAATACTAAATAAAGTAACTACCAGAAATTTATGTAAAAATTTCTTTAAGAATAAAAACTATACTGAAAATGGTTTGTTATTATTGTTTTCAAAAGTATTTACTTGAAGAATACATAATACCATCCCAATTGTAATAATGATATTGTATGTTGTTAACATGTTAGGTTCATAAGAATAAAATAACTAGAGACATAGCATGACAGGTATTATTTGTATTCTTCAATTAATTACTCTGACTTCAAAAGTGTGATTTTTATAACTGTAAGGGTGCACTGTTGCTGGGATAGATAATTGTATAACCTGCACATAGATTGGAAGGTGTGAAGCTTCTTAATCAATTTATAAATTAATTTTAAAGGATATTCTAATTAAAGAAATCATGAAAAAGTTTGATAACATATATAAATTACTTACATCTAAAAAGAAGTTAAACTCCGTTAATGTAACCAAAAAACTTAAAGCATTACCTTAAAGTAGGTTATACCATAATTGAACAATATAGGAAACAAACAAAAAAAGAAAGTGAAAAAATATATAATAAATTACTTACTTCAAAGAAGCAATTGTCAAACCATCAAATTTGTGGGATGTGCCCCCTCCTTAATTCTTATTGTTATTAATTTTGTGTTATACATTTTAAAAGCATTAAACATGGATATTTAAAACAGAATATTAGTTAAAAAAGATACTACTTTTTGTTCTCACTCAAATTGAATGTTAAAAAAGGAAATAATCCTATACTAACAAAATAAAATAAAAAGGATTAATTAATGTTAGCTTTTCCTTACTTTTTTCATTTACATATATATTATTATTAAGATATTTGTTAGCCCACAACTAATCAGATTATATATTTTTTTTCTTACTCTATGTAATAATCAAAATATTTGTTAGCCCAAAACTAAATTTCACGAGACACATTTATAACATTTAAAACCCAAAGTTATTAGTCCATCACAAATTTAACTCCAATGTAAAATTAGTGAAATTCATCATGAGAGTAGTAAAATCCACATTAAACTCACGAATGAAATAGTACCCAAGGAAATGCATAAATAAAGCAAATTAACAACAATCCATTCGTCATTGCACACATATAAAGGAACAAAGTTCAATACCTCAATTGTCAATGAAGTTCAAAGGCGATATAAGTGACAAATAAGACAACTAGACAAATCAGTCCTTAGTCCCAAGCACACAAATTGGTTACCAAAATATTGAAATAAGGAATCTCAAACCTCATTCTGAAACAAAATTCTAGACAAGCAACTAAGCAACACATAAAATGAATAAACCCAACAAATTAACCTAAGATGTGAAGCTCCGAAGAGCTAAGAGCTACGGGTAGAGAACCTGCAGGTGAGGGAAATGAAACAAACTAACACTTAACAGAGCCACATCTCAGGTTAGTAGCAACAACAACAACATGATCCCTTCATCATCAACAGTAGGAAAATAGGCAATAATAGTACACAGTAAAAGGCTCACAACAAGAGCTAGATCTTAACAAACCCAGAAAATAAACAATTGAAAGCATAAACATGAAATAACAAAAGAACACAACAAAAGGGAAACAAATCGGTACTACTTGAGACAAGGATTTGATGTCAAATTTGTTATTGCAGCACTAAGTCAGGTATCCTCTTGGTTAGTTCGGTCCACAGAAATGATAGCAAAGCTTGGTTGCTGTAGGTCTAGCTCATGTGTGAGACTTGGTTGTGTACGGAGCAGGTTTTCGGTAGTGAAGGTTGAGGTTTTCAAAGGATTAATTCATGGAGGTTTTAAGGAGATAATCTCCATTGAACTTTTATTTATGAGAGAGAACCACAAGGGGTAGAGAGTTGTGTACCTTATATTCAGAGAGAGAGAAATTGGATCGTCTAATGTGTGTGAGAGGGTATTTTTTGGGATGAGAGTGTGTAAGGTTTTTTAGGAGAGGCTCCGATCCAAAAGTGAATGTGAGAATGAGGGAAAATGAAGGAGGTTGTGCATTCTATGCCACTAGGGTTTGCAGCTTTTTGGTTTGTTGGCGAGAGGAATTGGCGAGCTGAGTTATGTGCGTGATTGGAGAGAGAGTGGATCAGGTGAGTTATGTTATGCATCTCATGCAAGAGAAGAAAAACTGAACCTCCTTATCTGTGATGCTTACGAGTGAATAATGAACCTAAGAGTGTGAAAATGCACGTTGGATGATTGAGGGTATCTTTTAGTGAATGGTGATGATAGATGGGTGATGTAGTGAAATCAAAGTATGGTGTATGCAAGTTTTGCAAAGCAAAATACAGACAAAAAATATACTATGACTCACCAACTTTTTTATCCTTTTACACACCATATTCCCTTTCTTTTCTTACTCCCCACACTCCCATTTTTCTTCTTTTTTTTATTTACTTTTTTTTTCCAGATAATATATTTATATTCCTTTTTGGGTTATAGGCTTGATCATGCTGATGGGCCAAACAACTTAGGAATTAATAAGAAAGTAACGGGAAACAAAGGATCTCCACTCTTTTATTTGATTTTTCATTTTTATTTTTATTTTTATTTCTCTTTTTTGTGTTTTATTTTTCATTACCCGAACGAAATTGGGTGTTGACATCCACCTATCGAAATACAAACCTGCATATAAGATGCAATTCCATTTTAATATATATCAATTGGTAAATTATATTTTTCAAATATATATTACATATAAAGACAACATTTTAAAAAGAACTTACATGCAAATTTTCCCATAACAAATACCATCCATTTTTTTCCACAACAAATTTTTCAGTTGTCCCAACAGTCACACAAGTTATTTCCTACCCCAAAAAATGAAGACAAAGTTTGCATGAGAATACTAAAAAGATGTAAAGTTGATAATTAATATAGAACATAGTTTAAGTAATTCACACCTTTGTAAGGCCACTGATCTCATAAATACTCTTGACATGTGCCTTATACATAAACCTGTCTTGTTCAGAAAAATGTGAGCTTGAAGACAACTGGGTTAGCCCTTGACTTTGACTTGATACTCCATCAATTTCACTTGAACCAAAGCTACAAATCAAAAAATTAAAAATTAAAATTAAAATAATAGATTAAACTTGCAATAATTTGAATAAGCTAACTCTAATCAATATAACTTTACTGATTTACCTACTTTTGAAGTCTGCTATCTCTGGTACACATTCATTGATGAGGGCAGTTTTGAACCATGCAAGGAATTTGATATTGATGCAACATAGACCCCTGTCATAAAGATGAATTTGTCAATATGATTATCTAAATTGTATATGATATAACATCATAACAATTTGGTTAAGCATTATTTGGAAACCTTGTGCTTCCTTGATCCTTACTTGTGTCAATATAATAATTATTGGGTCAGTATTGAGTCTTTGATTAACATAATCAAGCAACTTCTGTGCATGCTCTTTCCAAAGAGTGCAACTAACCAACTCACCACTACAATATCATTACAATAACTTAACTGATAATTATAGAGTAACATAACAAAATAGGGATCATTTTCCAAGAAAGATTTAGCAAATATATTTACCACAAATCTTTCATGTTAAACACAACCTTCTTTGGATTTCCTCTAGGCAATTGGTAAGTAATTTGATATAATGCACCAATTACATCTGTTGAAAGGCTTACATTTTGTCATTCAATTAATAAATTATAAAGTGAAAACACATGGTATGTCACGAAAATACATTGGCTAGTTTCATTTTACCTACTAACATATCACAACGATAGTTTCCACTAAGTATGTCACAAAACCCTTAAATTGGTATACATTCATAGGGACATCAGGCATATGCTATTCTTTGAGAATTGTGCCACCCATGAACAATAGCTTGTAAGCATGGTAGCACACTTTATATTGTCCATTATTGCATATAACCTTAAAATTGTGCATGACATAAGTGCTTCCCTCTTTCAACTTTAATTGCCACGACACCAACTCCTCTTTTTTACCACCACTTGTATCTTGTCACCCTATTTAATCAAGAGACCAACACAATTAAATAATTGCTATATTAATTACAGATTAAAATGTTTACTGATACCTTAGCATCCATAATAATCATTTTCAAGGTGCCTTGTCTTATTACTATTTCGCACGAACCATAAATATGTTATTGTTACACCAAGCTTCAATGTTTCTCTTGTGCCATCTATTTGTTTGATCATGTCAAACTTTCGTGCCACTGTCTTAAATAATGTCACCATCAAGTACATGAGAAAGTAAGCATACACAACAAATATGAAATCTACCATTATAAAAGTCAAATAAATGAGAATCTAAATAGAAGTCTTATTTTGACTTTTAAATATGCAACACAAAGAACACATAATGTAACGTTTAAATGTAACACCCCGTTACATTAGACACAATCCACACTAATATTTGTATTTGTTTTAAGTAATTATAAAAATGAGGGTAAATTTTTTTTTTTTACATATTTAGATAAGACGAAATAATAAAGGCATAAATATTATATAAAGAACCATTACCTTCTGAAATTAAACATCAGTTCATGATACAAAATTATACATAGAGTTTAACAGATATAGGGAAATCAAGTATTAGTTATTCCTAACCCATACATGTAATATCCTAGTCAGAGCAGTGAACAAGTTCTACCCTAACCCAAAACATAACACTAGCCTGCTAGTTTTGTATCTTCTAGTATTTCTTCTTAGTCTTTTCAATCTCTGAAATAATCACGTCTACAAGAAACTTGATTGCTAGACTTGATCGTCATCTTCACGTATCCAATCAACAAGTACATATACAGAAAAGAAAGAAAAAGGAGTGAAACTTGATTCTAATATATATAGGTATTACTAACGGTATAAACTACCGTCATTTAATAATAGCGGGGGAACCTAATATTTATCTAATCATAACGTCCCAACTCCTAACAACTCAAACCTCTAGATGCAGTATGGATCCATACTCCCCGATTGGAAGTGATTGGGAGTACATACGCCTCAACCCTATGGCAAAAACCTTCATCTTCCCTAGATGAACTCAAATTATCTTAATTTAGGTCATTCACAGTCCTATATAACTCAGGCGTACTCTCGCACCAATCAATGGAATGTTGAGCAGTTGTTGGGGTTGCCAAGCTTGGTCAGATGAAGTCTCCAACACAAGGTGCTCTCCTGGTCTTTAGTTACTTCATCACTCGACACCATACCCCTAGACTTCCGTCAGTGAGTCCCTGCCTTTCACTCCTCAGCTTGCCAGGCTGTGTCTTCCACTATAGGAAACATGTCGCTGCATGTTCCTCTCTTAACAGTACTCACACTAGAGCACTCATAATTCACTTTACTCATCATCATTTGACGTAAAATCTCTGTCCCTTAGACAGATAAACAGTATATAACTAGTATACATCACCATTCACTATATCGCATCTTATCATATATTAAGTGTATAAATATTTATGTAATATCACCAGGCACTTAAGCAAGACAGTAGATACTTAATTTTTAACTTTTCTAATCATTAATCTAATAATTAACTAATATTTAACTAATCACTATCAAAATCTTATTTAAAACTTATCAAGTTAAATTTATTTGTTTTATCTTTTTCTTTGTCTAATCCCTTAATTTAAATTGTAAAGAGAAACAGCTTTCTAACTTACTATAAGTATTTCTGATACAAGCATGAATAGATTTTTAATATTTAGAAATTTCTTTTTGATGTGGAAGATAAGATTATACCGCAACTACAGAGCATACTTAGAATTTCCAGAAAACTTTGAACCATCTAGTAGAGTTTGTTGATTTTATAAAAATAGTAAACGAACTTATTTTGTCCTGAAATTTTTATGGTAGATCTATAAGACATGTATAATCATCAGGATATTTTTATTTTTCCAAAAAACAGTCCAGATTTGTCCCAGTAATTTCCAACATAATGGAAAATTTTCAGAAAATTCAGAACAGGTGGGTCAACTTGTAACTTGAATATATAATTCATTTTATCATATTTTGTAGTGATTCCAAAAGAAAAGTTGTATATTTTTAAGTCTATTTTCATTTAAAACTGGTTTCACACAATTTCATTAATTATAACTTGAGATATTCATTAAATAGTGACTGGTGTTTGAGTCAAAATGCTGGAACACAGTTATCTATTGCTTGGTTATGTGTGAGTTTATATTTGTTCCTTCTTATTATAAGGAGAGGAATGTGTACTGGAAAGAACAATAAGAAGGAAAATTATAACAAAAATTGGGCATGGTCTCCTCTAAAAGAGGGACACTTGTAACATTTCCAATAACAAGAAAATTCACAAATAATGGAAATATAGTAGGAATAGTAAATAAGAATTTAAAGTGATGCAGAAAAATAATCAAAAGTAAAACTTATATAATATAAAGTACGAAAGTAAGAAAGAGCAACAAAAGAATCAAGGTCTCACTCTCCCCTTACCTAGGAAATGAGTTCGGATTCACCAAGGAGGAGAGGAAGAGGAAATCTTGCTTCTTGATTGCTTCTTGATTGCTTCTTGATGGTGGAGGAAGGTAGCTTTGGTGGTGGGTGGTGGAGGTTAGAAGAGTGGTGGTGTGAAAAGAAAAAATTGAGGAAGAAGAATGAAAGCATAGAGTGGATCGTGAGGTGGGTACTGAAACAGTGAGGAGAGAAGTGAAGGAGTGGTCTCCTTTTATAGAGATCAGTGAGGATTTTTTTGTTTAAACAGTGACTTGAGAGGGTAGCTAAAGATCACGTGAGAGAGGTTGGCATCAACTACTTGAAAGAGATTTTCGTGCATAAAATTTTACGTTTTCTTATACTGCCAGTATAAATTTATAGGCTTAAATTTTTTAACTTTTTGATCAAACAATTTTATTTTTAATTGAAGCTTTTTAGTAAACTTAATTTATGTCCATTATTAATTATCATAACTAAAAATTAAATTTTCAAATTATTTAATTTTTTTAATCAATAATTCACAGTAATTTCGATTTAGATCTATAAATTTTTAAACTTTACTAGAAATTATATTTTTATATGTGTGACTTAAAAATGAACTGACTTTATCAGTTTCATCAAGTTTTGATATTAATCCTATACTAACTGACTTATCAACACTCTACTTAAAGCGTTTTACGTTCACCATTTCCCGTGATTGAGGTACTGTTCATAAGAACTCCGAAATTGTGTTAGAATTGCTTTTTGCACCTATGTCTTTACTGTTTGCATCATTTTTGTTGATTTTGCATCATTGTTTGGGTAAAAATTCAACGTCTTGGGTATTCACACCTATAAAACATGATTTTAAGTTCAAATAATTATTTCATAATCATTTGAGACTTTTCCTCATATATGTCATAAATACAAACAATTATATACTCAATCGTTGTTTTAATAGTTTTCCGGACTTTGGTCCGAAATAATTATTAAAAATTCATGAGTAAGTAGAACAAGAAATTTTGATCACAATAGTATGAATCAATATTTCAATATTCTGTCTTGATTTCTCAATATTAAATTATTAATAAAAAGAAAATAGACAAAATAAAAATGAGGATGTTATAATTCACCCTACCTTTTAGGAATTTCGTCCCCAAAATTCACTCATCCTGAAAAAGATGGGGGTATTGTTTTCTAATCTTTCCTTCTAATTCCCAGGTAGCATCTCCACTATCTTGGCTCCAAATAACTTTCACTAAAGGTATCTCTTTTCCACGAAGTTGCTTCATCCTCCGATCATCAATTCGGAGCGGAGATACATCATAAATAAGGTTATCCCTTATCTGTACTACATCAGGTTCAATGATGTGTGAAGAATCATGGATATATTTACGAAGCTGAGAAACATGAAAAACATTGTGGAGGTTTGAAAGAATAGGGGGAAGGGCTATTTGATATGCCACAGGGCCAATTTTCTTAAGGATTTGATAAGGACCAATGAACTTGGGTGTCAATTTTCGAGATTTCAATGCCCTGCCAACCCCAGTTACTGGTGTAACTTTCAGGATACATGCTCTCCTTCTTGAAATTCGAGGGGTTTTCGTCTTTTGTCATGGTAACTCTTTTGTCTATCTTGTGACACTTTCATTTTCTCTCGAATCAATTTTACCTTTTCAATTGTTTCCTGTAGCATCTCAGGTCCTATCACAGAGGATTCTCCAGTCTCAAACCAACACAAAGGGGTTCTACACTTTCGCCCACACAAAGCTTCAAAGGGTGCCATCCCAATGCTGGAATGGAAACTATTGTTGTAGGTAAACTCAATCAGTGGTAAAAATTGATCACAGTTACCCTTCCATTCTAAGACACAGGCTCTAAGCAAATCTTCTAAGGATTGGATAGTCCTTTCAGACTGTCCATCTATTTGCGAGTGATATGCTGAGCTAAGCCTAAGCTTTGTTCCTAAGGCTTGTTGCAAACTTTGCCAAAATCTAGAGGTGAAACGAGGATCCCTATCAGAGACTATGCTAGAAGGTACTCCATGTAACCTAACAACTTCTCTGATATACAAACTTGTTTACTTATTCAAAGAGTATCTAATGTTTATAGGTATAAAATGAGCAGACTTTGTCAGTCTATCTACTATAACCCATATAGCATCACATCCTGAAGTTGTCCGAGGAAAATTTGTCACAAAATCCATTGATATGCCATCCCACTTCCACTCTGGGATATCTAAAGGTTGTAATTCTCCGAAGGGCTTTCTGTGTTCAACCTTAGCTTTTTGGCATACCAAACAAGAAGCAACAAACTCTGCCACTGCTTTCTTCATTCCAGGCCACCAAAATATTTTCTTCAAGTCCTGATACATTTTAGTGGATCCTGGATGAATACTCATCTTATTTTTGTGCGCTTCATCAAGAATCATTCTCCTCAGTTCATCTTTTTCTGGTACACAAATTCTTCCTTTGAACTTGATAACTTCATACTCATTTTTCTCAAAATCTAGATTCTTGTCTTCATCTCTTTCCATTATCTTCTCCTAAAGATATTGGTCAGTTCCCTGAGCTTCTTTCACATGGGTGAATTGTAACACCCTCATTTTCATTTTCTATATTTGATTATTTGTTTAATTCTTAATCTTAATTTTTTAAGAATTGATAGCCCTAGCTTTCTTCCCAAGCCGTCAAGCATCAGAAGTGCATAACCCTTTCCAATGTTCAGAAGGATATTTAGGAATAATGGGCTAAAAAGATTCAGGCTCAAATACAAATAAAAACTTAAAACTAAGTAAAATTCACGTCTGCCACGAGTCACGGGCGTGATTCATATCTCACGGGTGTGATCCATACTGTCGCAAGTCTGAGCAAGATAAAATCGGCGCCAGTCACGGTTGTGATTCATATCTCACGGCCGTGATTCCTACTGTTCGAATGTGAGAATGAGTCAAAATTAATTATGAAATAATTAAACTTAAAATTGTATTTTATAAATAATAATAATAATAATAATAATAATAAAATAAGTTCTGAAAATGCTGAACTATTTCTACACAACTCTCAGCCATGTAGTGATTAACAAAGATAACAAGACAAGTTTTCAAACTAAATTCACCTAATACCTTTGAAAATTGAAATAAAAATTGTCACCTAATACCTTTGAAAGTTGAAATAAAAGTCTAACATGTCTGACCCAAAGACTCACGAGATGCATTTCTTTCTTCCTTCAGTTTTGCCCTACTAATATTTTCGTCAACCTCTCTTCTCTCACGTAGATGATACTCTCAGTCTCAGCTACCCTCTCTCACACCTACTCACTCATGTTGAAACTGAAAAAGGAAAAAAACTCTTTCTCAGGTAGCTGATGCTACACTCTCTCACGTGCACCTACCTTCCTTGGCTGGCAATTTCAAAATTTAACAAAAAGAACAAGGTTAAAAGTGTAAAAGGACATGTCTGACTATTTCTATTTATGGTTACTATTCTTTCACTTTCTCTTCACAAATTTGTCTCTCATCTTTCACGACCCATTCTCTCTTCCTCCAGCCCTCTCTTCTATTTTTTCTCTCTGTCTCACCACTCCCATTCGGTTCCCTTCTTTCTTTCATTTTATTCTTCTCAAAAATACACAAAGCCTCCATTGTTGAAGCTTCCAAGCTTTCCAAAGCCTATTCCTTTCACTTGCAAGCAACACCAGGCCTACAACTGTGAAGCTCTCCCATTTCTTTCTTCTCCGTGCTGTACCGAACCTCACTTCCTTGGTAAGGGGGGAGTGAGACTTTGATTCACTTGTTATTTTGTGTTTTTATGTTGTATAAGCTTTGTTCTTTTGATTCTTTCTTGTATCTTCTTAATCCTCTGCCTATTTCCTTGTTTCAATTCCATTTTGAATGGTTCCTGTTACTGATAATGGCTGCTGCAAGTGTCCCTCTTTTAGAGGAGACCATGCCCAATTATTGTTGTAATTTTAAGTTCTAAAACACTCAGTATGAGTCTAATAACTAATTGGGAGTCAATAAAATTTTGAAACCTTCTGGTTCTCTTTTTACTTCATGCTACGGTTTGTGCAGGGGGCCAAGAAGGGTCTATACAATAGTTTTTAATTTATCTTGTAAATCTTCTTTTGAATCATGTTTTAATCACTGATTTTAAACAAGTTCTGTTTGGCGAAGGGTTAAACAAGGGAGTAGTCAAACCACTTTTTCCTCCTTCTCCTTTAGTTTTGGTTCCCTACCGGCTAACTAAGAATCAAGTTTTACTTTGATAAACAACTTGTTTTATGTTTAAAAAGAAAGAAGAAAGAACAAAAATAAAGGATGTAGATATATGTGTGTTATGAACCGAGTAAAAGACTACAAAGAAAGGAAGTTTGTTTCTTTTCATTTTAAGGAAAGGTTTTGACATTTTGTTACTAAAAGTTTAGAACACAATAAAAGACAACTTTGGAGCCCCACTTGAGTGTGTGTGTCGGTTTTCAAAAAGTTGAAACCAGTATTTTCTTTTATTATTACCTTATATTCCCTCAAGTAATATAAATAGGAACAATATGAGAAGCTTAGAGTTGGGCCAAAACTTAAGCACTGGGTTCGGTGATGATGTGAAGGCCTAGAAGTAAATATTTTTCTTTCCTAAAACATAATACTTCAAACAACTCAAGATACAGTAAAAGAAATAAAATGCATTAGATATGTATGTTGGTGTGTTTTCTCGGGTAGGCAAAGAAAAAAGGGGTTTAGAATTTATAAAACTCAAAATTAGAACAAGTAGGTGAAATTAAAACTGTTATTGACCAATTACAGTTAATTGTATTCGGTTTCTAAGAATAATTGGGCATGGTCTCCTCTAAAAGAGGGACACTTGCAGCAGCCATTATTAGTACCAAGAACCATTCAAAATGGAATTGAAACAAGGAAATAGGCAGAGGATTAAGAAGATACAAGAAAGAATCAAAAGAACAAATCTTATACAACATAAAAACACAAAATAACAAGTGAATCAAAGTCTCACTCCCCCCTTACCAAGGAAGTGAGGTTCGGTACAGCAAGGAGAAGAAAGAAATGGGAGAGCTTCACAGTTGTAGGCCTGGTGTTGCTTGCAAGTGAAAGGAGTAGGCTTTGGAAAGCTTGGAAGCTTCAACAATTGAGGCTTTATGTATTTTTGAGAAGAAGAAAATGAAAGAAAGAAGGGAACCGAATGGGAGTGGTGAGACAGAGAGAAAAAACAGAAGAGAGGGCTGGAGGAAGAGAGAATAAGTCGTGAAAGATGAGAGACAAATTTGTGAAGAGAAAGTGAAAGAATAGTAACCATAAATAGAAATAGTCAGGCATGTCCTTTTACACTTTTAACCTTGTTCTTTTTGTTAAATTTTGAAATTGCCAGCCAAGGAAGGTAGGTGCACGTGAGAGAGTGTAGCATCAGCTACCTGAGAGAGAGTTTTTTTCCTTTTTCAGTTTCAACGTGAGTGAGTAGGTGTGAGAGAGGGTAGCTGAGACTGAGAGTATCATCTACATGAGAGAAGAGACGCTGACGAAAATATAGTAGGGCAAAACTGAAGGAAGAAAGAAATGCATCTCGTGGGTCTTTGGGTCAGACATGTTAGGCTTTTATTTCAACTTTCAAAGGTATTAGGTGACAGTTTTTATTTCAATTTTCAAAGGTATTAGGTGAATTTAGTTTGAAAAATTGTCTTTTTATCTTTGTTAATCACTACATGGCTGAGAGTTGTGTAGAAATAGTTCAGCATTTTCAGAACTTATTTTATTATTATTATTATTTATAAAATACAATTTTAAGTTTAATTATTTCATAATTAATTTTGACTCATTCTCACATTCGAACAGTAGGAATCACGGCCATGAGATATGAATCACAACCGTGACTGGCGCCGATTTTATCTTGCTCAGACTTGCGACAGTATGGATCACACCCATGAGATATGAATCATGCTCGTGACTCGTGACAGACGTGAATTTTACTTAGTTTTAAGTTTTTATTTGTATTTGAGCCTGAATCTTTTTAGCCCATTATTCCTAAATATCCTTCTGAACTTTGGAAAGGGTTATGCACTTCTGATGCTTGACGGCTTGGGAAGAAAGCTAGGGTTATCAATTCTTAAAAAATTAAGATTAAGAATTAAATAAATAATCAAATATAGAAAATGAAAATGAGGGTGTTACAATTCACCCCACCTTTTAGGAATTTCGTCCCCGAAATTCGCTTAGGAATCTCAACTTTCAAGTTGCCATCTTCTCTAGACGAAGTTGCAGAGTCACAGTCCTTCCTTGATCTTGTGTCGTTGTTCTTGATTGCGATTGTCCTCTTTGTTGTAGACATAGAAGCTCGATCAGAACTAACCTATGGTAGATAATCTTAAGTTATCTCAATCCATAAGTTATCATACAATGTTGCCTACTACTGTTCAGTATTTAATGTAGCTTTGAGTTGATCAGTCTCAAAGTCATACTAAGATACTTAGAGTAGATAAGGCGTAGAAGATTCTGTTCTTTGGAAGGCAGAAATCTTAGATAAACTAAAATCTTAGCTAGACTACTATTTTACTAGTGGAAAGAATCATTAGTTGTCCAAATGACATTTTAATAAAGAGTTTCCAATTTGGAAATATTGAGGGAAATTACTAGGTTAATCACAAGGAAAATAATTTCAACAGGCCCTTTGAATTACTCAAGGAAGTTATAAGAAAACAGTCATCACAGAGACTATTGTAATGATAAAATTAAGCAAAATATTTAGAAATAAATTTTTGAATTTGATGATGGAAGTATTTCTGAATACAAAGAGTATTCAGTCAACAGAGTTTAATATTTATTCAAAGAAACTATTCTTTGACTTTGATGAAGGAAGAATTTCTAATATAAAAGAGAACACATATGTCAAACTGAGATATTTAGATGGAAATAGCATAAGGCTTTATACGAAAAAAGAAACATATCTCAGGGATACTAGGGTCCACATTTCCTAAAATAAGAAACACAACATAAACAACCTACAACTAAAGGTCTTCTTTTAAATCTTCAGTACTTCGGAATTCTCAGATGGATAGCCATTAGCTTAATCTCTAGACAATGCTGCCTTAGTGCAGTTCACTGATAACCCTTTTTGTTAGAAATGAGTAAAGCGATTAGCGATTTCGGTACACCTGATAACTTCCCAGGAAAGAGAGGTGCGTCACAATGGACAACTTAAATACCAAGTCTTTCCTTAGCCAGAACCTACCCAGACGTGTACTTAGTCACTTCTCACTAACTCTGTAACTAACAATAGGATAGTTCAATCTTCAAGTGTGTGCGCAAACCACTTCCTTGAAATATTGTTGCTCAAGTACGTCATCTTTCTTTGAATCTTGAAATATGCACGTACGTTTGTCTAAACTTATCTTATACTTCTATTTCTCAACAAAGAATATAAGAACATACAGAGAATCTTATATCATTGTTTCTCAACAACGAATATAAGAACACAGCAAAAGAATGTCAAGTCCATAACCCAGGTCTTAACAGGACTAACTGCTCTGATACCATTAAATGTAACACCCCGTTACATTAGACATAATCCACACTAATATTTTTATTTATTTTAGTTATTATAAAATGAGGGTAAATTTTCCGCGTTTAAATAAAACATTCATAAAACATATTTAGCATACAAAAAATATTTCATAAAGAACCATGATCTTCTTTTAAATAAACATCAGTTCACATCACAAAATAAATATAGAGAAATTATGTACTAGCTAATCCCAACCCATACATCAAATAATCCTAGTCAGAGCAGTACACAATTTCTACCCAAAAATAGGAATGAATAAAACTAGCCTTTAAGTCTTGTATCTTCTCGTCAGTCTCCGTAATCTCTGGAATAACGTTATCCGCAGAAGAACTCGATCGTTGGGCATTACCGTCATCTTCACGTATCCAATCAACAAGTACATACACAACAAGAAAGAGAAAGGAGTGAGACTTGATTCTAATATATATATGTATTACTAACGGTATAACTACCGTCAATTAATAATAGTGGGGGAACCTAGTATTCATCTAGTCATAACGTCCCAATTCCTATCGACTCAAACCTCTAGACGCAGTATGGATCCATACTCCCCGATTGGAAGTGATTGGGAGTACATACGCCTCAACCCATGGCAAAACCTTCATCTTCCACAGATGAACTCAAATTTTCTCAATTCAGGACATCCACAGTCCTACATAACTCAGGACATCCACAGTCCTATATAACTCAGGTGTACTCTCGCACCAATCAATGGAATGCTGAGCAGTTGTTGGGGTTGCCAAGCTTGGTCAGATGAAGTCCCCGACACAGGGTTCTTTCCTGGCCTTTAGTTACTTCATCACTCGACACCGTACCCCCTAGACTTCCGCCAGTGAGTCCCTGCCTTTCATTCCTCAGCTTGCCAGACTGTGTCTTCCATTATAGACAACATGCCGCTGCATGTTCCTCTCTTAACAGTACTCACACTAGAGTACTCACAAGTTACTTTACTTATCATCATTTGGCATAACATTTCTGTCCCTCAGACAGATAAACAATATAACTGGTATATGTCACCATTCACTATATCACGTCTAACATCACTGGTCTCATTCACTGAACACCAGTACAGGGTAACAACACTTCTATCTTATAGACAGGTAGATGACATTACCAGAATACAATCATCATATCATGCATCGCACCACATCAAGGCATCTTACCATATATTAAGTATCTAATATAAAGATTTATGTAATATCACATAATACGTAAACAAGACATTATATACTTAATTTTTAATTTTACTAATGATTAATTTAACAATTAGCTAATGTTTAACTGATCTCTACTTCTTATTTTATTAAGAACTTTTAAATTTGTTTTATCCTTTCTCCTTAAATTAAAATGTTAAAAAGAAATAACTTTCAAACTTACTATAAAATATTTCTTATATAAATATAATGAATATCTAATATTGGAAAATTCCTTTTTGATGTGGAATATCAGATTAGACTGCAACCACAGAGCATACTTAGAATTTCCATAAACTAAGTTTATAAACTAATAGAAAGAAAATCATTTTTCTGATGTGGAAGATCAAATTATACTGCAACCACATAACATACTCCAAATTTTATTCTACTAATTTTAAAAACTTAATTTATTTTAAATAAAAACTAATTCTTATCATTATCTTCTTTTTCTTTAAAATTACTAAAAGTGAGAACACATAAATATATTTTTCTAATTCCTCTTAGAAAAAGTAATTAACATAAAAAATACACTTTTACCAACTACTCCCTAAACTCAATGTCTTAACTAAATCACAAAACTAATTATATTAAATTTTACTAATTAACTTCTAATTGATATAGTAATAATAAAAAGAATATTATTCTTTCGCTTCTCTCTTTATCAACCCGAGACCAAATTGGTCACCAAGATTTTATTCTTCTTATGTCCCTTAATTAGAACATGAATAAAGGATTCAGGAAAACATTGAGAATTTTATTATGTATCTATCCTGGTGCTTTGGTCATGAGGCCGTGAGGTTTTTGAAGGAAACAAAAGCATTCATTTGGTGATTGTTTCTTGGTGCAAAACGTGAGGTACTGTAAGTTGGTCTTTCTAAAATTGTTGCCTTAAAAATTCAAGTATTTAATTAATTGAAAAACTAATACAGCAATCTTGTTCTTCTTCTTTTTAATAAAGGCTCTTCCATCTTGATTTGGAAAAGACAAAACTCTTTCTCCTTTTGTTTTCTCCCTTTTGACCAAACTGTACTCTCTCATTTTTGTCAATTTTCTTTTGTTTCTTTCTTTTTTACAAAACATAATTACAATTTAAAATGAAATTAATTCTCTAAAAGTATGATAGAAACAGAACCTAAAATGAAAAGAAAAAGGAGATGGTTGCTGTTCATACCTATTTAATTTACAAAATTAAGACTTTGTGAAAATAGAATGCTTAAAGCTTGATTTAAAGGAAGTTTTACAGAAATAAAACAAGCACTTAATTTCTCCTTGTCTATTTTCCAAATCCGTGATCATGAAGGGTTATAAAATAAAAATTTTATTTCATTGCTTTGCAAAGTAACAGGTCATGGTTTTATTTTAGATATTTAGAAGTTATAAGAAAAATGAAAGAGTTTCGTTTAAGTGTGAAACTCTCAAACCAGTAAACCATGGTTCAAAATACCATGATCTCAAAACTGTAATATCACACATACAAGAATAAGAAAGAAAAACAGGGGATGAAATAGTTAGTGGTATGAATCATTCTTAAACCAGTAAATTAAAAGAAATAAACCTTCAAGAAAATTTAACAGAGTTTCCTGTAAAAGTGAAACTCCCAAAACAATCCAAAAATGCCAAGAAAACTCAAACTGTAACTGAAGATAGACAAGGATTGAAAAGAAAAGAAGGAAGAAAAAATGATTAGTGGTGTAAACAAATAGCTCAAAGAAAATAAATAATAAGGAACCAGCCCCACTCTCCCCCTTACTTTTAGAGAAAACCGTAACATGGTGGGTGAGAAATAGAAGGAAAATCAAATTTTTAAGATCTTTGTTCAAACCAATACATAAGTAGGCTTAATTCAAGTGATTAGAACTTAAAATTACAACAATAATTGGGCATGGTCTCCTCTAAAAGAGGGACACTTGCAGCAGCCATTATCAGTACCAGGAACCATTCAAAATGGAATTGAAACAAGGAAATAGGCAGAGGATTAAGAAGATACAAGAAAGAATCAAAAGAACAAAGCTTATACAACATAAAAACACAAAATAACAAGTGAATCAAAGTCTCACTCCCCCCTTACCAAGAAAGTGAGGTTCGGTACAACAAGGAGAAGAAAGAAATGGGAGAGCTTCACAGTTGTAGGCCTGGTGTTGCTTGCAAGTGAAAGGAGTAGGCTTTGGAAAGCTTGGAAGCTTCAACAATGGAGGCTTTATGTATTTTTGAGAAGAAGAAAATGAAAGAAAGAAGGGAACCGAATGGGAGTGGTGAGACAGAGAGAAAAATAGAAGAGAGGGCTGGAGGAAGAGAGAATAGGTCGTGAAAGATGAGAGACAAATTTGTGAAGAGAAAGTGAAAGAATAGTAACCATAAATAGAAATAGTCAGGCATGTCCTTTTACACTTTTAACCTTGTTCTTTTTGTTAAATTTTGAAATTGCCAGCCAAGGAAGGTAGATGCACGTGAGAGAGTGTAGCATCAGCTACCTGAGAGAGAGTTTTTTCCTTTTTCAGTTTCAACGTGAGTGAGTAGGTGTGAGAGAGGGTAGCTGAGACTGAGAGTATCATCTACGTGAGAGAAGAGAGGCTGACGAAAATATTAGTAGGGCAAAACTGAAGGAAGAAAGAAATGCATCTCGTGAGTCTTTGGGTCAGACATGTTAGGCTTTTATTTCAACTTTCAAAGGTATTAGGTGGCAGTTTTTATTTCAATTTTCAAAGGTATTAGGTGAATTTAGTTTGAAAACTTGTCTTGTTATCTTTGTTAATCACTACATGGCTGAGAGTTGTGTAGAAATAGTTCAGCATTTTCAGAACTTATTTTATTATTATTATTATTATTTATAAAATACAATTTTAAGTTTAATTATTTCATAATTAATTTTGACTCATTCTCACATTCGAACAATAGGAATCACGACCGTGAGATATGAATCACAACCGTGACTGGCGCCGATTTTATCTTGCTCAGACTTGCGACAGTATGGATCACACCCGTGAGATATTAATCACGTCCGTGACTCGTGACAAACGTGAATTTTACTTAGTTTTAAGTTTTTATTTGTATTTGAGCCTGAATCGTTTTAGCCCATTATTCCTAAATATCCTTCTGAACTTTGGAAAGGGTTATGCACTTCTGATGCTTGACGGCTTGGGAAGAAAGCTAGGGTTATCAATTCTTAAAAAATTAAGATTAAGAATTAAACAAATAATCAAATATAGAAAATGAAAATGAGGGTGTTACACATAACATTGCAACTTAGAGAACACATTCAGGGTAACCCAAACCATAGTTTTAAAACCCGGACCGACCCGACCGGTCGGACCGGGAACCGGTGGTCAGACCGGGTCGAGTCGGTCATCGGACCGGTCATGCTATCGACCCGGTCAAACCCGGTGTGACCCGGTCAAACCCGGGGTTGACCCGGTGACCCGACCCGGTCATCGACCCGGTCGCCCCTTTTTTTTTTTTTTTTTTTTTAATTTTTTAATTTTTTTTAAAAAAATTTAAAAAAAATTAATTTTTTTTTAAATTTTAATTTTAATTTTTTTTAAATTTCTTGAAACGACGTTATTTGGATAAAAAATCAAAAGAAAGAAAGGTTTTGTGACTGTGACCGTTTGTCAAAACATTGCTTGTTGTGTCGTGTTTGTGAGTCTGTGAATTTTCTTCTTCAAACTTCAAAGTGCACACACATAAACCCTAATGCCATCATTTCAACCACATCGATCCACACCACATGATTCTATTTAATCCAACTTGAATGTTATTTTTAGTTAATTCTGTTTTTATTATTTATGAGTAGTGATTCTTAGGTAATTGATACTGTGATTCTATCACTGTGATTTTGTTTGAAGAAGTGATGGTACAGTTGATAGTGTGATTCTATTATTTTAAATTCTGTTTAAACTTTAAAAAAGTTTAATAAGTAATTTATAATGTGATTTTATTACTATGAATATCAATAGATTTGAACTTGAAAAATGAGCTTGTGGAATTATATTAATTTGTTATGTGATTTTTTTTTTTACTTTTTTAAGACAGGTATAAAATTTTCAAATTTTTTAATACAGACCGGGTCATGCGGGTCAATTAGTGACCCACCGGTTCGACCACTGACCCAGTGACCCAGTGCCTTGACCGGGTCGGTCACCGGGTCGGTTTTTAAAACTATGACCCAAACATAGAAATCTTAAATAGATGTCTTAGAATAAAGGTGAAATAAAAACTAACAAATTGATTTTCGTGTGTATTCAACACACAATCAAAGTGCCCAAATGAATGAGAATCTAAATAGAATCCTATTATAAAAGTCAAATGTCGATACCCAAAAGTATATAACTCTTAGATTCTATGATTTTCTAACATGCAACATAGAGAACACATAACATGCAAAACATAGAACACATTCAATGAAACCCAAACATAAGTCTTAATTGTCTTAGAACAAAGGTGAAATGAAAACTAACAAACTCATTTTTATGTTCAAACTTAGGTAAATAAAGAACAAAAGTGAAACAAAAACAAAGGTAGTACAACACAAATGAAACTTATTGCGCTATTCGAAGAGAAGGACAAAGAAATCTTTGCAATGGAAAGCTTCAAAACAGTAGAGAAAGAGAGCAACAGAAACTTACAATGAAAAGGTTGATGATAACAAAGAAGAAGTATAATGGAAAGCTTAGTCAGTATTGTAAGAAAGAGCAGTGCAGAGAATAGCTTCATTGGTCACTTCATGCACACATCAACATGACATTTTGTTGAACAGACCAAAATCTCTTTTGATAACACAGATGTCCAATTACCGATGAGAATATTTTTGTAATTATGGTTTAAAAAAAGTGAAGTTTTGTAATTCAGCACTGTATATGGGCAAAATGACCAAAAAAACCCAATTGTGAGACAGGTGTCAAAAAATGAAAAAAGGTTGTTTTAGTAATTTTCCTAGCCTAAGTTTTGCCTATATAGATAGTAAACTTGGTTTTAATCCTTGTACTTTCAAATTGATGAATTTAGTCCTCTAACTTTTAAAAATATGTTAACTTAGTCCTTCTTCATGTTTAAATTTAACATTTAGTGACAATTTTTTACTATTACAAAATAGGATAAGGGATTACATTCACATATTTTCTAAAGTTGGAGGACTAAATTCATTAATTTAAAAATAGAAGAATCAAAACAAGTTTGATCAAAAGTACAAGATAAAAAAAACACATTTTTTCCAAAAATAAGATATGCATCTTGATTACAAAGCAAAAAAAATGTTATAAATATGTAATATTTATTACTAATTACTGCAACAAAAATAACATATTACAAACTTCTTATAAAAAGAAATACACTATTAATCACATACTATAATTATAAAAATTTAAAAGAATATTGCATAATGCTAAATATTCATTAAGTAAAATAAATATAAGAATATTGTGCAATTCAGTTTGGTTTGATTTTGACACAAATCAAAAACAAAGTTAAACTGCAAAAAAGTATGTTTTTTTTTCTTTCAATTTTTTCATTTTAATCGATTTTTGGTTTAATTAATTTTTTTCTTTTTTTTCAATTTGATGATTTACAACAGTGTAGTTTTGATTTTGAACACCATACAATCAGTCACCATAATTTTAATACTAATGTATCTAATTGAGTTAACTAATATCAAGAATCATTCCAATTATTACAATATGGTCAATTCAATAAAAGAATCAATTTAATAAAAAAAAAATGTACAAGAATTAGAGAGTTTAGGTTTAGAGAAGATTTCACAATTGATTTTATACTACTTCACTTTTTACTAATAAGAGCTACATCTAGTTTTTCATCAAATAATTGACAATTTTTACTAAAATAACCAATTGTACAATCAAGATACCATACTTGATTAACCTTTTTCTAAGGATACTTCACCCTTAGAATCCTTAAAATCCCCTCCCAAGACTTAAAATCACAAAAAATGCAACGAAATTGGGGGAAAAAAAACACAAACCCTAATGGCACATAAAATTCATTATTTTCTTATGAGACAAACTAATTTTCTTCCTCCTAAACTTCTTAACATGACTGCCTTTTTTAGACCATGTACTATTCTATTCTTTTGTAAGAAAAAAGGGTCATTGGTAGGGACTATAATAGATCTAAAAAGCAAATGTTTTATTAACTGTGAATCTGGTGTTTGAAGGAGAGAGTGCTAGGGAGAAACTTTGATGTTTCATGGATTCAACTTTGAACCTTTGAATTTGGGTTACTCTAAGGTGAGTTTGTGTTTTTCCTTACATGGCAATGTTGCTAAAACAAGACACTATTCAATAAAAACAATAACATTTGTGGTTTGTCCCACACAACAACGATTAAAATTTTATTTTTGTTCAAATTTCGTTTTATTTTTAATTTTGCTAAAAGCACATCCACATTACAAAATGTCACATAAGACAAATCATCTTTGTTACTTATTTGACGAATAATTAATAATTGATACACTTTTGAACAATTAAAAAACAAAAGGGACCAAATTCAAGAAATGACGATATTAGAGGGACCAAAAGTACCACTAGGATCAACTTAGTGGTTAGGGAATGGGATAATGTACATGAAGTCATAAGTTATAACCTTAATACGACTATTGAACACCAACAAAAAAAAGGGATTAAAAATATAATTAAGTATTTAATGTGTCACGTTCTAATGACACAATGAATAAAACTCATGTCATAAGTCATGTAATAGTGTCACGTCATCACAATGTTACCAATTTGACAAAGTTAATGGTTGACCTAAATTTGCAATACCAAATTATTAGTGGGACTAAATTTGTGAAATGAAAAATCTAAGGACAAAATTAACAAAATCAAGAAAAAAAAAGGGACGATTCAAATTTAATTTCTCAAGAAGTGAGACACAATGATAGCACTTTCAACATGCGATTGATTGGAACGATTACATGCGGTTAAGACTCATTTTAAACCTCGAGTGCATGTGCCAATTATAACTGTGACTAAGAGAAGCAAACTTCCCAATATGTGAACCTTCTTGGTCCCACCTAACATGTCAATTTTGTTGTAATGTAAATAACTAGTCAAGAGTTCGGTAAAGTTGTTCATTCTAATTCCCTAAATGATATGATTTATGGTAAAGAGACTATTGTTCAGTTAATGTATTCCTAAATTACTCTAGAAAGCAATTAGTGTTGAAGGTTAAACTAGTATTGCACTTTGCTAAATGCAAAAAAAAAATGTGTTTGATTGATAACTTGTGTTTTGAATTAAATACAAGACTTATAATGGTAAAAACTCAAATACTCAACTTTACCATGTTTTTCTACTTATTAATTACGTAAAGTATGACTTAGACCTTTATTAGATTCAACTAATTCCCAAAATTGAAATTTAAAAAATCTAGAATTCCGAGCAACCTCTATGTATCAGTCAAATCAATTTCATCTTCGTTCAACTATCATTCTATTCACCTAATACAAAAAATAGCTAAATTTCACTTGTTGAAATCATTTTTTTTAATATTAAAATAGACTTTAAGTCCTTTATGTTTTCGATTATATTCACCTTGATCATTTATCTTTTAAAAAGTTCAATTTAGTCAATTATATTTTTAAAATGAGTCAAAATGATATTTTCAAAATAATGATTATTTTTGGTTTTGGAACACGATTTTAAATATTTTTTTGAATAATTTGATAAATGAAACTTGTCCCATTATATTCACTTACATAAAAACTATAAAATACAATTGATGTTTGAACCAAAAGGACCATAAATATAGTGAAATTATGTGAAAAATAAATCTCATGAACAATCGTAAAAGAATCTGATTAGATTTTTCAATTTTTTGATTGTTTGTTGAATTCACTTTTCACTTTTCATCATGTTTATAAGCCCTTTTTGTTCAAACAAAGTTAAATTCTATAGTTTTCAAGTAAATGAATCTAATGAGACAAGCTTCACATGTCGAATTAGTAAAAAAATGATTCAAAATCATGTCCTAAAATAAAAAATACTACCTCCGTCCCTAAATATAAGTCTCTTTTCTAAAAAAAATTGATCCTTTTTATAAGACTTTTTTCAAGTTGTTTCTGACATTATTTTTTTTTATCAAAATATTCTTAATCACTTTAAATGAATGCTATAAATTAATAAGATAAGTACATTATCTCTCTTATGAGGATTGAAAAAGATGAGTTATACTTATTAATTAATTAGATAAGAAATAATTAAATGGAAAGAGAGAAATAATTTATCCCAATAAATTAAGGATAATTTTGAAAAAATAATATAAATTATTAATAAATTTAATATTATTAACTAAATTAACCAACTTTCTTTAAAAATATTAAACTTCTTAAAAGGGAAACAAATAAAATACAAGACTCAGTGTATTTTAACCTTATTTTAAATAATTAAAGACTAAGTTGTTTTCAGTATTTCCTGTACAAATCTTAAAAAAAAAAAAAAATTTATAATTAAAAAATAAAAATAAAAAATAAAAATAAAAAATAAAATTACAAGTAAACTTCTCCTTATTAATCAAAATAAGAATGTAACCTATTGACTCCACCGCACAAAAATATAGAATTCAGAAAAAGACAAACATCACTAATATTCAATTTCGTCAAGAATTCCATGTAAATAGCGAAACAAAATTTGTCCCCGTTCACATTCCATAATCCATCATAATTTCCATATGTCCACAAATAATAAAAAGAAAGCAGACCCTCGAAATTAGATGAATTTCCATGGTGTTTATGCCTTGCTGTCGATGTTCATGGGTTGCGCATCCTTCAACGCTGGTTTCTGCATGTTAAACAAACACTGTAATTAAAAACACAGCACAAACTAAAATCAAACCTAAAACCTTATCCCACAAAGGCACAAAACACAACCTTGAACAATGTTACAACTCTTGGGTATATTACTATTCCGATAGTTTAATTTTATTAGCACTGTCAACAAGTGACTTGGAATTTGGAAACACAAGAAAATGTTACGACTAGCTACACAATTTCTTGATATATTTTGTTCGATAATTCTTGTTATATTCATACACTAGCCGAATGTTAACTAGGCTAACAAAATTTACTATAGAATAGTAAAACGATATAATCAAAACGTCTAATTTTCAGTAACAGGCAAAAAAACTGAATACGTATGACTACTATAAAGGAAAGAAAGCACATTTACGTTTGATAAAAGTAATGGTGTTCTACTTCTTGTTTCGTTCCATAGAACTAGGAATCACACCAATCCTTCTGAGATACATACCCTGATGTTAATTTATAGAATGAAATTTATTCATAAATTTAAATCTTATTTTCACCCTACCTATCCTTCCTTCTTATAAATAATTTTTAATACCATGTAAATTGTAAGTTTTTAAAAATACTGATGTAACTTATATGTAAAAGTTAATACAGGAGTTGTGAATATAACCATCATTTAAAAATATTAAACAAAATACAAGAAATATATGGAGTATTTTATTCAAAATATTGTACACGTGTTAATTTTCTGTCACAAATAGAACATTTTTTTTTTTTTGCACTTATTAACAATATTCTCTCCGGATCTAAATATAAGCAAAAAAAAAAAAAAAATTTGTTTTACGCTAACTAAAAAAGTTAGTTAACAACATTTAATTGCATCAATCTCAATAAAAAATAAGTTGTTTCTCTAAACTGTCCTTCATTAAAATTTGATATCAAGAATAAGAATGAGTCATTAGAATTAAAACCCCTATTAAATGAAGAATATTTTAGAGATGGTCTCATTAAATGAACTAAAATTAGTTAAGATTTGTTTATATTTAAATCCAAGACCCAAGTCATTTTATTTGCCTATATTCGAAGCGGGAGGGAGTACATCACTATGAGAAAATTTTAAACTTCTTCATTTCGCATTGGTTTCTGGTTATGAAAAACTATATAGCTTGGAGAGGTTCTAATTCAAAAATTACCAATGCGTAGACTAGAAATGGAATACTAGAGTGTATGCATATTTAAGAGCAACTATAGAGACGAAGTACTCACATTACTGTCAAGAGAATCTAGCTTGTGCAGTTTGTTGAACATATTTCCATAAAATTTTGCCTCTTTTTTGTTGTACTCCTTCATCTTTTCCTTCAAAGTCTTGTACTCAAGCTTGACATCCCTAGTTTATATATCAAAAGTAAATGAATTGGTAACTAAACCGAGATACAAATAATATTAAGTTTAAAACCAGATTAAGAAACTACCCATCTATGAAAGCCAACAATAGTAATTCAATTAAAATAGGGTAAAGTTTAATACACTATCAGTATATAAAGATTTTTATCTAATTATAAATCAATATAGATAAAATTTTGAGAGTATTCTAAGGTAATTAAGTAAATATTACAAAAGTTGCAATTTTTAATTATATGACAAATTGACAATCAGGGTATTTCAATTAAAATCATCAAATTATCTACCTGTTGTTAGGGTCAATCTCAAGAGCTTTCTTAATATCGAATTCAGCCAAATCTAAATCAGCCAACTCGATATATGCCTGGGCCCTTCTGTAGAGAGCCTTCACGTTAGTACTCTCAAGTTCCAGTACCTGCTTGTCCACATTAAGAATCGGTTTTTGCTTTTGTAAACACGAGAAATGATTTTTGAATAAGCATCAGATGGGATACAGCAGCCATACCTTTGTGCACAATTTCTCTGCTTGTTTGTAATCTTTTAGTTTCAACTTGCATGCTGCATCGTTTAGATTACAGGCAACCTTCAAGGCCTTGGAGATCTTCTTCTCCTCTTCACTGAAGGCAGTATCATACTCTATGAACTTTACAGCCTGCATTATGGTTTCGGTAAAAAAAAAACGTTTCAGAGGAATGCATTGAAATGGAAGAGAATGAATAAATATTTAATTTATTTTTTATTACCTTCTCGTATCTTTTAGAAGCTCTTGAATATTTACCGGCTTTAAATAATGCATTCCCTTCTTCTTTCTTCTTACCAGCAGCTTCAATCTTCTCTGGCGTGTCCATGTCCCAGGATTCCTTTTCCTAAAGGAGGCAAAAATAATTTTATCATTTATAGGTAGAGAAATTCAATGAACTTTTTACACTCAAATTGATTGGGCCAGATGATGATGATTCAGTTAAATAAGAGAAACATGTTGCAATTGGAACTAGCAAGCAAAAAGAAAAAGAGCAGAGTTATAATGCTTTTTGTTTCTTCATCAATCCCTTAACCTTGTGAAATTTTGTTTAATTACAACTGCATGGTGGTTAGCATTCCTTTCCAATAACAATTTCTTTCACCAAAAATTGAAACATACAAGATCAATGCAGAATTGCAAATCATTGCTCAGTTATTAACTAACCTTCTCAAATGATACTAGCTCAACCTCGTAATACAAAGTGGAGTTTGGTGGAACCACTGCAAGTTCCTGCTGAGACTCTGATGAACCAAAAGCATATTCAGGCGCAATAGTCAACAATGCTACCTCACCCTTCTTCATAGTCAAAACAGCTCTGTCAAGCCCATCAATTACTTGCTCTGCTCAATCCATCAAGCACTCACATTAGTTAGCATAAAAATAAATTAGTAGGAAATGGGAAGAAAGTGAGAAACATTTGAGACATTTTAAGTTACCCTCATCAGTTTTGAATTCAAACAGCTCCCCTTCATCATCGTGACCCTTTTTCAAAAACAAAGTACCATCTTGCAGCTTACCAATTACTTTCACTACAAGAATGCAAAAACAGGTAAGAAAACATCAGAACCCATATCCTAAATCCATTAACAATGAAAAGGTCATCATTCACATTAATAAGTATTAACTAGGATTTACATTTCACAATGGCTCCTTCATTTGGGCGCTCATATCCTTCCCCTTCCTTGAGGATCTTCTTAATGACCTTCTTGTCCTCAGTTACTTCTGACACAGTCTTCCAAGAAACTAACTCAAGAGTAATCTGCAATGTTGCATTTGGTGGAACTGCACCTTCGTCACCGTGCGCTGGCTTACCCTTCTCACCAAATCCATCTACAACCAAATAAAAAAATGCATAAAAATTTAAACTAAAGTAATGAATATAATATTAAGATTACTAGTTACTAGTCATATCCTTTTCTGTAACAAAAAAAAAAAAAGGCAATACATCAGGTACTAAATTCTTTAGACAACTTACATTGTGGCTTCACTGTCAGAAGCACTTTCTCTCCCTTCTTCATGGTTTTAACAGCCTTTGACAAAGCAGGACAAAAATGACCTGTAATAGAGCAAATATTAATGTTCACACAATTGAAAATTTTAATATGAAGACAGAGAGTAACAAAATTAGTAGGCACTAACCATCTTTGACTGTGAACTCCACTCCATCAGATTTTGCCACAGGAGTTCCATCTTCAAGATGTGCTTCGTACTTCACTGCAACACCAAGAGTGCATTTAATAGTTAAGACTAAGTTAAACAATAACACACTCAAAATAAAAAAATAAAAAATGAAATCTATAACAAATATGTATACCTAAAACTTCATCAAGATCCTTGGGGTTCTCCCATTTCTCTCCCTCAGTAAGTATCTTCTTAAATAAACCTCCGTCCTTACATATGTCCTTCACACTAGTCCAAGACAACAGCTCCACATCAAATTGAAGAGTTGCATTGGGAGGGATTGTTGGAGGAGAACCAGATTCACCATAAGCTAGCTCAGCTGGGATGGTGAAAAGGGCATTTTCACCTTTCTTCATCGTTATAATACCTTGATCCCATCCTTTAATAACTTGCCCTGCATTTCCAAGGCACCACTTGCATCAAAACATAATACCTTTATTCCACAAAATAACAAGTAAACAAACATGTAGAGATTCTTTCAACTCTTCATTAATACGCCCAAATCATGATTATCCATTGAACAATAATCTCACAAATTGACCATCATAAGTACAATGAAGTGCTAATAGTCAAATGCACTTCATAACCAACCAAACACTCACGCTATTCCTTGTTCCAACACATTCAATCACAACACCCACAATTCTGAAAAAAATAAATAAATAAAAAAAGGCACTCACCTTGTCCAAGCGTGAAACTGAAAGGAGTTCCCCTATCTCTGCTGGAATCAAACTTGGTGCCATCAAGCAACGTCCCAGTATAGTGAACTAAAAAAAAAGTTAGAAATTAAATAAATCATTTAAAAAATAAAGCAAAACAAAACCAAACAAGAAATTAGAACAAGCTCAGCGAGAATAGTGCCAAGTTCCACACTCTGTAACACAAACTTTTAAATAATTAAGACACTCTTTACTTTAAATTAAAATTTACTAAAAATCACAAAATTACGATTAAAATCGTAATCCCCGACAAAATTCAGTTCATCTAAGAAATGTAACAAACATAGAAATGAATATGGAAATGCAACGAAATGAAAATGAAATTAAAAATAAAGCAAAACAAAACCAAACATGGAATTAGAACAAACTCACCGAGAAGAGTAGCAAGTCGCACACACACACACACACACACTGTAACACAATCTTTTTAATAATTAAGGTACCTTTTACTTTAAATTAAAATTTACTAAACATCACAAACTTAAAAGGTGAAATTCATTAACTACTGTATTACGAGCCGATCATAGAAATGTAAATGTAAAAGAAATAAATACGTAACAAATGAGTCTAGTGGAAGGAGCTAATCTTCCAATTTCAGTTAGGAGAATTACACGTGTGTTGCACATTTCCATAGAGAATTCAAATGAGAAAAAAAAAAATGTAACGATATAGAGTACCTTGAACTTCATCACCAACTTCAGGGGTGTCCCATCCTTCACCTTCCTTGAGGAGTTTCTTCTTCAGGCCCTGTTGCCCAATCTCCTTCTCCTCGCCGACCTTAAGGACGGGGTTGCTGCTGTTGTCGAGGTCGTCGCCGCCGCCGCCGGCGAAGTCGAAGTCGTCGCCCATGGGCTCCGCCGCCGGCATGTCGAAATCCTTGTCCATGTCGAAATGTGGGAATGCGTAGAACAAACGAAGGTTTGTTTTGTACTTTAGTTCGGAGAGAGTGATGTTTGTGAAGAAGCGAATCGGGTAAGGGCGAAGTGGAAAAAAGAAAGAGAGGGGTTTAAAAGGGAAACTAGGAAAGAGGTTCGGGTTCCAGAGAGTTCCACGGCAAGCAAGCGTATCAGAGTGCGTGAGTAGTTTCGAGAATCGAGGCCCGTTAGATGGTTCCAGATTCAGGGCTAATTGCCCGTTAGATGGTTCGAGAAAACAATATATTTCGATAATATTGTTTTCATTTTATCGAGGATCTATCTCAGTTGGTTGAGCAGTATGTGTGGATTGTTAAAACTTTTGGTACCTTTCTTCGATTTACACTGATAAAAAAAATATTGTTTTCATTTTCAAACATGTCAATATCAATACGTGATATCATCATATTTATTTTTATTTTAAAATTTTGTTACTTTTTTAATTCTTAAAAATATATTGTTATATTTAATTATACTAGTAATTAAGGTGATTAAAATAAGTATGTAATTTGATTAAAATAATAGATTAAATTATTAAATCTTAATTGAAATATAGTCAAGGTTTCTGTCAATAAATTTGGTTCTCAAATTTAAAAAAATATATAAATTTAGTCTTTTCTTTCTAAGAATTTATCATGTTTTTTAAAGTTAGAAATGATCAAATCCATATGTTTTTTTAACCTATAGAATTGGCGCATTAAAAGATCAAATACCAAAACAAAAAAAATCATATGCTTTTTAAAATTTGAAGACCAGATTTATCAAGATTAAAATGCAAATTAAAAATATATTTTTCACATTTTAATTTTATATAATATGGCAATCAATCTATTGAATTTTATGAAATGATTTTTATAATTATGGTAACTTTTTTATTTATTATCATGATTGTGTAAAAATTTATCATAAATAATAATAATAATAATAATAATTTAATTATGATTTTAGTCTCTCAAATTAGAAGGTTTGTTTTTTTAATCCCTCAAATTAGATGACCTATTTTTTAGTCTCCAAATAAAAATTTACATTTTTTAGTTCAAATTTTTTAGTCTCTCCCCTCAAATAAAAATTTGCATTTTTAGTCCTCAAATTTTAGTGGAGAGACCAAAAAGAACATTTTTTGAATTTAGGGACTAAAATATACAAATTTTTATTTGGGAAAAAAAATAGACTCTTCAATTTAAGAGACTAGAAACATAATTAGGCTATTCAATTGATATTAAAAATAGAAGAGGATACTTTGATGTTAAGAGAGTAAAGTTCACTTTACAAAAAAGAGTATTTAAATACTCTCTTTTTAACACCATTTAAATGAAAAAAGAGTATTTTTTAACAGTTGGTAAAGACTAATTGCATGTTTGTTTCTTGTTTTAGAGATGGTGACCCTTTACCATCTCTAACACCATCTACTGCTCTAGTGGTAGAGGAAGAGGATTCTCACAAGTCGCAGTTCTACTCTGTCCTTGCCAAGGAAGTTTGGGGGGTGGATTTTCATGTCCAACAAACGAACTAAGAACTAGTTTTAAAAGCCTTCAATAAAAACAAGTGTTATCAAATACTAAGTTTTATTTTTAATTTTTCAAAAACAAAACTATTTTTAAAAAAGCGTATTCAAACAGGTCTTTAATCGATAGGAAATACCAAGTAGAGATGAATTCAAATGATAGGGTACACCAACTAAATCTTTCTAAATTAGCCTCATAATTAAACAGTGAAACCTTGGGTCATAAAAGCATTATTGAGGAACAAAAATAAGCTAAGATAGTAAAAATTCGAACTTTCCATTTCTTTTGATTTGTCTACAGTTCGGAGTTTTCTTTTTCTTCGCCTAAACTTTTGTCGTTCACTCCCACAAGCTCAGTGTCAAATATGAGTGTTGCACCACCTGTAAGTTCAAAGTCACATATGAGCATATATTAATAATATAGTTAGTTGGCTATATACAAAATATAGAGTAAAAGATTGAATATTCATGGAAAAGCCATCATTTTAACACTGTTTACTCACTATTTTTTAGAAAGTTCTTTTCTGTATAAACACATAATAGAATGCCTTTAAAAATTTAGGTAATTAATATGGATCTAAAACACTAAAATAGACATCAACATAGAAATTAGAAAGACACATTGCACTCTTAAAGGAGACGAATCAGAAATGCTAATGTACATGAGAGACTAATCTGGTGGTTCATAAAAACAGGCAGCAATCTGGCCAATATCTAGCTGTCAAACATAAATTTTACTAACTAGAAATGAATGCTGGGTAGAGCATTACTATCAGTATCAACATGATAAATTACCTGGAATAGTGGGTGGGGAACCCTGCTCTCCATAGCCAAGTTTTGCTGGTATTTTCAGCTTCCGCTTCTCACCAAGACACATTCCCAATAATCCCTGGTCCCAACCTGCAAAGACAGGAAGTGATCATGGAATCCTCTATCTTGAAAGAATTCCCATCAATCATAAACCAGTAATTTGTAATAAAATTACATCATACATACTAGTGTGATTATGTCAATACACCCATGCATTTATGTGAGCATAAATTATAGCCCATATATTTGGTGGCTATATAAATTAAACAGTAAAAAACACAAATTTTAAAGTATGTCAGTATAAATTATAGCTCATCACTCATCAGTTGCATTTTTTTTTTTATTGTAATGCTACCAGAAGATACTAGAAAGAGCAGGGGAGAACATGAAGAGAACAAATATAAACTACAAGGTGACTTTTACATATTAAAAGCCTTGTAAACATCACAATCCAGTACACTATACAATCAATCATCCACGATTGATTGTACTGTGATTCTCCCCTATGTTTACAACTTCCACAACTCTTTCCATTGTGCTACTGTGATCTGGCTACAATTTCTTTACAGTTTGCAGCATATTTTTTTCTCTTTTATTTTATCTATTTTCAATTAATAAGAAAACAAGCACAGCAGCTAGTCGATAACCATTTTTATTGGTAATGAAACCAGAAATTTATAAGACTGAAGTTGTTTATGCACAACATACCTTTGATCACTTGACCACTACCAAGCTCAAATTCAATTGGATTATTTCTTTCAAAGCTAGAATCGAAAACAGTTCCATCAGTGAGTTTTCCCTGCAAATACAAGTGAATATATAATATGCAACAGCATGATCAACAAAACTAAATGAATACATGATCCATCATCACATGAACAAAGGAAATGAGATTTGAAAATAATAATTCCTTAGAATATGTAGCTTAAAATGCTTTCCTGTGGTGTTGCCTAGTGATCACCTAAAATAAAAACTCAATATAAACAGAAGCAAGGATACCCAAATAGCACAGCATCGAAATAACTCTAGGTGATTTCAAGTTGTGACTATGTTACCGATATCTTCCCAGTCTTGTTCTTTCAATGATTTGCATCAAATTATTGCCCAGATTAGAAGGCGGGTCAGATTACGAAACATCAAAATAAACCACCAAGATAGACCAAGAAAAAAATACATAATTTATTTAGTAATGTTACTTCTAGAAAGTAACACGAAAATTTCTCAAAACAGGATAGGAAATTAGCCATAAGGTGAGATTATCCATCTCACTAAAAACCAGAATAAGGCATGTTCAACATATATCAACAGCGGAGGGAAATTACAATTGCCTAAAAGTACTATTAGTCCTTTGCATTTTTCATTATATCCAATATATAATTAATTCATATTAGGGTTAATTTTATTGATGAATGGTGAGTGAATATTATGCATCAAATACCGCACAATACTTGATTGTCTAAGACTTCTGTTTGCTCCATCTCATGGAATGCTAAGTTTTCAAGAGGATTGTTGCTCTTCAGATTTATATGTGACTTCAGCAAAGATTGTAAGCATTGTCCCTTTCAAAAAGCTTTTTACTTCAAAAAATATTTCACTAAACTGTGTCGTCCTCAGGCCTCAAGACATAAACTTGAGAAATTACTCACCCGATAGTGTACTTTCACTCTATCACCTTTGTGTGCCTGAACTTCACATGATGCTGGTTTATGCTGCAAAGAGACAGAGAGCATCAACAGTAAGCAAAAAAGAGGGCATAAAACTCAGTTTCATGGCATTGCTAATGCATTCTGACAAGCAAAAACTTCAGTATCTTTGGAAATGAAAAATGTTGCATCATTCACAGGGGAAAACATAATTTTCTTCCGTGTTTTCAATCTCCACAACAAATTACAACATATTTTCATTTCTATCCTTACTAGTTACTAACAATCTGCCAAAGCTATCTTTCACCATGAACTTGTGACCTCACAGCAGACAGCATATATGTATAAAGCCCATCAACATACCTTGCTTTCCTTCTCCAAAAGGAAAGTACTTTTCAACATCACACTATACCACTAGCTATATCATTCAAAGCTATATTCAGACTCCAATCATGTATTTTATACTTTATTTTGAAACACAAACTGCCAAGCATACTACCACAATTGTTTTCTTGTGAACGAAAATAGTACTATCATTTTTCCTAATATAGTAATCTAGCCTAAAAGATCAACTATTATTTTAGCCATTTCAAATCAACTGTACAACATCGTAACATAATCTTCCTCCCCCGTGCAAGGCTTTTCACTGCACTTTCACACAATTAAACTTACATGAAACAATACATAAATGTCTAAGCACCCGTGATGCCATAATTTGCATCTAATTATTTTATATAAAAAAACATTAAAATACCCTTTGACTTTGCAGCTAAACCAAGGAAACCACACTTATTTCCAAATAAATTTTCAGACTGTTCAATATACCCATTACATCTATCGGGATCCAGTATCAACTTAAAAAATATACCCAGACAACGAATTTTTTTTTTTTTCTTAAAAAAAACAAAACTTTATGCAAACTCATTTTCCGTACAAATTATTCAAAACCTTAAACCTAAACTATTAAAGATGACATGGATCTTAACCAAAGTAACAGGTTAAAGGTTACCTTCACTCCAATTTGCAACTCCGTTACATCCCCAGTTTTCTTCGCACAAACTGAAACACAGAACAGAAAAAGAGTCAGAACGCAAATTAAAAAAAAAAAAAAAAACACAAATGACAAAGAGAAAGCATAAAAAATGATGAATTGGAGCGGAAAATTAACGAGATCTGAAGCAATTGCGGATCGAGCGAGCAGCGAAGAAGAATGAAGAGCCACAGAAAGAAAGTGAAGAAAGGAAGAGGAGCACAATACCTAATGCCGAAACGAAGAGGAAGAAGAGGAGAATGGGAAGAGCGTTCATGGAAAGACGGAAACTCATTTTTTTTTTTTTTCTCGAAAAGTCAGTCAGTGGTTTCTCTCACTCTTACACACACATAATCGGACTCACATAGTGGGTGGTGTTGTTTAATAGGACAAGGACCGATCCAATTCCTGACCTGACCCTCTGACTGTGAATAGTTGACAAAACTTGGGGATCGGGTCACTTGAATTAACCCGCATGACACGCACTCGGGTGAACTCAATCAGGAACTTACTTATTCCGGTTCATTTAGGTTAGTACTTAGTACTCCTCCGTATTAAATGTAATTAATACTCTCTCCGTTCCAAATTATATGACGTTTAAAGTTTTGGCACAGGTATTAAAAAATGTAATTAATTTGTTGAATTTTCTAGAAAATATTAGGTAACTTCCTAATATACCCTTTATCTCTCTAATTAATTACTCATAGTACACTACTCCCACTAAGTATTAATTAAGGATAGTCCTGGAAAAAGACATTTAATGTAGCATTGGTTTTGTAAAACGACATCTATTTTGGAACAAATTTTTTTCTCTAAAACGTCATATAATTTGGAACGGAGGGAGTACCTTAAATTTCATTAAAAAAAATATCATGAAGCTTCTTAATATATCATTTATTTTTCTAATTAATTACTTAGTAATAACTACTCTCATTAAGGGTATTTTATGGAAAAAAAATTAATGTTTCATTGATTTTGTAAAAGGACAACTAATTTAGAACAATTTTTTTTTGTTGCTAAAACGTCATATAGAGTGAAACGGAGGGAGTAGTTTAAAAGGTTTAATTGTACATTTTATAACCCAATGTTTATTATTTTGCAAATTTTATTATTTAAGTTTCTTTTTTTTTTTTTTGCAAATTTTACCACTTAAATTTTTAAGGCATAAATATATTTTCCGTCCCTGCAATTTAGTTTTTTTTTTTTTGCTTTTCCTCATTGTAATATTTTTTTGTTTTAGTCCCTACAAATTATGTTTATTTTGCTTTTCGTCTCTGTCGTTAGTCTTCGTTACAAAAATGACGACGTGGCAAACGAACTGATGACATCATCATGCCACATCAGCATGGGGTGTCACGTCATCATTAATTTACAAGGATGAAAATCAAAACAAATATAATTTATAGGGACAAAAATAAAAAAATGACATATTTTCAAGGACAAAAAAATATTTAAATTTTAAATTACATTTTAAAATAAAATAAATGCTTAAATATTAATTTATCCACATCTCCATCTCTACATTCCCTCTGCCTTCAAACTCTTTTTCTTATCCCTCTTTTCTCTCTTATCTTCCTTCAAGCTCAACCCTTCACTGTCTTTCTCACACCCTTCATCGCCTTCAAGCAATTTGTGGTGGTGACAACAGTGGTAGTGAAGGCGACGATGGTGACAATGGTGGTGGTGGTTGTGGTGGCAACAACCAAAATAGTGCTGCTAGTAGTGGTGACAGTGGCAACAGTGGTTGTGGCTACACGACAGTGATAGTGATGGTGACCACAGTGGTGGGACAAAAATAGTTGGTGGTGGCCACAACAACAGTGTAGTAATGGTTGTGGCGACATTAACGATAGTGATGAGTCGTTTTGCATGGTAGGATGTTAAGTGTGTCACATTATTAAATGCAAGAATTTTAATATTTAATTTGAGGCTTTATTTTAATATTTAAGTATTTGATTTAATATTTAATTTGAGACTTAAATATTTTTTCGTCCCTGCAAGTATGTCATTTTTTTTGTTTTATTCCCTGTAAATTATGTTTCTTTTTATTTTAGTCCTTGTAAATTAATGATGATGTGGCACCCTGTGCTGACGTGGCATGATGATGTCATCATTCTGTTTGTCACGTCATCATTTTTTTTAATGAAGACTGACACCAGGGACGCAAAATAAAACAAACATAATTTGCAAGGACTAAAAAATTGCAAGGACGAAAAGTAAAAAAGTGCTAAATTGCAAGGGTGAAAATATATTTAGGCCAATTTTTAATTTTTGTGTATTTTATCAATGTTGACGTGCCACTAAAAAAAGTTAAAGAAAAAATAAAACAACATCAGTTTGTTACCAATTTTTGCAAAACAACGTCGTTTTGTTACCAACATGATTGTAAAATACGCAAAATTTGAAAACTTTGGTGGTTAAATTCACTGATAAAATGAAGAAAAAAAAAAGTGGTAAAATGCACGAAAAATTGAAAATTTAAGTGGTAAAATTCGCGAAAAAAAAACTCAAGTGGTAAAATTCGCAAAATGATGATAGTTTAGTGGTAAAATATGCAATTAAGTCTAATTTAAATTGGTTAATTTATTAAGGCTTAAATAATTTTTAGGTCCCTATAAAATAGGGGTTTTTATTTTAGTCCTTTGCTAAAAAAATTTAATTTAGTTCTTGTAAAATATTTTAGTCCCTGTCGTTAATGGATTCCGTTAAGTGTTGACGTGGCTAACGGTGATGCCATCATCAAGAACTAAAATAAAATAAAAAAAAGTAGCATATTTTCAGGGATTACAATTAAAAAGTGACACATTTTTAAGGACTAAAAACAAAAAAATGACATATTTGCAATGACTAAAAAAAGTATAACTAGAGGAAAAAGTGACATATTTGCAAAAAGATATTTAAGCATTAAGCTAAATTTGATTGATAAATAACTTCAAAAAAGATAAATTTGATTGATTTGATTGGAGACCTTGATTGCATCGTGTTATTTTGCTATTTATATAGTACAGTTAACATCAATCATTTTCATATGATAACTACCCACTACTCCCTTTTTTAGGAGACCATACACTATGACAATTTGACTTGAAAAATTGCTTACTGCTTCGACTTCTTCTAGATTAATCCTGGTGTTAGGCCACCTTAGGTCTATCTATGTTGGGCCCCAATCAATTGTCTAGAAAATGATTAAATCAATCCTTAAATCTTGCATTTGTATCTTTGAATCACATTATCAAAATGTCTTTTGCCTCAAATTCCAAAACCAAGATTACTTTATTAGCCATTAGCTATCAATTGTTGGCCAATAGTTGTCAAATTTTAGTTGTTGAATATTGTCATAAATTGTCAACTATCAATTAAGTATTAGTTTAATGTTTAAATATTTTTTTTGTAAATATGTCACCTTTTACTTTAGTCTTTTTACCTTGTTTGTTTTAGTCATTGCAAATATTTTATTTTTCGTTTAGTCTCTGAAAATATGACACTTTTTTATTTTAGTCCTTGAAAATGTCATTTTTTTAAGTCCTTGATGACGTCATCATTTGTTGACTTGACATTTTTTTATGATGTCATCAAGTGATGATGTCATCATTTGTTAATGTGGCACGGTGATGATGTCATCACTATTAGCCATGTCAGCACTTAACGAAATCCATTAATGACAGGGACTAAAATCAAAAAATGAAATTTGACAAGGACTAAATTTAAAAATAAAAATTAAAGGACGAAAATAAAAAAACCTCCAATTTTATAAGGTCCAAAAGGTTATTTAAGCCATTTATTAATGTCAAATGAAATAATTCAATCTAATCCAACCTAATCCAATCCCCTCTTAGCTTGTTAAAAAATGAGTTAAAAAATGAGTTGGGTTAGGTGGATTCATTTTAAGATGACCATTAATATTTACACCTCCCATTATTACTTATATACCTCTTTTTTCCATTTTTTTTAGTTTTTTTTCTTCTAAAATTACCCTTTTTTGGAAAGCAAGTTCCATAACTCACACTTCCTTTTTCTCTTCTCACTTCACTTTACCCCTCCCTTCTATCTTCTCATTCAATATCACTTCCCCACCAAAACCAGAAAACACACAACTTCTCTCCCTTCTACGACTTCATTCCCATTCTGCATTCCTCCACAACTCTTCCTGTTCCTTTTCAACCTTCAGTCAGATTAACTCCAATTCCATCCTGTCACACTTCTCGATTCCTATTATACCAAACTTGCAAAACTTGTGGAAAGCCCTTCTTTAGAAATTGGCAAACACCGTCGACAACCAACACATCACCAACTTTTCCCTGAGAAACCAAGCCATTGAATGCAATCTTAGGTTGCTCTAAGCACTCTTAATGTCCCACTTTTTCCCCCACAAGATTCGCCACTCACCACTAGCCTATTGTAGACCTCTGCCACGCAACCCTTGTTGACCATCACCACTTGCATTTGACACCAAATCCTCATGCTAAAAAACCAATGACATCAGCCTTTTACTTCCCATTTTGGTGTCCAGCGATGTCAAATTCACAAGAACATCTGCCATTTCATTGTATTTTTTCTCTCCAAAAATTACCCTTTTTTCATAAATTAGTGCACCCCATATCCTCATGAAACATTACGGTGATGAAGGCGTTAAGCACCTTCTTGGTGCAATGAATTTAGGAACTATATGAATTAGGCAGAGGATTTTCTACTTCCTCGATGGTGAGAAAATGGGAAAGGGAAAAACAAAAGAAGAGAAGAGAAGAAGAAGTTATAAAAGGAAAAAAAAAAGTGTAAAAGATAAAACATAGCTTTTGGAAGTTATTTATGTACTTTTTTTTTGAAAAGTTAGTGTTCCGAAAGTGTATACTAGAATTTAGTTTCTAGGTTCCGGAATTTCAGCTATATTTGGTCAAACTAGTTGAAAAGTTAGGTAGAAGCTGAAAAACTAGTTGGAAACACGTCCCATAATCGAAAATGATCATTGTTTCGGAATGACCATTTTGACTCACTTTAAAAACATAAAGGACTAAATTGAACTTTTTAAAAGATAAGGGATCAAACTGAGTATAATTGAAAACATAGAGGATTAAAAATGGATTTTAGCCATAAATAAAAATAAATAATTTAAACATAATGTCATAATTGATGCATTGCAATTTATGTCATGTTTTTCATATCCATTTATGTAGGTTTGCATGCATTTTGTGTTTATTAGGATTAGTTTAACCCTCAGTTTCTTTAGTTTTGATAGTTTAGTCACTTAGAACTCTTGAGATGTGTTTTTGTGTGTTTAATGATTGCAGGGAGAATTATAATTGGACAATTTGGATTTAGAACTTGAAGTTTAAGGACTTAGAGTGAGTTTGAGTAAAAAAAAAAAGGACAATTTAGAGCTTACTAGAGCTTTGATTATGCAAAGGAATGACCACAACCTTGGAAGCATGAGAAAACTTGAAGAAATTAAAGCCAACAAGTGCAACACCCTAGTTGTGGCATCCACCATAGGTATGGGCGTTCCAGGGGAGTTCAAAAACTACTTCCAACAAAGACTACACCTTGGGTGTGGCACCTACCACAGGTGTGGCATGTCTAGGAGTGGTAAAAAAATAAGCCATAGTGAAGTCCACACTAGGGTGTGGTGCGTCAGCTAAGGGTGTGGCGATTATGTAGCTTATTATTTTGTGCTTTTAAGTTTTTAAACTACATGGGCTTAGACCCCTAATTGTACCTTGATTATAAATAAACCTTTGAGGCTTAGAAAGAGGGTTTCGGACCCTTACATTTAGATGGCAAAGAGCAAGAGCTAGGATCACTCTTTTCTTCTCACTTTTTTTTTTCGGGTTTGATGTTTTTCTTTTCTCTTTGTTATTTTGCTCTCATGACTATATGTAAGTAATTTCCTTTTTTCTATGATTTGGGCACAACCCTTGATTGAATAATGATTGTTTAATTTATTTGTCTTTGTGTCTATTGAGTTCTCCTCTTGATTCTTTTCTTATGTTGCTTTATTATGTGAATTGATTACCCATATGTTTTCATAACCTTAGGTGTTTAGGGAAGAACTAAAGTGTGAACCTAAAAATTGGAACCATAAGAAAGGTGTTGAGACAAAGTCCCAGCTAATGTTTTAATGATGACAAATCACTATGAAGCAAAATCGCAAGTGACTGAACTTAGCTACTAATGGATGCTTTGAGTGTTCTTAGATAAGACAGGACAAATTCAGAAGCATGGAACAGGTGTGAAGCATAGGCCTATAGTGGGAGCTTTTCATGACATAGATTCTGCAATCAGAAGCAGGATTACAAGAAGGAGAGCATTCAAAAGATGGAAAGACAGTCATGTTTTCTTGGTTAAATTGCAGATATTAAAAGTTGTGCATGATCAAAGATATGATGCTGGGGATAACTTAAGTCAAGGGGTAGATATCAGAAGCTACACATGGCTTAAGGATCTTCAAAAGTTACACTGCAAGTTGGTTTGTGATGACAGAGTGTCTTACTATCTAGAAGCACACACTAGTCAAGACATGCATCAGTGCTTGGATAACACTGATTCTGAAGCTGTGAGTTTCCTCATGATCCTTGATGATTTTTAAAGGAACTTAAGGAAGATGAATGTCCTAGCCAAAGACCAAACAACCAAGTAAAATGAATATTGTAGCACATTGCACTGTAGTAACAATGCATCTATAGAAGACATGTTGCATAAACAATCTTCAGAAGACTTCCTATGATTCAAATTCAAAAATCATGAGGAACCACTAAGACAAACAACTAGCACTCAATGGACCCTTCAACGGATTTATTTCAAATTCAACGAGTGCAAGCTGATTGATAATGGAGAAAAGCAAAGATGAAGAAGACAACTAAATGAGTTGTAGAAGACAAAGGATGAAGATGCATAGAATGACTAGCTGCAGGAAATTGGGCAACTCATGCAACAATTTGAAAGTTGAACTCAACCTCCAACGACCATAACAACGGCTAGCTCCTAATCACTCTATATATTGATCAAATTCGAAGGAGTAACTTGCAAGGAAGGATTGCCAAAAAAAGAGGGTAAGGTCAGGTGAGCGAACCCCTTATCAGAAGGAACTTCCTTAGCCAAAAATACTTTTGGTGGAGCCTATAGAGCCAAATCCGAAAAGAGTGTCTGTAAACACCTTCATCAGTGGAGCCTCAATATAAGACATCCCAAAAGGTGTAGTGTCCATCCCCTAGGATTAGAGGGAAAGAACTCAGAAGAGTAGTCAGGAAATTGCTGCTTCAAAAGTTCAGAGGGAACACACTAGGTAGCTGTGTGAGTCCAGTAGCAAGTGCTACTGAGGGTGTAAAGCCTGGAGAGACTTTTTGAAAGAATACTTGGGTAAAGTCAACAGAGGCTTAGAGAATACTAAGGAAGAAGCCTGAAGAGGCTTTTAGAAAGAATACTTAAAGGAAGCCTGGAGAGGCTTTGCAAAAGAATACTCAGGTGAAGCTTGGAGAAACTTTTCAAAAGAATACTCAGGTGGAGCCTGTAGAGGCTTAGATAATACTGGTTGTAGGAGCCTGTGGAGATTTCGAGAAAGAAAGAATACCATTGTTGAGTGCTTAGTCATAGTGGAGAAAGCCTACAGTTGTAGGTACTAGACGTAGCCCAAGTTAGGGTGAACCGATATAATTCCTTAGTGTGATTGTTTCCTTCCTTGCTGCTTTTTATTTATCTTTGTTACTATGTGCTTAATTTTTTTTTAAAAAACCTTGTTTTGAAAAGTTTAACTTTGATATTTGATCAAAAGGTTTTCATAAAACAGTTTCATCATTCAGAAGCAACACCTATTCACAGTAAAAAGGTGAAAAACAAAATTTGTAATTTAACAGAATATGATATTTTGAGAGTAGGTTCTGAAGTAGTAGAACACAAGATTACTTGGAAGTATTTACCTTAAAATATTCTTTTATCCAAGTACTTGTAAAGGAAAATGTATACTCCTATAAGTCTTCTGATTTCTAAGCGTGAAACTTGAGTAGTAAAAATCAGAAGCAAGTGTGCTTGTGCAAAAAAAATAGCCTGATCAGTTGTTGTGTCACTATTCAATCCTTTTAGTGACCAACTGATTCACTTCAAAACGAACTTAGGTTTTGAACTACGAAAGTAGGTTTAATCCTTTGAGGAACTAATGCATTAATAAAGGATTTAATGGGTTTAATTAAACATAGCTGCCATGAAAGTAAGGGTCAATTCAATTAGACACATCTGTATCTTGAGAGGGAATAAAGATTACCTTAGGTTAATTCACTTTCAAAGAAAAGCAATAAGAGCATTTAGGAAAATAAATTAGGCCATTAGAAAATCATTGTGCAAACCCCCAATCTTGGAACTTTTCTCATTATTGAATTTTCCCAATTTTAATTATTTGCCTACCTTTTAATTTAATTCGCGATTTCTCTTCACCAATTTAATCCCCTTTAAAATCCTTCTCATTTGTTTAATTTATACGAAATTGTGATAATTACAAAGCCAAACACGTTGTCCTTGTGTATTCGATATTTATTTCTTGACAACGACTGTGCACTTGAGGTTTTCTCACATCAACAATCACAAGAATATTATCTTACTATATTGTGTTAGCACAAATTCTTTTTAGAACCTATCATCATGAGTTAAATAAATAAAGAGTGAAGTAACAAAATAACATGAAATCCATAATATTTCAAAAAAAACATTATGTCCAATAGAATAATATTTAACTAAAAATCTAACCATAAAAAAAGCACTAACCCCATGGGTTAACTCAACCAAACTATCTCCTTGAATAATTGGTTTGACGGGTTATATGGGTGAGTTGAATCACACAACTTAACCCAACCCAACCTGTTTTGGTGGATTAGATGGGTTGACTTGTCAGGTCCAAGAAAGATCGTGTCTAAAGGAAGGAGTTAGTCCTCACAATTAGGGGTGCTCGTAAACAATCTAATCCAATAAAAACCAAAAGAATTAATAAAAAAATTGAAAGTCAAATAATAAAAATCAAACAAATAAAAAATTAAAAAATCAAGATTTTTTTATTAGTTTGAATTGAATTTCGAATTTGATTTTAAAAACTAATTCAATTCGATTCAAATCAAACTTATACATACATACATACATAAATATGTTTTATTTATAAATTTAGGAAATCATTTTATACATATTTATGTAAAATATATTTAATTAAAGATATTTTTTAGTAATTATTTGAGTAAATATATATAAATATAATTATCAAGTTGTATTAACTTGATTTTAATAGTATATATATTTGAAGAATTATATTACTATTAGTTTTGGCGAAAGGAATGGGCATAAACTGCAAACCACAATTCATTAAAATCGAATGAGGGAAAGAAACAAATGATACATCACCTAATAAAGCAAAAGACAAAAAGTTTGGATTTGAATGAAAAATACAACTATAGCAAGATAAAGATAAACCATGCTAGTGAAACGTCCACCACCTAATTTGTTTCATGCAAAATATGCTTCAAAGACACTCCTCCATCGGCCTAGACATATAACTCCAATTTTTTTGACCAAGGTGGAAACAATGATAGGTAAGTGGGCAATCATCCTAGATCAAAACCACAACTGTAACACTGTGATTTTTCGTATGTATGATAAGTGATTTAATTAAAATGTAAGAGAAACTAAATTTAAATTATGTTATGTAATGAGCTAATTAATAAAATGGAATGAATTGTTATGTGTTGTTGGATGTTTGGTGGGTTTCACTAACTTTTAAATCTTAAATATGTAAGCTTTTAGTTATGTAAAGGGGGTGTAGTTAGAGGAAGCATAGGTATAATTAGCAAAAGTTTAAGTCACCCTCTAAGCTTTTAAACGTGTAAAGCTCTTCCCTTTCTCTCATTTTTTTCTTCATTCCTTTCTCCTCTTCCAAGTCTCTCTTCTCTCATGAATGAAGTTGAATCCCAACACTTGGTAGCTTGTTTTCCTCCTCCTTAAAGCTTCTTGGACTTGCTTTGGAGTGGTTTTGTTTGTGTTCCATGGATGGTGTGATGGTGTTGTTGATTGGAGGAAAATCCCTTGGTTGAACTCAAGATCCCTTTCCTCTCCTTCTCAAAAACCTAGCTTGGAGATGTTGTAGGTAAGGGAAGCTTTAACTAGTTTTAGTTTAATTGAATGCTTTGATTAGTATTTGATGCTTGGAATGATGTTTTTGGGTAAGGGAAACTTTATCCTATACTATATTATGTTGAGATATTGAATTTTTTATTGATTGGATTGTTGTTGGGATGTTTTTCCCTTTTCCCCCTTTGATCCCCAAGTAAGATTTTGATGGATTTTGAGTGATTGAGAGAGATTGAAGGGTTGTTTAGGTTATCTAAGGGTTGGATTTTGTAATAGGAGTGTTATATGAGTGAATGACAAGCTTAGGATGCATTTAGGAGGCCATGGATGGCCATAGGAAGCAATTTCGCAAGAAATTGCGAAAGGTTCTGCAGCGCCAGGCTAAGCCCCAGATTTGGGCTTGAGCTTGAAACGCATAGATTAGGTTTTTAACTTTAGGGGACTTGCGGCTGAGCCCCATTTTTTAGCTTCAGGGGACTTGCGGCTGAGCCCCAGATTTGGGCTTGAGCCTGAAACGCACAGGTTGGATTTTTAGATTTAGGGGACTTGCGGCTGAGCCTCAGATTTAGGCTTAGCCTGAGGAGTGCAAAGTGGAGATTTTTAGTCTTAGAGGGTCAGGTTAAGCGTGGAAGCATGCTAGGCTAAGCTTGAAACTTCCAGAAAGGGGTTGGAAGCTATGTGAGAAGTATGTGAGGAGCTTATGCATGTTTACATCATTACCTTCTATATATGATTTTTTTTAATAATTGTTGGAATGTTAAATTGGTACATAATTATAAGTAGAAATTAATTGATGACTAGTTTTACTGATGATAATAAGTTGTTTATATTATTGTAAGGTAGTTGTATTATTGTTGTAATAATCATGTTTTGAATGAGGATGTTGGATAGGCCACAACTTTGGTTCTAGATCTATGTTAGGAAATTCACATTTTGTAAGCTTATAGGACTGCTAGATGGGTTCTTAAGCATGTTGCTTTTAAATGGTGAATTTATAACATAGAGAGAACTAGAGGTGTTGGATTTGATGAATGATGTGGATTGTTGAGATGTATTTGGATCCTTAAGTTAGGCCATAGAAGATGGCGGGTACGGAGGTATCGTATCTAAGACTATAAGGGACTTCAAATATGTTTTGCTGCTGGAATACAGTGGGTACATAGTTGATGCACAGAAATATTCCGAATGTTATGTTTTGCACAATTGGTGCATAGGTGTGCAGAGTTGGTGCACAGGCATATGGGTAGACACATCAGTTGAGGGTGCTAGGTCTGCTCCCAACCTAGTGCTGGAGATTTTCGTGGTGACTAACGGTGGGCCTATAGAATAGACAAGTGGATGAATTCCTATAGATGTAAGGTTTTGCAAACCTTATAGAGGTATGCCAATACTCACACTTGTCTATATTTGATAAAATCACACTTCCTCCACTGGGTCTGCTCAAGGGACTCCCTGAATGGTCAGAATGTATAGACTATGGTAGGGGATGGGGACTATGAGGGACCGCTCATGTGATGTTGAAACTCCATGGAGTAGAGTCAGTGTCTGATGTTTAAGGTTGCCTAGTGGTTGTTGGTGTATGATAATTGTGATGAGACTTTTTATAGTTGATGTACTATGGTGATTAAGGATTTGTAATGGTTGATGCTTAGATGTGATTCATGTCGTTTGGTGGTTTATGTGATAATGGATGTTTGAACTATGTTGTTGATGATTGGTTGAGTATATGAGATCCCTTATGACAAGTTTAAATGTACATGTATTCTTTCTTTTAAAATACCAAGTTTTAATGTTGAGAAAATTATATATATATATATATATATATATATATATATATATATATATATTTAAATGTTTTATTTAATAGCAAATTGTACTTAAATATGTTTATTCTAGTAAGCTTACCTTTGCGTGTGGCACATGTGCTTGTGACTGTGATGATCTCAAACTGTGTTCGGGGGAGCAAATGGAGTTTAGGTGGATCTTTCCCTTGGAGATATTGCGGATAGAGCGTACGAGGGATTGAAGACATGATCATTTCTTTCTTTTCTTTTGTTTGGTCTTTTGTATAGAATGGTTTAGTTTAGGGGTATTGTGTATTTATCATGTGTAAAGATGTATGTACACAGTTTTATTTAGTTATAAGCCTTGTATAAGAGATGGTTATATTTTCAGCTTTGAATTTTATCTGTTGTCTTTGGGAATTGCAGAAAAACTCTCCAGTATTTTTATCAATAAATTAATTATCGAGTTTTTTTTTTAATTTAATCAAATACATCTTTAGTTGTTAGATATGTAACGAAGGCGGGTCGTTACAACAACTACTTGGGAATATGATTCAATCTCCACCTTATTAAACTTTGACAGAAGCTAAAGTGGACTAGTTGGATAAGTGGTTTACTGTGAACCACTTTTATAGACCACAAGATTAATCTCTTGCACATGGTTATATGGTACACTATCGGTATTGGATTTTTTTTTCCTAGCTTCCCTTCCACTCCGTACTCCTTCTCTCTCTCCTTTGTTCTTCTACCACCCTCTGTCTCCCCCAGTGATGACCTTGATATCACTGCCAACGAAGACCACTGTGTACAATGAGATCCAAAACAACCTATCAATCTCCCTCTCCCTTCTGTTTTCAAAATCTCAACATCATCCACAGTCCGCGAAAGCTCCGCTGTCGAGGTAAGCATATAAAGATTCAAACATGAGCCAAATATTTAGGAAGCAGAGGTTGATTTTTGCTAGGACGCAACTTGAGGATTGGCACACCCTTGCGGTCTACAATATCCAGGAGTCCACCCTTCACATTGTCTCACATCTTCGTGGTGGTTTTTAAGTGTTATTGGTCCTCTTTATATGATTAGTGTCTTCAAATTTCTAAACCTGTCGTGTAATGGGAGAGGCATCTGAATTGGTGTAACTGTAACAATTTTTCACCTTAAAAAAAGCCTCTTGAACACAGGATTTTCACTTTAAAATTTTCCAAACAAATCATAATTTGTATAGAATTTCACTTGAAATGATGTGGAGGCTTTAAAGTGAATGCACCTAAATTGCAATTTGCATGAAAGCGTGGCCATATGTTATTGTGCATTGTGGGGATTTGTTGGTTTGGTGAGTTAAGTGATGTGATTATGCTTTGTGTTATTTTTGGATGGAAGAGGAAGGAAGAGAATGTGGTGGTGGTTGGGGATAATCAGTGGCGGTGATGGTGTTGAGGAGGAGGCAGGGGTGTCGCTAGTGACAGCATGGGGTTCATCGGCAGTAGCAAGGGGTTCATCGACGGCAAGACAGAAGACAACAGTGAGGTAATGAAGAGGTTCGAAAATTATAGGGTGCAGAAGGTGCACTGTAATAACTTAAGGACAAGATCAATCTAACAGCTACAAAAAATGGTACATCATGGACCACTTAATAAAGTGGTCCATGTTAGAATCCGACTTAAACTTATTCAAGCAAGCTAATTTAAGAACTTGAAGAATTCCCATAACTCTGCTTACAAACCATTGCACTTGCAAATGACCCAAACTACACGAATACCCCATCACAAACTCACCACATTGATTTCAAAATAATCCTTCACAAGTGGCATTCGAACTATGAAAAGCCACCGCTCCATTGAATTCATTTTCAATAATCCATTTTTTGGTCATGCCCATTAGAAGACACATTTCTCCCTACTTCCTTTCAATTGGCAATCGAATAATTTGTCCATGACAATAATATTTGCCTAAGATTAGGGGTGTTCGCGGCTCGGTTTGGTTCGATTTTTTATTAAAAAGTCACCCGAACCAAACATAAAAATCAAATGCGGTTCGGTTTGGTTCAGTTTTAATTTAATATAAAATCTGAACCAAACTAAACCAATGTTTTGCAGTTTGGTTTGGATCGATTTTTGCAATTTTTATGACTATAAAATTGTTAAACATTTTATAATGAGAATTTGTCAAATAAAGAGACCTGCTGTTAAAAAAAAATCCTGTATAATTGTTGCCATATTCATATTTTCAACTTGCTCCTATATTCATAAATAAATTACATAATCTCATAGTTAAAAATTGTAATACAAACTTGCTGCCTTGTTTTAATAAATATAATTCCATTGCAAGCACAATACAATCAAACCATAAAGCAACCCCACAAGAGCCACACCCATGTATGGTTGCTAGTTTCTAATTAACTCAAAAACATATAACATTACACATAAGTCTAACATGCAAACTCCACCTAATTAAGATAATTTAATAAAGTACATGTTCTAAATCATAAGAACCTAAAATCAAATAAAATTATGTATCAAATAGCAGTACCATATCCAAATCAAATAAAACTTTGTATCAAGTAACAGTACATGTTCTAAATCATAAGAAACTAAAAGCATAAGATAAAAACATCATAGTCAACACCCATCAGTAGTTCTTGCCAACAGCTAGATCCTGCAAAAAATTAAAACATCATCAATTAATAGTTTAAATGAAAATTCCTTGCATTTTAGAAGAAAAAATACCATTAACAAAGAAGTGATTAATTATTCCATAACTCCAAGTGCAATAACTAATCAGACTCAACATCAGAGTTCTCTTCATCAAGTGGTGGGATTGGGCCAAGTTCTGAAAATATATTAAATATAATAGTCAACATGGATGAAAAAAATTATATAAAAACAATTAAACAGCGGTAAAAGTTTAAAATGTGTAAAAAAAAATACCCATTTCAATTTTTTCAACTAGCACAAGCTCTTCAATGTCCATTGACCATGGGGCAGATTGACACCAATTTTGTGTACAAATCAATGCTTCAACTGTCTTTGGTGTAAGAGAGCTTCTATAACAATTAAGCATTCTACCTCCTGTGCTAAAAGCATACTCTGAAGCAATAGTAGACACAGGCATGGCCAACAAATCTCTAGCAATTTGACTAAGAATGGGATATTTTCTAGAATTCACTTTCCACCACATCAAGATGTCAAAAGTATTACTTTTCTTCTCCAAATTCTCCATGAGATACAAATCTACTTCATTTTTATGAATATTATTGTTAAGATTCATGTCTTTTTCAAATTCCATAGCAAATGAAATTTCAGGTGCATCAAATTCATCCATTCCCATTTCACAAGAAGGTTGCGTAGAAGTTTCTGGCTGCTGCCCATTACTAACAGAAAGCACATACACATCAAACATATTGTATAATGCCTCTTTAGTCTTTTTACACAAAAATTAAGCAACTTCCTCCTTATAAAATTTCATTAAGCCCCATTGTACAAACTAAAGCTTATTTTGAGAATCAAGCACCATAACAACAAAAGTCAATATATTTATATTTTTAATGTTCTCCCAATACTTATCATATTTAACTTTCATTTTTTCAGCCATGCTTCCAAGCAATTGGTTAGAACTTCCTATCCATTTTTGAAATGCAAGTAAGATCATGCAATGCTCATTGAAGTATTGAGAAGAAGTTACAAAATTAGTCCCTGATATTTTCTGAGTGATATCAAAAAATATTTTCAAGAATCTAATGAAACATCTTGCATTATCCCAATCCTCATTATTTGGAACACCACCATTAATCATCACATATTTAGAACACTTCTCACCCAATCTCTTAAATGCTTTCTGAAATTTTAATGCACTTTCAAGCATTATGTAGGTGGAGTTCCACATAGTGGGGACATCCAATTGCACAGTAGATTTGTCAACTATCCTAGCTTCCTTAATGCAAATTTTGAACCTATCCATGCGACCAGGTGATGCACGAACATATCTAACTGCATTCCTAATTTTGCTTATTGAAGAATGATACTCCTTCAATCCATCATTGACCACAAGATTTAAAATATGTGCACAACACCTAACATGCAAGTGTTCTCCTTTTAATGGATGTGTGTTCCAATCCTCCATTCTACTTTTCAAGTAAGTAATTGCAACATCATTTGAGCTAGCATTGTCTACAATGATACTGAAAACTCTACCTATTAGCCAACTCTCCAAGCATTTCTCAGTTTTTCTACCAATTGTTTCCCCTCTGTGATTCTTAATTAGACAAAAATTGAGAATCCTTTTATGCAACTTCCAATTTTCATCAATGAAATGTGCAGTAAGACAAAGATAACTCAAATTTTGCACAAAAGTTCAACAATCAGTTGTGAGACTTACACCTTGATTTGAATTATTAAACATACTTTTCAACTTTTGTTTTTCATTGGTGTAAAGACTCCAACAATCCCTAGCAACTGTAATCCTTCCCGGAACTGGGAATTTAGGTTGCAATAGACTCATAAAAAAGCAAAATCCCTCTCCCTCAATAAACTTAAAAGGCAACTCATCCACAATTATCATTCTAGCTAATGCTTGTCTACATGCATGAACATCAAAATGAACACCAGTAAGAACACTACCACTTCCTTTCCCATCTTCTTTTTTCATTTGTTGAAAGGCAAGAGTTTGTTGAGAAGGATTAAGAGACTCTTTGGGAAACTTTCTACATTGATGCAACAAATGATTTATAAGATTACTTGTACCATTTTTATGAGAATCAACAGCATAATCTTTTGTACACCAATTACATTTAGCTCTAGCGGTGCCCTTAATTTTCTCTAAATGATCCCAACACCAAGATCTAGGCCTACAAGGCTTTCTATTATCTGGATCTCCAGCATTATTAGATATGGGTTCTTTTAGAACTTTTCTTTTCTTTTTAGCCTTTTCAACATTGGAACCTCCTTCTTTGTTTAAATCATCTTGCTCTTCCACATTTATTAGTTCATTTGAAGCCTTATCAGATTGAGTATTTGTAGTTTGATCTGTATCATTACTTTGAGTGTTTTTAGCTTGCAACATAGGTTGATAAAGCATCAGCTTGATAAAAATATATATTAAATATTAATTAAATTGAACCTCCATATGATAGGGGAAGGGATTACCTCCATGGTGTGATGGTTGATTGATGAAAATTGATAACTTGATAAGTTTGTTACAACTACAATTTAAACTGGAAAAAAAAAAAGCAACAAGTTAGTTCTTTGTAAATTTCCTATTGCTATATAAGTGAGAATAATTTTATAAGAACAAGATTTTTAAGGTGGAGGTACGAAAATAAATTTTTGAGACACATAAAGTGAACAAACATTATATTTAAAGAAACCAATCCTTTACTTGTTGAGGATGTGTACCTCTTATATGGAAATCCAACAAAGAAGTAGCCAAGGCAAGTTCCAACGTCAATTCTGTTTCATATATTCAGCACCTACAATCAGATAATTGATCAAATTATAGATCAAATTGTCACCAAATATTGAAAAAGAAAGGGAAAAAAAATAATAGCAAGCACAATAAATAAATATAATAATAACATCAACAATAACACATTATATGGACCTCAAATAAAAGGAAGAATAAGTCAATGATCATTACGTTTGATTGTCCACAATGATATATGTAAATGGTGAAGTGCCTTCCTTAGAAACCTGCAAATAATAACAAGAACAATAAATAATATAATAATAAGTAATAACAGTGGCAATAACACTATATTATATGCATGAAAATTATATAAAAAACTAACAGAAATAGGAAAAAAGTAAAATTTGAACATGGAATCGTTATATACATTGCTATATACTAAGGTTTTAACTTTTAATTGCAAACTTAAATCATACCACAATTTGTCTAAAAATTCAAGATCACACAGACATACTAGTCAATTCCAGATATTAGCAGATCACAGAGGGAAACAAATTTGGTGTATTCAGCTTTTCCATACATTAACACAGTCAACACATTATAATTATTGGAAGAAAACTAGATGGCTCATCAAGAATGTGTTTTAAGTTCAGGATTTTGAGATGCTAACTACGTGAATGAGTGAAAAAATTGACTGCAAGGAATCCAGATCACAGAGTGCCTGCTATAGCAAAGATAGCAAATACAACAACGCGAATAAATTCAAATACACACACAAGATATGCTAGCAAGTAGCAACACACCAACACACTCTTTTCAATACATTGTTAATTATTTATTATTGAGCGAACAGATGGTCAAATTAAGAAACCCTTAATTTGAAGAGGTGGGGGGTTTTGTACCTTGTTCATCCATGAAGCGGTGAGTCACGAGAGAGGTATAGGGCTCACGATGACGGAGAGTCGGAGATTCGGAGACACACACAGCACAGGTAGAGTCGCGAGAGAGGTAGAGGGGTCACGGTGATGGAGAGTCAGAGGCACACACGACACAAGTAGAGTCGCGAGAGAGGTAGAGGGCTCACGGTGATGGTCGGAGACACACACAACGGAGTTGAAACTCACGACGGTAGAGAGGTAGAGCCGCAAACACCCCTAGCGGTGACAATGCAGTGAAGTTCCAAGAGAGGTAGAGGTAGAGGTAGAGTCATGAGAGATGCAAAGTCACGGAGGCAGAGAGAGGTCTTACTGGTTACTAATTTAGGTTTTCCTTATAGTAAGTGTCGTTTTAGTGATATAAGTGCCGTATAACCACTGCCCACTGCCCAGCACCTACACTACAACATAATTTTTTTTAACACACTTCAATATAAATAGCGATTCGGTTCGGTTTGGGCCGGTTCCTATTTTCAAACCGAAAATTGAACCAAATCGCTCGATTGAGGAAAAATTAGATCAAAAAAATCCAAAAAAAATCAGTTTTGTTTGGTTATCGATTTTTTGGATCGGTTTTCAGTTATTTTTTTTGGATTCGTTCGGTTCTGAACACCCCTACCTAAGATACCGTATGATTATCCACACAACGAACAACCCAATGCTCGAATGGCCTCCAATTATGAAAAACCAAATTATTTCTCGTTTTCCCCAGCTTGTCCATAGTCAAGACAAAACACATACCCCAGTGGTCATTACTCCTTGATGTTGTCTTCGATAAATTGGCCTGAAGCCAATTCTCCATATCAACGATCCAAAAATTTGGAGGAGGATTGCATTAATAATAGTTCTCCAAACTATTGCAGGAAATTACAATCTTGCAACACATGAATCTCTTGAAGAACGTATTACAAATAGGGCACATATAATCAACATTTAACCTCCTATTAGATGATGATCAAATGGAAGAAGAATGTCGTTTATAGATAACAATTACTTCTCTAGCAAGTTTATAAATAACTAAAGTTTTGTTAGAGAATTTAATGAACAATCATTTACAAGCTTTCAAACTTCTTGTAATCTTTTCTAAGATATTTTCCTAAGCAAAGTACTTTGTACATCTTAAGAGTTAGACTGTGTGCTTAATTTGTATACACATTAGTAAGACAATAGCATAGTCAATGTGTGCCTGTAACCTTAAAAAAATCTGCTGATTTGTGGAAGTCAGGAGTGACTTTGTAGCAAAAAATATTTAGGTTGTTAGCTTGGAGAAGGTAGTGTGAAAAACTACTTAGGTTAAGTTAGAACTAACTTGTGAAAAGAATACTTATATCTTTGTGAAAGATAGTGAAACTTGGTGGGTTTGCCAAGAACGGGACATTGTCTTGGTGGTTGAGACGACCAATATAATCTCTTGTGTTTATCTTCTTCTTAATTGCTTTATCTCTAACTTTGAGTTTTCATTTCTTTGAAAATTTGTTCTTCAAAAGGTTCTTTGATAAAACAAGGATCTTATATAACTATCGTCTGTTTTTCTCAAGTGCTTTTTAAGACGATATTTGTTATGTGAAAATAGTTTGCAAAAAAGTTTCCAAAATCACAATTCAACCCCTTATGATTTTTTGCCTTTACAATAAGTTTGGCCAAAACATAAGGAAAATAATAATAATAATAATAATAATAATAATAATAATAATAATAATAATAATAATAATAATAATCTGTCAATAATAATAATAATAATAATAATAATAATAATAATAATAATAATAATAATAATAATAATAATAATAATAATAATGTTTTCTTAATCTGCACTTAATTTATGTATTTAAAGGTTATGGACAGAAATATAACGCACTATAGTAAAAATGTTTGAATTCTTGGAGTGTATTTGTGGAGTTATGTACTAAATAAGAAGTCCTAGATACTTTCTGGTTACATAAAAAAATCGTGGAGTTTAACGGGACGTGGTCTTTCTCTCTTAAATAATAATAATAATAATAATAATAATAAGTAAAATTTAAATTTTGATCACTTGATAAATATTTTTTTAATCTTGACCATTTAAATAAGATCTTATAATTTATATTTATAGTTTTAATTTCTCACAATAACAAATATTCTTATTTCATACGCTCCTCCACCCCCCCCTCGCCCCCCACAATAACAAATATATAGAGGAGAGATCAAACTACACTACTCTAACCAACTATTACATTATCACTAACTTCATTAGAAAATTAATATGAATTTTATCAATTCAACCATTGAATTGTGAATTTATATTACCTTGATTATTTGTGTAAATTTTGTCAAGATCAAAAAGTATAATATATATTGCGCCAATTTTTATCTATATGAACATGGTATGAAATCATTTTGAAATAATATAAAATTTTGTATATATAATCTATGTAAAGGTAAACACATATATAATTTTGATATTTTATTATATTATATTATTTAAAATATAAGCAAACTTATATTAAATTATATATTTATAAATGTGTAAATTATTTAAAATTTCATGTGTGTGTTATTCAATAATATTATACAATGACGGCTTCTACGGTGGACCACCTTTGTAGTTGGTCCACCATGCACCATATTTTTTAATGGCTGGATTAGTCTCATGTGTATGTTATTACGGTAGACCCTCACCACTATATCATGTCTCATCCTTTTTTTTATTTTATTTTACTGTGTATACCTTTGCCGTCGTCGACAGCACTTTCGACACCGGTGAACCCCTCGCCGTCATTGCAGTCACCTCCGTCCTCCTCCTCAACACCTCCATTGTTCTTCTAAACACCACCACCGCCACCACATCATCCTCCCATGCTCCAAACTCCCTTACACTGTAACCTTCTTCGTCATCACACGCCGCCACAAACCATCTTCGTCGTAGCTCTGCCACCACGTAGATCTGTTTTCGTCGATGGTGGATCCGTGACATCTGTAACACCCACTATATTTTAAGGTTATTTATTTAATTTCATTGAATATTTTAGTAAAAGAACTATTTTCCTTTTTCCTTTTTTTTAACTATTGTATTAATATTTCAAGATTATTATACGACAAAATTATTTTACATAAAGAACCATGATCTCAAACTAAACATCTCGGCGTCATATATATATATATATATATATATATATATATATATATATATATATATATATATATATATATATATATATATATATATATATATATATATATATATATGCATCAAGTTTAGTGTACATCATCATCAACGACTAGAGTCATACAAACAAAAAATAAATCAGAAAGTTAACTCTAACTACTCGCCCCATATGTACAACAAAATAAAGGCCTATGTCAGAGCAGTAACCTATCTATGTAATACCCCAAAACCACTAAGGGTACCCAAAAAGTCTGATCCATCCTAAGTCAGCATCCTCACTGTGTATCCTCAGAATCCTCCATCTCAGCATCCTCATCATGTGCATATCCATTAGGCAGATGCCCTCCTGCCATCTGTAGTCCTAAACTACTAGAAGATGAAGAAGATGAAGTAGACAGCCAGCCATTGGCCATGCCTGGCTCATAGTATGGTGGGGACTCGTCTAAAAGGAGCTGAACTGGAGGCATATAATACTGGATAAAAGGAGCAGGTATAACAGCTAGATCAGGAGCAGGAATAGGTGCAACATCCATGTGAAGATCATCTGCAGGTGGAGGTGGTGGTGGTGGGGCAACTCTAACATATCTAGGCGGAACAGTCGAAGAAGAAAGAGTCATAGGGATAGTAAGCTGAGCTATAGGTAACCATACGCCAGAAATAGGAGACAAAAAAGTATAGGTGACGGGTCCTTGGAATGTATTAATTCCAGTGACTACGTCATGGTCCCAACGTCCTAATGGGCTATAACTGACGTGAATGTTCGCCATCCCATGGAACGGGTCCATCGTCTGTTCGTACGCGATCACATCATAAAATACATAAAACACAAAACAAGGAGTGAGGATTTATATAGCCTCAATCATTTTCTCAATAGGTTCATAAGTCTAACCTATAACTTAAAGCACACAAGTGTTAGTCAAACAAATATAGGGGAACCTAGGTGTAACCTAAGTTGTTATGACTCAACCATAGATCGTTTCCACACGTATGGATCCATACCTATTTCTGATGATTCTCCTTAATCATCAGTAACTTGGGAAGTGATTGGGAGCTCGTATACCTCTCCTAAAAAACAGTGGTACTGACATCACGACTTTGACTTTATCTTCTCGAGAAACGAGCAATCTTTCAGCTCAGGGTCACAACCCTAAATAGAGGTATACACTACACCAATCTTGGTGATGCTGAGCAGGTATCGGGGTGCTCAAGTTGGGATCATGAGTGCCCCGTTCGAGGGCGCGACCCTCGACCATTAAGATACTCACTTACTCGATGCCAAACCCCTTAGACCCTATCAAAGGTCCCTGCCTTTCATCCCGCAGTGTACCAAGTTGTGGCTTCCCCGACACAAGCACACATGCTTCCAAAGCATGGTCCTTACACATTGGAACATATGTTCTCATAACATAGTCCCGATAAAACCTCTCAGACATTGGTTTTGGTTATATACTTTCTGAATACTCTTGACAAAGTCTCCTCAATTACTTAGTCACAGAGATACACTTATCTCTGCCTTCAATCACAATAATAATAATAATAATAATAATAATAATAATAATAATAATAATAATAATAATAATAGCCGTATGGTAATCTTATATATTTCAATGCTTACTAAAAATTATCTTATTAGCTAAATAGTTGGTTGCCTTTATTTTACTGTACCGCAAGCTACGTACGTACACAACTTGATCTTAAGCTTTTTGCTTCTTGATATTCTTTTGTAAAATAATTACTACTCATGTTTTTACTTTTTGCTAAGTCAAGTACCAGAATTTTATATATACGTTTTTATAAGTTTGAAGAGGACCAAATCCTCTGGAAACCAAAATGCTCATGCCAATCATTTTTTTTCCAAACAAAATCATCTTTGCCGTAAAATATTCACTAACAACATGAACATCCATGCTAAGCATAACCAAACCAATAACATCCAAGATTAAACACAAAACATTGGAAAGTAATTTAAAATAATTAGAAACAGACCATAAAAATTTAAAACAGAAAAAAAATAACACGACATATAAGGAATTAAAATATAAGTATAGTGGTTAATTTAAAATAAATAGAGATTTAGGGGCAAATCCCTCCCACAACCTATTGATCAATGATATATTAAGGCTATTCCCCACTCCCCCCTTACCTTTGATAAAACTTGGAGAAGAAAGGAAAAGCTTGATGTTGTTGATCTTGGAAAACTAAGTAAGCTTGCCTTGATCTTCTTTTACATTTGTGGAGGTGTTTTGGAATGTTTTTGCTAATGAAAAAAAAAATATTTATAAGAACTGAAGTAGAAGGAATTCGGCCAGAGGAGGAGAAGATTAATTTTTGATGAAGGGAAACTTTAAAGTGTTAAAAGGTACAAACAACGTTTTTATAGTAAGGTAAAAGTTTAAAACATCTTACTATTATTATTATATTATATATATTTTTTGTTTTATAAAATTTTAAGATAGAATTAGCTGGACAAATTGAGAGGATTCTAGATCACCGCCTCACTAAGTCGGCCAGGAGATAAAATTACACATTCTCCAAGAATTTCTAATTAGTTTGTAAAAGTTTAATTAATTATTATTTAATTAGGCAAATTTTAATATGGCCTTGTAAAATAATTCGTTGGGCTCCCAATGGCTATCTTGTCCAATCTATGATCATTCTAATATTGTCCAGAATCCTTTCATTCGTTACATATTTATTTTATTTTATTTTATTTTTCACGTAGAAAATTAATTAATTACTTAATAATTATAATTTATTCTAAATAAATTCCATTTATGTGATACTTAAGATTCTTACCTCCAAATAATAATTTTCTAGTTTAAAGTGGCTTATTATAATTAAATTATTATTATTATTATTATTATTATTATTATTTTGGGGTTACAGGTTTTCTGGTTGGCCCATACAGTCAACCAAGGGTATTTTTGTCATTTTACCTTTATAATTTCTTATTAATTCTAAAAAAATTCTAAAATGTATTTAATTATTCTAAGCATATTTCTAGCTTAAAAATAAATTTTAAACAATCTTATGTATTTATTATTTATTATTTTTCCTTTATTCTGGTTTTAGGGACCAAACGGTCATTTTACTATTTTTCGAGCTCAAAACTAGAAAAAAATTCTACACTAAATGAATCTCAATGTTCTAAACACAATGGCGTGTTCACATTATTGAGATTCTTCAACACATTTTCATAAAATACTGCATAGAAAGAATAATAATCAAAATAATAAAAGTGAGGGTGTTACAACATTGAAGCCGTGTTTATAGTGTTTCATGCAGTTGCGTTTACGGTGTCTCGCGCCGCTGCGACTGTGGTGCCCTGCGTCGTCGCCGTGTGACCAAGGTGATCGTGACGGTGACGGGAGAAGTTGATGGAGGCAGGTCGGAGAAGATGTGATATGTGTGGAGTGCAAGATCTGATGTGGTAGAGCGAGCCTCGACAGCAGCGGATTTGCGACAAAGACGGAGCAGTGATGATGGTGGATTTGGGAAAGAGACGGATATGCGATGGCGGCAAAACCATGACGAAGACAGATCTGTGCGATGGCGGAGCCGCAACGAAGATGGATCTGCGATGAGAAGAGAGTGACTATACAGTGGAAGGAAGAAAGTATATACTACATAGGGTGCATTGTAAGAATGTGAGGAGGAGATTAATCTAAGAGTTAAAAATTGTGGTTTACCATAAATCATTTGAGAGGCTGGCTCACCTTAGCCTCCGTCTTATATAATTTAATGATTTGATAGATAAAATTACCATTTGTAATTTGGTATATTAATATACATGTTATCCCCACCCTCACGCGAGATATAATCCATTAACACGAGGGTATACAGTGGAACAAAATTACACTAATCTCAAATAAACTATTTTAGTAATTTAAAAAACATTTTAAAATTTACTTTAAACCTAAATGAATACTTATATAATAAAATGGTCATGAACCTACGACCTTTTATTTCTTTTTGCCGTCTTTCTCTCACTTATTAAAAAGGTGTATCGTTCCCTCCGTGAAAAAGATCAACGTCTGATAGAACTCGTCCTGCATGTGAATGACTAGTCATGTCACGCAGTTAGACTCATTGCAGCTTATAGCTAACTGCATGCTGACTATAGATTTTTTTTTTTTTTGAGTTATATTATTTGCATAATAATTTTCTATGACATTAATTTTTATAACATTACTATTTTTGTCTTTTAATTATATTAATATATTACTTATTTTCTTCTTAATTGTTCAAATGAAACTTCTATATATATCCTGAACTTCACATAAGGATTTAGCATGAAACTTTCATTTAGAGCAATTATGTTTTCTCCTGCTTCACAAATGGCAGCTATTTTGCTGTGGTTTTTATACGCATCCACTCTCAACTCATGCATGGTACATGGGAACAATATGAATGTTCTTTGCAATGGAAAAGATCAACATGAACTTTCAGTATTTAAGCAAAGCATCAAAGATCCCTTGAAGCGCCTCTCCTCTTGGTCAACTGAACAAGATTGCTGCAAATGGATTGGGGTTCATTGTGACAACATCACAGGTAGAGTCTCAAAGCTAGACCTTCATTGTCCACTTATCCAATGTTTGGAAGGTGAAATAAACTTTTCTGTAGTGTTCAAACTTGAATTCCTAATCTCCTTGGATTTGAGCTCTAATAACTTTGAGACTATTCATTTTCAACCTATTCATGATGGCTATGCAAATTTCTCCAATCTTCTTTATTTGGACCTATCAATGAATTACTACCTCCAAATGGAGAATCTTAGGTGGCTTTCAACTCTTTCATCTTTGAAATATCTAAATCTGAGTGGCATATTTCTCAAGAGTGAAACCCTTTGGCTTCAACAGATGACCATGCCACCTTCACTTGTTGAATTAAGGCTGAGTGGTTGTTCCCTCAATGGTGACATTTTTTCTCTTGGGTATGCCAATTTTACTTCACTTGAAGTACTTGATATTTGCAACAACTCTTTCAACTCTGAGATACCTAAATGGCTATCTAATCTTCAACATTTGAGATCCTTAATTTTGAGAAGCAATCGTCTAAAAGGATTGATTCCCAAATGGATGGGTCAATTGAAACATTTAGAGCAACTTGATCTTTCCAACAACTCGCTTTCTGATCCCATTCCTTCAATCTTTGGCAGTCTATCATCATTGAAATCTTTAGATGTTAGTTTCAATCACTTGAATGGTAGTCTTCCAAGAGATATTCGGAAACTATCTCAATTGGAGGTTTTATCCATAGGTTACAACTCCTTTTCAGGCACCATATCTGAGCAAAGTTTCAAAAACCTTTCAAACTTAAAGTCATTGGGTCTTGACTCATCTGATTTCACTTTTGATTTGGGGTCTCACTGCCCCCTTTCCAGCTGGAAAAGATTAGCATGAGCTATTGCAAGCTAGGTCCTCAGTTTCCATCATGGCTTTATTCACAAAAATCTCTATCTTATTTAGACATATCAAGTTCAGGGCTTTCATTCAATATCCATGAGGATTTGAATTTCTGGAGCTTTGTAGCACAAATTGACAATCTCTTCTTATCTCACAATTCAATTAGTGGGGACATATCTTCCTCACTGATCAACAACACACTAATTGATCTAAAATGGAATAACTTCAGTGGCAGGCTACCCCATTTATCTCCCAAAGTCATCTTCTTTGACATAGCCAACAACAGCTTCTCAGGATCCCTGGTTCCATTCCTATGTCAGTCAGGGGAACAGGAACACCACTTAGAAGTTTTGGACATGTCACACAATCTTCTATCTGGGGAGTTACCAAACTGTTGGATGAAGTGGCAATCTTTGATCCATGTGAATTTAGGGAGCAATAATCTATCTGGCAAAATTCCTCACTCTGTAGGCTCACTGACCAAACTTCAAACCTTTCGAGTTCGCAACAATAGCTTCTTTGGAAACTTACCTATCTCACTTAAAAGTTGCAAAAGCTTGTGGTACCTTGATTTGGGGTTGAATGAGTTCACAGGGAATATACCAACTTGGTTTTCACACTTTAGCATGGCCCTGTTGCTACGATCCAATAAATTCAGTGGCACTATCCCATCACACATATGTGAACTTTCCAATCTTCTAGTGCTTGACCTTGCAAATAATGGACTTTCGGGACCAATACCAAAGTGCTTACATAACATCACAACAATGGTCACAAACACTGTTGATGAAGCCTTGTTCATGTCTTACTTTCATAATTGGTTTTTGGTTCCAATTTCTGTGAGATCAAACCTAGAGGACTTACCCTTGTTTATGAAAGGCCAAGAATTAAACTATTGGCATGCTTTGAAGTTTGTGCACAGTGTTGATCTTTCTAGCAATAGCCTTTCAGGACCAATCCCTTTAGAATTGGTTGGTCTCAATGCCTTGCAGTCTTTAAATTTGTCACATAATCGCTTGGAGGGAAAGATACCAATTGGAATTGGAACCATGAAGTATTTGGAGTCTCTAGACCTTTCAGGAAACCAACTTTCGGGTGAAATTCCACAAAGCATGGCAAATTTATCATTCTTGAGTGTCTTGAACCTGTCTTACAATCATTTCAGTGGAGAAATTCCTTTGGGCACCCAACTTCAGAGTTTTAATGCATCTAGTTACATTGGCAATCCACAACTTTGTGGTGATCCTCTTCCAAAGAAGTGCACACAAGAGGTGACACCTTATCATGGCTTAAAATCGATGCAAGACATGGATGATGATGATTTTAAATCTTGGTTAGAAATTGGCATGGGAATTGGATTTACTTCTGCTTTTTGGGGTGTTTTAGGCATCATTTTCTTTGTAAGGAGGTTTCGGGATGCGTATTTTGGAGCCATAGAGAATCTTTATCTCAAAGTCAAAAGGTTATGGTAACCGGTGGAAGACATATTTTGCTTTTGCGCAGGTATATATATTCATCTAATAAATACTCACATTAATTCTTTAATATTATATTTTTATTATTAAGTTAGTTCTTTAAAAATGAAATTGATGCCATTCATTATTATTAATTTTTTTATTGATCAAATGTTAGTTGTTAAATTATTAGTTTTTGTTAGCGGGGATTCGAACGCACGACCTATTCCTTCCTCTCTTCCTTCACCACTAAATCAACCTTATAACTTTTATTATTTTTATTAATAAACTTACTATATAACCAGTTTGGGATATATAACTAGTTAAAAATTGATTATTTAATCATTTATCATACGTGGTTAATTTTTATAACCATTTTTAATTAACTAGTTATTATATAACCAATTATTTTGAGCACCCCTAGTTCTATTAGTTGAATAGCGTGTGTTAAGTTGTTGTAAAGTCTCTGGTATCCAAATTCGATTCTTTCGGATAAAAAAATCTAGGATTCTACATACTAAGCCAGAACATGTCATCCTTTTCTTTTATACCATATAAAGTTCTGAATGAGATTTTGTTGCATGTGAGACAGAGAGGGAGAGAGATCACTTTTGCCTTACGTAGAAGCAATACTAAATTTGTTTTATGAAGAAGAAAAAGTTGATCATGGAGTCCCGATGTACAAAATAAGCAAGGTACGCTGTGGGAAGAGAATAGTAGTGATGATACTTTTAAAAGTATGGTGGATTTTTCTAAAATATAGTTAAAGATCTTAGTTGCACGTACAATTTAAGCTACCACATGCATGTTTTTATAAATTGAGCACTATATTGAGATTATGATGTTGGTTTTCATAAAGCACCCATATTCTTATAATCTTCTTATTGTTTTTTTTTTTTTAATTAAATATTGATATTTTTTTATATATACCATCTAATTGAAAAACTAATTCTATTTTTACATGGACGTGTTACAAGCTTTCAGATCCCAGGCTCGGATTGCAGCAAGAAGAACAGGCTTAAATTTTATATATTTCTAGTATTTTATCGCCATCCTAGTTATGAATATGTGTGTATAATAAACAGAAGTCGCCATAGAATTTTGGTGGATTGAAGTGGACCTCAGACAATTTTGGGGACGACATCCATAGAGACTTTGACGCTTAAGTCAAAAAGTGTTCGAGGAATGATGAAAAATGAGTAAAATTATCTATACTGAGAATATGTAGGAAAATTTGTTTTCTTAGTTGTCTCATATGAGAGAACACGTGACTGTGTATTTTTGTGTGTCGTTATTTAAATTTAAGGCGGTTTACTTTATAGTTCGGATTAATTAGGAAAAGGTGGGGTGATCTCATAACAGTTATTCTTAAATCATATTGATGTGAGTTCTTAAATCCTACATAACACTAAAAAACACACAAAAAGTAAGTTAAAAATCCAAAATGATTACCATTAAAAATGTCATTAGGAATTTGGATGAGATCATAAATTTCAACTATCATCATTATATATATAATGTGTCACATTTAGGCACCGAGGATTAGTCCCATAATTGGTCCAAAGGACCAAAGTTTGTGGAGATTTCTCGGAATCCCACAAGAGAACCAAATATCCTAATTACGATAGTTACAAAAAAAAATGTCACACAAAAATTCACTAAAACCACATAATCATGAATTGTGTAATAATTTTTCCATCACAAGGGATAAAAAATAATTTTAGTTTTAATGATGCTCTTCTTGGGAAATGGAGGTGGAAGCTTATGAATGAGAGGGGTTTTCTATGGAGTGGGGTGTTGGGATCAAAGTATGGAGGGTGGAATGGTCTTAAAAAAAAAGGCTAAATGTCACTTTTGGTCTTTTATATTTTAGTGTTTTTTGATTTTGGTACATCAAGATTTAAAAGTTTCATTTTGGTCTTTTATGTTTTCGAAAGTTTCATTTTGATTTTTTTTGTAGTTTTCCGTTAACAACGTTAATGTTCTGTTAACTTTTAAATTTTAAAATAATTAAATTAAAATAGTAGCGGCAAAAAACCACTACTATCTTTATTTATTTTAAAATTATAAAATCACTAAAAAAAAATCAGCCATTCATCTTCAACCTCAAACAAATTCAGTTTCCAGATTCACAAAAATTCACAAAAACGCTCAATCTTGGTTCCTCAACGCACACGACTCATGTGAACTCTACAAATAGATTACCAAGTGGTGACAATTTGCGAAGAAGAAATGTAGCAGTCAGTGAAGCTGGTTTTAAATGTCCATTTTGTAGAGATCATGAAGAATCTCGGACACATACACTGCTTTGGTGTCATTATGCTGAAGAAATTTGGAAAATTTGCTATGCCTGGTTGGATATCAAATCGGCTTTGCCTGCCTCGGTGAAGATGCATTTCTGGCAACATCCGATTCTGTTTGGGAGTAAAAATGCACAGTTTAGATGGAGATATGGTTGGTGTGGACTGTGGAGTCATCTGGGTTCTCTGGAACACAAGGAACAACATGATGTTTAGAGGAGCAAATTTCCACAGAGAAAAAGTTATTCAGGATATTTTGTTTCACACGTGGTCCTGGCTTAAAAACTACATGACACATCATAGGATGCAGTTTTTACACCTCATTTTCGGGTCCAACTACGGGAAACATCATAGGTATGAAGGATTTTGGAGTTTGGAGCGGTGGCACACTTACAGACTTGGGTTTTTTGGGTGGGGGTGGCATGCAATTTTTGGGAATCAGAGCCATCATAAGTGGCTTTAATAGTGGGGATCATGGTTGGGATAGGAATTTAAATTTGAATTAAATACAGACAATACGAGTTGATAGCAAATTGCATTGATTGTAAATGGGTGGTTATTTTATATTTATGTGTTGCAACTGCCATAAATATTATTCTGTAACCCTTTATTCATTCGATGGTGGGTTCAATACTTTTCTTGTAGAGACCTGGTACTTCTGGTGCCGTGTTCATAATATTATAATATATAGTTTTTGCTAACAAAAAAAAGGAGAACACACACACTATTAGTATTGCTACCTCTCTCTCTAAGATTACTACAATTGTAGTGGGATGCAAAGATGTGTAAAATGGCTTGCTATTTATAGGCAAAGCTTGAAGCATATGCATTAAATGTTACAACAAAATTTCTACCCTTCCAACCAATTTTACAGCCTAGCATATTAGAGTTGAAATTTTTCCCCAAGCCTTTTTTTGACTTATGCCACAAAGTGGCTTTACGGGTTCACAAAATACGTAGAACACGTTTCTTTTTAAAAAATAAAATCTTACTTAAGAAATAAAAAAGTAAGGTGAGGAATCTCATCAATTTATTGATAATTAGTCTCACCACCAACGGTGGATACATAAAACAAGGGAACTAGTATTTGATGATGTGTTAGAATTCATATCTAATTTAACTTTATTGAGAAGACAAGAGTAAAAAAAATGTAATTAATTAAGGGCATTTGTTTTTTCCACCACGGGTTTTCATATTTGCATAGCATGGACACTCTTTGTAGTGGCCAGAGGTTCCTGAAGGTACACAATTGCACCTCTCACAACACGTCCCACATGCTCTTTTACACAAATGTGGCCTTGAAGATAGTTGACACCTTCGATTGCATTCAACATCACAATCTACATTACATCAAAACAATTAATTAATGCACCCATTTCAAGTTAAAAATAATAAACATAGTTGATTGTTCAAAAAAAAAATATTGTTGACATTAATCCTTGAGAATTGAGATTATATATAAGTCAAATACTTTATTTCTTGATATTTTGCAAATATTTTGTTAATTTATAATTTTTTTATAAACTCAAACTAACATAGGGTTTTTAAAATTTTGGGACCTAAAATATTTTGTATATACAATATCAATCAAATATGAAGTTGACTGTTCACTATGAAATTTGTACCGATCTTTTCCACCATGTTCCTGCTTCCCTGATATTAAAAAAAACAAAACACCATCAATTCATTTTGAAGGTTGACAGTGGAAAAAATAAAATAAAATTGAGGGCATGGAAATGGTAGGTTTACCATTGTATCTGCTTCCACGAGATTCACGATGACTAGAGTAATGAGGATTGAAGCCAGCAGAGTCTTGGAGATGGCCATGGCTTCAAGATGGGAATTCTTTTTATATAAAATAAAAAGACTTTGCTTTGTGACTTATAGCCGTGAAGAAAAGAGAAACCTTGTATTTATAGCCTGCAATTGCATGGAAGAATTCAATCTAATCTAATCTAAAAAATGAAAAAATATCAATTAAGAATATAATTTATTTTAATTTTAAAGAAATCATTATATTCTTAATTGATATTGATATTGATATATTTGAACATTTGAAAATAAATAGATAAATGTAACAAAAAAATAAATATAATTATACTTTTGTGTAAAGTTTTTATTCCTATGTAATATAAAGTATTTGATAAGAAATATGTCTTTTCTTATTTTGAGGGATTTTATCATATATATATATTTTTTGTTGTAAAATTTAACACTATTAAATTATAATTGCTGATCCATTTTAGCCACTAAAAATAACATGGTGAATTTTTATTCTTTTTTAAATTAAGGAAGGGTCAAAATTTCCTGTTTATTAATTTGGAAACTTCTGGTACGTCATTTAAATTAAGGAAGGAACCAAATCTGTTGTTATCTTCGAGAATTATAGGAAATTAGGAACATGTGAAAGAAACATTAGCCTGAAAATATGAATCAAAATAAATCAAATTTAATGTGATTGGAACAATCAACTTTAACAACATTGGTAATTTAATTACAATTTGTGCACATCTTTTCCCATCGTATTATTATGGATTTTAGTTTTCCTTTTAACAACTAGTTTGATTTCTTGTTTAGAACATAATCCTATATTTCTGTTTTCATGGTAACATAATTGATTAATTCATGTATATGTTTTAATCATTTTTTTTTACTTTTTGTTATTTGTTATTTGTTATGCTTTTAATATATAACGAACAATTTGGAAGGTAGTTTGTGTATAGTTGATAAAGAAATACTAGTAGTCAAATTTGAAGTGATTTTATCTTTTGAGAGATTTTATCCGATTGCATTATACAGGAAATATAGTTTTATCTTATTTTGAGGGATTTTATTAGATTTTATCCAATGTAATTGTATTATATTTGTTGATTCATTGTATCCAATTTTATCTATCAAATATAATGTAAATATAATGTGATTTTATCCACCAAAATTTTCTGATTCTTGTAGTGAATTGTTCATATGTGTGAAAATATATTTGTACATTTTTCAAATAGTAGAAGTTTCTAAAATAACTAATTAGCAAAATGCATAGTTATTTTAGAAACTTCTACTATTTAGTTTAAAATAAGCATTGAACTCTTATAAAAAAAAATATTGTAAGCATTGAACAAAAGAGATATTCTTGTGTAGACACACACCTAACACTTCATTCTTATATACACAACCAATAGAAGATTGGCAAGTGATAAAATATATATATAAAAAAGTGTTATTCATTTATTAGATTTGATTTGTTCTAATAAGAAAATGATATAATTAGTTTCCTTTAATAAAGATTTGATCTTATAAAGATATGTTAAATATTTATAGAAAAAAAGAGTTTTAATTTCTCTTATTATCTTTTGTTTATGTACATAAAATAGAATATGTAACTAACTAACTGAAAATTTTTATAAATATATTTTATTTTATATGTATTTTTTAATATATTTTGTAAATTATATTATATAAAATATATTAAATAGATTAGTATTTATATATTTTAAAATCTATTTATATATTCATTTTAAAATACATATAAAATATATTTATAAAATTTTATTCGTTATTAATAAAATTATTAAAATCGTTCAACAAGAAATTTTAAAATAATATGTTTTATGTGTATTTTTAATATATTTTACAAGATTATTATTTCTTATAAAATTTATAGGAAATTTTATAAATATATCTAATATGTATTTTTTAATATATTTTGTATTATTCTATTTAGTTAGTCGTTCAACAAGAGGAGAATCCACTAGGTTTGGCTTATTAGTGGGGGTTGGGATAAATGTATGAGGACTTAAGTTCGATCTTTAGTGTCGCCTTTGTACACACACAAAAAAAGTCGTTCAACAAGAAAAAGTATATTTCACTTGGGAGATATCATTTTTAGTATATTAATAATTTTAATTAATAATATATTTTTAATTAATATATTTCTTGTAAAGACGGATTTTTTTAATAAATTTTAATTAATAATACAAGATATATTAAAAAATATATAGAAAATATATCTATAAAATTTCTGGTTTAGTTAGTTAGTTATTTTATTTCATTTACATAAACAAAATATAACAAGAGAAATCAATTTTAAATTAAGAAATCATATTTTACTTTGTGGTGATCCTCTTCCAAAGAAGTGCACACAATAGGGGACACCTTATCATGGCTTAAAATCGATGCAAGACATGGATGATGATGATTTTAAATCTTGGTTTGAAATTGGCATGGGAATTGGATTTGCTTCTGCTTTTTGGGGTGTTTTAGGCATCCTTCTTTTTGTAAGGAGGTTGCGGGATGCGTATTTTGGAGCCATCGAGAATCTTTATTTCAAAGTCAAAAGGTTATGGTAACCAATGGAAGACATATTTTGCTTTTGCACAGGTATATATTCATCTAATAAGCACTCATCCTTAAATTTTTTAATTTGAATTTTTATTAGTATTGAGTAAATGTGTATTTTGATACTTCTATACGTGAAATCACATTAATTCTTTAACATTATATTTTTGTTATTGAGTTAGTTCTTAAAAAATAAAATTGATGCCATTCATTATTATTAACTAACTTGCTTGTAAATTATATCCTAGTACTAATATAACTGACGTTTCTTGATTTTTTTTTATTCGTAAGAATCAAAGATAAACATTAGAAAATTTACAACAATTCACGTACCATGTTCAACCAACTGAGTTAAATTTCCTTATTGATGTTTCTTGATGTTGTAATATGTTGTTATTACTTATTAACTTAGCATATCAAATTACTTGTATAATATCCCAGTACAAATATTAAAAAACACTATAGAATTATGCTAAGTATGTAAGTTTGATAACAAGTTATATTATGTTGTGCTTGCATATGTGTATGGTTCCTGATAGTGAGATGATATTTGACGACTTTTATCTTGCCTATAAAAGTACTAAAAAGTAAAGAATATATAACTGGGTCACTTATGTTCAAAAAAAAAAAAACTAGGTCACTTATGCAGTAGAAAAAAAATAAAATTGGTCACTTATATTTTGAGTTATTCTAAGTAGTGAAAAAAATAATAATTGTGTATATATATAATAAATTAAAAGCAGTAAATATCAGTCATATAAGTTAGTGGCACGATGAAATTATATATATATATATATATATATATATATATATATATATATATATATATATATATATAAAAGATAATGGTAAATTAAATTAAGATAAATATTAAGAATTAAGTAACACTAGACATCACCCCAAAACCACAACCGCAACAGCAACACTAAATTATATAAGGTTTAAGAAAAAGGAAAGGAAAGAAAATTTATTATGATATGTTAATGGAAAATTTAGAGCACTAGCAACTCGATCGAATGATGACAGAGACTTTTTTTTTTTTTTTTTTTTTAATGCAACCTAAGATTATTAGTTCTTCAAGCTGCTTTAAGGCTTAAACTAACTCAGGCCTTGAAATACTTTAATTGATGTATATTTTTTGGACATATAATTGATGTAGTCAAAGATCAATAGAAGTATAAAACTAAAAAAAAAAATTATTTTAATTTAATTAATTAGATGAGTAAGTTTGGGTGAGGAGAACAAGGGAAAGTTAATTGCGTCCCTTTCTCCCCATACTAAGTGTAGGTGTTGACAACAAAGCAGTGGTGGCCTAAGTACGGTCGAGGGGGGCGACCGTCCAGGATCCTATTGTTAGAGGGGCACTAATTTTTTTCTATTTAGTCTATATAAATATAAAAATAAAAATTTATATAATTTTAAAATTATATAAAAAAATTATTATAAAAAATGAGATGATTACCAATAATTTTTTAGGGAAACAATTACTAATAATTAGTCAACTAATAGATGATGTTTCTATTTCTCAACAAACATCTATCCATAAGTTTGGGAAAATAAATCAACAATTTATGTACAATGCTAAATGTATAGAGCATAGTGTGACATAATTTCCTTTCACTTATATCGGTGTTAATGTAATTACATAAACAAGGGCCTTGAACTTTCTCGATTCGTTCAGGACACCAAAAATCTCAGGACTGCCCTGCAACAGAGTCAACAACTTCTTAAACATGGGCTCGTCACCCTCCTAATGACAACATCAGCGCGAGCATCACACAACACCAGTGTGGGTACCGACTCTTGTGGTTCATATTATGTGCAGAAATGGATGAAGCTGGATTTTGGTTAGGTAATAAGGAGGGGGTAGGTCTTGGATTTGAAACAATGGCAAGATCTTTATTCTCCCTCTTTTCTTCTACATTCAAGTAGAAGAGAGACAATTCAGATTCAAATTCAAAACTAAACTCTCAGTCTCTCACACCATAGCATCCTCCAGTCCACTGAAGAACTATATATGTCTAAATCACCTTCAATGAATAGTGTGTCAACAGCACCATTCCTCAAATTCTGGCTGGCTAGCTCCTCCTACCAACATTATTTTTCACTGACATGAAACTTTTTATTATTTATTATCTGCATCTGATTCTAAATAAGTTTTCAGAACAATCCATGTTTTTAAAAAGGTTAGGTCAGGCCTTAAAACAAGTCCTGTATCATTTAAATAGTCCATGTTTGGGTTTTTGATTTGGAAAGCAAGCTAGGATCAAGCTTTACAAATCCTAGCTCAACCCGGACCAACTCATGTCCACCCCTACTATCAGCCGGTATGAGAGATGTGTTTCAAGAACATTATGCCATTTTGTTGTTAAAGGTTGAACAACAAGTTGTTGTGAGATTATTGAGTATGGACTAAAAGATAGAGATATAAATATGGAAATTTAATTTGTAAAACAGATAATGATCATTGAAAATTGAAAATTGCTATACCTAAGAAAATGTTAGAAAGCAAATTACCAACAATTTAGCTTATAGTACAAGCCCATCAGTAACATGACCACTCACCCCACTGGTACAAAATAAACCTGTTTGGGACTGTGATAAGAATATTGTAAGACAAGGTATATCACAACCTTGAGAATGTAGTCTTGTATATAATTCTATAATGGCCCAAGATAGCTTCTTATTAATGCTGTGAAGTTTTGCTCTACATCAATGAGACTTTCTCACGAATCACATAATTAATTAGTGACTATTATCAAGGACCCTTGAGAGTGTTTTATGATGTGATAAACACTAACTGATATAAAAATACAATTTAATTTTTCATATACTCTCAATGTAAAGAATTTTACGGCAATTAGAAATCATGCTAATATGATTTTTAAAACCAAAATTGATGATCTCCAATAAATTTCAACCAATCATAGAGAGAGTGTCAGAGAGTGTGTGCTAACATTCCTCTATTCTAAAACTCAAATATCTTCACAGACATGATAACATATGATTAATTAAAAGTATGAAGATTTTCTACGCTATAATATAATTAAATTCACAAGAGTAAATGAAAAGAAAATTTGGTACCTGCAAAACATTGGCTCCCGAACTAGTTGATGACTCTGTTTCACATCTTTTCCCATATCTTTGATTTCAGTAACCGATCACAAAACCACATACCCTTCTAACAACGAAGAACAAGAAGAGGATCTCCTTTCAACCCCTTAAAGAGAAGAAAGTGGTGAATGCGATAAGAATTATGTGCATCAAGAACCATAACAGAATAGACACACAGTTGTTTCTTTAAACCAGTTTCTTGACTTTGAGGAGCGGAAGAAGTGCATCTTCTCCCTCTTCATCGCTGGACGAGTATGTGGCGTTGTGGTTGGTGACTGAAATGAACAACTTTACGAAAGAACTCAGGGTCCACGAGCTTGTTGGTGATGATTCTTCATTCTTGTTACGTGCATGACAGCGAGAAGGCCAAAAAAGAAGAGCAAGATTGATGATGTTTCAAATGTCTCCATCTCCAATTAATATATAGCAGTTGTAAACGCTTAAAATTTACGTCAGAAAAATAAAGATGGATTAATTTTGACTTATTTTTTCAGATGAGTCAAAGATAAAATTTGAATTTTACTTGATTTGATAAAAATTTCAAAGCTAAGAATTTTTATTTATTTTTTATCTTGAGTCAAAGATCGTCCTCCAACCCATTGGGTCAAATACTAATCTAGTTCGCGATGGGTGATTGACCTAAAGGAATGTTGTACACGGAGGGAATCGAACACGAACACGGATTCTCATAAATTGTTCTCCACATGTGAAAGTAGTGGGGCCTTATGCCAACCCTATTAAGCTAGGATTTACCTCAATAGCTTAATATCTATGACTTTTTTTTATTTTATTTTATTGAATTTCACCTTCAATAAATTTTTGTTTATTAATTTAGGCAAATTCTAACCTATGCCCTTAGGGTAGTGGTTAAGAAAATAAAAGAAGAAAACTTTTTATTGGGATGCGTAAAAATAGGCTCCTCTAAGATTTTGTGATACACTGTCATATGAATTCTAATAAAAACCTTTATTTTTTAATTCTTTAACATATGTCTTAAGGGCACTAGTTAGTAAGACCCATTAATTTATTATATAACAAGTACATTCATGTTAAAAAGTAAAGTAAAATAACAATAAAATAAATATTCTTATACTTATAAAAAGAACTTAAATTACTTTGGAGGTAAAATCTTTGAAATGATTTATTTTGAAGATAATTTATAGTGATTTATTTATATATGACTATGAAAATTAGAAATGCCAATTTAGACTTGTCTATGACATGTTACCATCTTATCAAGTCTAGTCAAATTGGGCTAATTTTTATAGTTTAATTGCACTTTTTCCTTTTAATTTATCACTTTTTTTTGTGAATTTTGTTTACAACTTTTTTTTTTTTTTTTTGCATAGTTTGCTCCCCACTTTTCAAAATGTAGTGAATTTTGTCCTTTTGTCATATCTTCGTTAAATCCCAAATGACACTAATACTTTATGGTATTTTTTTGTAAAATTAATTAAAATAATTGAAACATGCAATTAGCTTCTAAAATTATAAAATACTAAAATTATAAAATTAAGTGATAAAACTTAAGCATGATGAGAAACTAAATTCTCTAATATTCAAGCCTAGAAGAATATATAAATCTATGTTCGTAAAGGCAGGAAATTACAAGAAAGAGGGTTGATTTCAAAAACTTTTCACAAACCTTTTTACAAAAACACTTACTGTCTTATAAAAAGTATTTAAGGACCAAACAAAGGTAGAGACTGACGATAGTACTTTCTCACGGTAGGAGACATGTTCAAGTCTCTCCCCTTAGCCCGAGCCTACTTAGTCGAGTTGAACCTCCACTGGTCACACTTTACAATAATTGCACACCATGACACGAATACTCTAGACCAAGGCAATAAGTGCTTGTTTGAATGAGTGTTGACAAAATTGATTTTGAATAGAATTGATTTTACAAAATTGATTTTGAAGTGGTGTGATTTATGTTTTGATGTTTTATTATAAAAGCAAGTTAAGAGTAAAATTCAGTATAAAATTTTGAGTATATTACATGCGCCTCCTGAGGTTTTCACTTATTACACCTAATATCCATTTGTTCTGTAACCTTGCGAAACCCCATAAATTTTCCCTCGTATAACACCGGGCACCCTTTGCCTCTACTAGCACCCCCTGTGTTTTCTGTGAATTGCACTTGATACACCTTCGTTAATTTTTTTTTGGTTTTAGTCCCTGCTGTCAAGTAAAAACGTTAACTGATGTTGTAACAACGGCGTTGGAAGCCGATTGACTTGTTACGTCATCAAGGGGTCTGACAGGATAGACATGTGTAATTTCTTTTGTTACGTTATCAACTGTTCTGAACATATGAGAAATTAAAAACACAATTTACCCGAAAAAAAAAACACGGGACTACCTGTCAAACTCTTTGATGATGTGGCAAGTCACTAGACTACCAATGTTACCATTACATAATCAGTTAACACTGTTACTTGACAACAGTAACAAAAAAATATTAACGGTGGGGTATTAGACGCAATTCGCAAAAAACACAGGGGGTGCGAGTGGAGGGGAGGGGTGCCCGGTGTTGTACGAGAGAAAAAATTATGGGATTTTTTTTGTAGGATTACAAAACGGAGGGGTATCAGGAGTAATAAATGTAAACCTCAGGGGTGGCGCATGTAATTTACCCTAATTTTTTTTATCAAATGCAAAAGCTATCAAAAGTTGCTTCAACTTATAATCAATCCTGAATCTATAATCAATTATGCACTATTCTCCGATGTGAAACCAAACATGTAAAACTTTATCTAAAATCAATTTTGGACTTAAAATCAATTTTTTAACGTGAAACCAAACACGTGCTAAATAAGAATAATTCTAAATCCTCTTACTACCTTTTATGACAAGTTTTAAATGTATTTTATACTTTCAAGATATTAAATACTTTTACTTTTCATTCAATATTTACCATAAAAGATGGTAGAAAGATTTGTACGAGAATAAAGTAGAAGAATATAACATTACTATTTAAAAGTGGTAAACCGAATCAGTCCTTGTGTTGTTCCTATAAGCTATCACATCACCCATTTAGCATAACGCAATCAAGGGTAGAAGCGGCAAAGACTCAACTCTTGGTGGGAAACGAAGGATCAAAGTCGTTGGAAATTCAAAAGTTTAAAACAAAACGCTGAGTATTCCAAGCATCTCAAGTAACGCACTACTCCTCATTCTCGCGTCACCTCTTTTATCCTTATCTCCCCCTCAGATTCTCGGAACCTCCGAACCCTATGTTCTCTCCCTCTTCTCCTTTTCTCTTGTTCTCAAACCCCAATTCGCACAACCAAAACCTCTCTTCTCTTCTCCATGAAATCTCACCTCACTTCTCGTGCATGCACGTTTGAACTGTGACTTGGATCTGTTCCAATTCCAACCCCTTTCGATGGAAGCTAACGGGATTGGTGAACTCAAGATACCTTTGTTGCAGACTTCAGAAGAAGATGCCGCCGTTAGGACCGTTACGTTCCAACTGAGTGACATCAAGTGTGCCTCCTGTGTGAATTCCGTCGAGTCCGTCGTTAGGAGCCTTAACGGCGTCAAAAGCGTCGCCGTTTCGCCACTTGATGGCCGAGCCGCAATCAAGTTTGTCCCTAAGTTTGTTACAGTAAGTCAGACTTTGTTCTTTTCTGCCTCTGTTTTATTTTATTTTATTTTTTAATTTCCATGCACTGTGGATGTAAAATTTATACCGTTGACCAATCAGAAATCATACTAAGTGTGACTTTTAAATAGTTTTATTTTATTTTTAAATAGTTATTATTATACATGATGGTTCTGGATCATGTAATAGTTTCTGCAAGGCATAGATTATTTTCCCTGTAATTTTTGTTCTGTTTTAGAAACAGAGTTAATATACAACTTGGTCTTGGAAACTTAGTGCATGTTTAGATTAAAGTTTGCAAATATAAGTTTGAATCGAAACTATGTTGTAAACCCAAATTTGATAAAAAAAACGAGTTTACTATAGTGTGATTTATGTTTGCATATTCTTTGTTCAAAAATATGTTGATAAAATAAAATTTGTTTGAATAATACTAATCAAAAGTACTTTTTCTTGATGTTGTTCTTAAAAAAATATGGCCAAAGGAAAATGAATTTTCAAAAGCAACCCATGTTTTGCCTCCAACTGAAACTCAGTTTAGTGTCAAACATAAGCTATGTTTGTATTCCGTTGAAACTGTGGTAGCGTGAATTCCCATACACTTTAACGCATAAGTAACGATGAGGGTCCATTGGGAAAAGTACGTTTGAGGCAACTCAACATTAACACAAACATACTCATAGGTGGAAAAAATACTTTCAAGGGCAACCAAACATAATAACAAACTGAGTTTAGTGAGACAAAAGTGTGTTGGAGGAGCCCAACAGGTATCTAAACATAGCCTCTTAAGTGCTTTTGATGTTGTTTTTGTGAGAATTGAAGTTTCACTTTGATAACCTATCCTCACTTATAATGCAAACCTTTATTATTTGGCTTGTTGAGGTGAAACTCTAATTTTGATTGGAGAATAACACGAAAAGATCACAAGGAAAGGCATCTAACTTTTGTCTAAGTTGTCGACTTTGAAGGACTAATTTGTATAAATTAGAACTTCCTGGGTCTAAATCAATACAAGTTACCACTTTCAAGGACGAAATTGTATGTTAATTACTTAAGTCTTTGGTGTACTTCAATATTTACAGTGACCAAAAGTCTGGTGATATTTTTCTGTGATTGTGAATATGTTGTAGGTGAAACAAATTAAAGAAAGCATAGAGGAAAGTGGGTTTGGCGTTGATGAGCTTCATGAGCAGGACATAGCCGTGTGCCGAGTGAGGATTAAAGGAATGGCATGCACAAGCTGCTCTGAGTCTGTTGAGAATGCCCTTCAAATGGTTGAAGGGGTGAAAAAGGCAATTGTTGGTCTCGCTTTGGAAGAGGCAAAAGTGCACTTTGATCCTAATCTCACTGATGTTGACAAGATAATTGAGGCCATAGAAGATACGGGTTTTGGGGCTGATCTTATTAGCTCTGGGAATGATGCAAACAAAGTGCATCTAAAGCTTGAAGGGGTTGATTCTGCAGAAGATGTAAATGCAGTAATGTCTTCTCTTGAGTTAGCTATGGGGGTGAACCATGTTGAGATGGATTTGTCAGAACATAAAGTTACTGTTAGTTATGATCCAGACGTTACAGGTCCAAGGTTTCTCATTCACTGTGTTCAGGAAGCTAGCTGTGGCCCCAAGAAGTATCAAGCAACCTTGTACTCTCCTTCGGGGCAAAGAGAAAGGGATAAGGTGAATGAAATCCGTATATATAGGGACCAATTTTTGTTCAGCTGCTTATTTTCTGTTCCTGTGTTTGTATTTGCCATGGTGCTTCCCATGCTTCCTCCTTATGGCAACTGGTTAAACTACAAGATCCACAATATGCTTACTCTTGGGTTGTTTTTAAGATGGATTCTTAGCACGCCTGTGCAGTTCATAGTTGGCAAAAGGTACTATAACTATGAATAACTATTTAATCCTAGTTTCTTTTCTTGTTAATGTTTCTTTTTGTTCACCAAAAGACAATTTTATTGTATTGTTTTCAAGAAATTAGAGATTCTTATAGTCATTTTACAATGGCTATTACTATTAGGTTTTATGTGGGATCATATCATGCACTGAAGCGAAAATCTGCTAACATGGACGTGCTGGTTGCGCTGGGCACAAATGCTGCTTATTTTTACTCTCTCTATATTCTAATAAAAGCACTGACTTCAGATACATTTGAAGGACAAGATTTCTTTGAGACAAGTTCCATGCTGATATCCTTTATTCTATTAGGTAAGTATTTGGAAATTGTGGCTAAAGGGAAAACATCAGATGCTTTAGGAAAGCTGACTCAACTTGTTCCTGATAAAGCTTATTTAGTAGCAACTGATACTGATGGAAATATCATCACAGAGACAGAAATTGACACTCAACTTATACAAAAAAATGACATAATTAAGATTGTTCCCGGGGCCAAAATTCCTGTTGATGGTGTAGTTATAAAAGGGCAAAGCTATGCTAATGAAAGTATGATCACTGGGGAGGCAAAACCTGTTGATAAAAGCCCAGGAGACAAGGTATTATTCTTATGTTATGACTCATAATTGCTAGTAGTTTTTGATGTTACCGATTACAAGAGCAGAAACATTCCATAGGGGTGAACATGACAAAAACAGAAATAAAGGTGAGTGTTGATGTTGAAGGGTGAGAATTCCATGAAAGATAGCTGATAGAAGCTATGTATTTTATTACAGAGAAATAGGGCAAAGTCCTAATTACAGAGATCAAAATTGCTCACAAAACAAGAAAATAAAAGAACAGTACATATCCTTGTGCTTCTGCAAACCTTCTTGCCCAAACGTCCCAAAAGTCACTCAATTACTAGCTTATCTTTACCTTGTCTTTGCCTCTCCTCCCCTTATTTTTTCTTCTAAAGTTTCCCCTTCCTTCCCACTCTCCTTGCCATGTAGCCAAGGTTGTTACAACCCTGAATCCTTCTTCTGCCTGTTACTCATAATTCTCATGTGGTCTATCATGGGAATTCCTAACAATAGGTGTAAGTGTAACAAAAAAGTGACAGTGGATGCACTCCATGACGTGTTTACTCATGCACAATAGATTCAGGAGGTTGATATATTTTCTTTTTATTTTCTTGGGAAGGGGGATGTAGTGAAATGTGTAACCTTTGATTCCAAGTTCTACTGGTTCAAATTAGTGTAAAGGTGGCATGATAGAGTGGTAAGAACATTTTTAATTTCTTTTGATGTGCTGGACAGGTTATCAGTGGAACCATTAATGAGAATGGCTGCTTACTGGTTAAGGCCACACATGTTGGATCCGACACTGCACTTTCTCAAATAGTTCAACTCGTTGAAGCTGCTCAACTGGCCAAAGCACCAGTTCAAAAACTTGCTGACCATATTTCAAGGGTTTTTGTTCCAATAGTAAGTGTTGTTCCTCAACTATACGTTTCTAGTTTTTTACCTTAAAAAAGGTTTCATCTATGTGTAGTGATTTAATATAATATACATCTCTTTAGGGAGACTGAACTTATATATGCTGATATCAGTATTGCAACAATATTTTATCAATGGGAAGCTGCTTAGTTTGTGGTTGCATCCTTAGGTGGTTGTTGCAGCACTAATAACTTGGCTTGGATGGTTCATTCCCGGGGAAGCTGGTATTTACCCTAAACATTGGATACCAAAAGCAATGGATGCATTTGAGCTTGCTTTGCAGTTTGCTATTTCTGTTCTGGTTGTTGCTTGCCCATGTGCTCTGGGTCTTGCAACACCAACTGCAGTCATGGTTGCTTCAGGCATTGGTGCTTCTCAAGGTGTTCTCATCAAGGGTGGAGATGCACTGGAAAAGGCACACAAGGTAATACTATTTCTTTTTCCTGTTACTCTATATCTCGAATTATAGTATGTAAACTTTGCTCGCATTTGGAGAGTACTAATAAAAATTTGTAAAAGTAATATTTTGAACAGCACACGTGAACCTTTCCCCAATTTTTGTTTATCAGGATTAAATTGTTTGAAAAATGATAACTAGATATTGAAAGGTAATCAACCATCAAAGTTCCCCGTTATTTGTGACTTGTGACAAAATCTTTAGACTGCAAGTTGTTATATTACTTAGCATAGGGCCTTCTTTTAGAAAGTAGTCAAGGCTGTTCAAGTGTCTGAAATGGAAATTAGACATAGTAATAACACAAGATGATCTAATAATACCTGATAGCATTGTTCTGTATGATTTCCCCCCTTGTTTCAGCATTCATAAGTTGATTGGTGTAAAATCTGTACAATTAACCTTTTATGGACGATGCTGTTCTTCCCATTTTTCCTTGTCTGAATCCCTCTACTGTGATAAATAGACTGCATATTCGATGAGGCAAGTCCAAAGAGTTTGTCAATGTTTATATTCTTTTCTAGGTGGCAACATATTCCCTATAATTTTATTGTATTTCTTTTGTTGAAATCTCATTCATTGTTCCCTATGTAGGTAAAAATTGTTGTGTTTGATAAGACTGGGACACTAACAGTTGGGAAGCCAGAGGTAGTTAGTGCAGTGCTGTTTTCTGAATTTTCTATGGAGGAATTATGTGACATGACAATTGCTGTGGAGGTATATTTTTTTTTATATTGAATACTGTACTTATTTGGATATCTGAATATTTGATCTAACTTTATTCTTATTAACAGTTTTGGAGCCTATGATGGAAAGAGATTAATATAAAAGAGAAACTGAATCTAGTTTTGATAAAAAAGTTTGGTTGTCTTGTAATGGAAAAAATGTTGGCTTAGGTTGATTTCAAGTGGTTTATTTTAAAATAGAATTTCAAATAAATTTGAAACACACAAGACAACAACATTTTGTCTTCATTTAATAGACTTGGGGAAAAGAATTTTAATCAAGAGGCATTTGGTAGGGGAGAAATTTTTACTTTCCCGAGAATCACGATTCCTAGGAATCATGATTCTTGGGAATAGTTAAAATACGTTTAGATTTTGATTTGGTATTTGAATTCACAGTTTGTTCACTGAGATGAAAAACAAAATGGAGAACAAATCTAAATGACACTTTCTAATCCAGATATATCTTAATTTTTTTTTCCATAATGTTTAAGCTAATTATTTATACAATTTTTTAGGCAAGTAGCGAGCACCCAATAGCTAAAGCTGTTGTGGCACATGCAAAGAGGCTGCGCCAGAAATTTGGTTCTTGCACTGAGGAAGTCCCAGATGTGGATGATTTTGAGGTACACATGGGAGCTGGTGTAAGTGGAAAGGTTGGTGATAGAACAGTTGTGGTTGGAAACAAGAGACTCATGCATGCTTGTAATGTTCCAATATATTCTGAGGTTGAGAAGTACATCTCTGAAAATGAAATTCTGGCTAGAACTTGTATTTTGGTTTCAATTGATGGAAAGATTGCCGGTGCATTCTCTGTAACTGATCCTGTAAAACCAGAGGCTAAACGTGTCATATCTTTTCTCCATTCCATGGGCATCTCAAGCATCATAGTGACTGGTGATAACTGTGCTACTGCAACTGCTATTGCAAATGAAGTGGGTATTGATGAGGTCTTTGCTGAGACAGATCCAGTGGGCAAAGCAGATAAGGTGAAAGACTTGCAGGTAAAGCTTGTAAGCTATTAAGTTATTAGAAACTCATGCTAAAAACAAGTCTTTCTCAATAGGATCTAGTAAACTAATATAGTTGATATGAGCAATGCTAACAACATACCTTCTAACACACCCTTTTGAATACATTTTTACTATTGGCTAAAATTGATTAGAAATGACAATTTTGTGGGTTTCACTTATATAATGAGCTCCACTTATGATTTTGTAGTTTATAATAAAGTTTAAACAATAGTAGTGTGTTAGAAACTAGGTGTATTGCTATTTGCTAGCACTCTTCTAGTTGATACGTTTTGGTTATAACATGATGTTTGAAGGCCTAACATTAGAAATCATATGAAAAAGATAATATTTTCTGATTTTTGAAATTGAAACTGGATGCAGATGAAAGGAATGACTGTGGCAATGGTAGGTGATGGAATAAACGACTCGCCAGCCCTGGTTGCTGCTGATGTTGGCATGGCAATTGGTGCTGGAACTGACATAGCTATAGAAGCAGCTGATATTGTTCTGATCAAAAGCAGTTTGGAAGATGTGATCACAGCCATAGATCTGTCAAGAAAGACCATGTCGCGCATCCGGCTGAACTACATCTGGGCTCTTGGTTACAACATTCTAGGCATGCCAATTGCTGCTGGAGTCTTGTACCCCTTTGCTGGAATCAGATTGCCCCCATGGCTTGCTGGTGCTTGCATGGCTGCTTCCTCTCTCAGTGTGGTTTCTTCGTCTCTTTTGCTGCAGTTCTATAAAAAACCTCTGCATATAGAATCCTCTTGATGGCCTATTTATGCCTTCTAGTTTGATTAAGGTCCCCATCATTTTGGCCACAAAACTCAGGTCAGGTGTAACATTTTAAAGTTACCCAATTGATATAATTCTTTTACTGCTAGTATTTTGTCAAAAATAGGTTGGCCTAAAGTGCAATGTTTCATGGAAACAATTTATTATCCATCTTGCCTACATTAATAACGAGTCATGTATCTGCAGTTAAAATCTTGAGGTTGTTGGAACAAGATATTGGAAATGAATCAGTAGACTAATTAATTGGTTCCATTATTTGGATTGCGAAATTGTCAATGGAATGAAATGGGATTTAATGGAATAGATCTCATCTCATTCCAACCAAAACCCCTTAATGGAATAAAAATAATATTATATTATAATTATATAACCGCTTCACCTTTATAGAGATATACACTAATCTTGAGCAGATTCATTTTTCCTCCTCTCCTATGGGGAGTTAAAATATTACTACCTTTGTTTTTATATATGTAAGAAATAAATACTTCATTTATCTTGACCAATAAAAATAGTTAAATTAGTTTATTTTAATTAATATTATTATAAATTTTAATTTTATTCCAAAAATACCTACACAATTAATTGATTTAAGTGGTGGATAAATACAGTGACACTTCTCTTAATTCAAGCAATAATTTTTTCAACCAAAGAGTATGAGTTATATTGTTAATAGCTTAATAAATGCATCCACTTTCATAAGAAATGAGTTATATCTCATTCATAGACTTCACAATAAATTGGGTATAAAAGGAAATTAGCAATTAATGCAATTTAAAGTGATCATATGTTTTTTATAATTAGGAAAAAAAATTAGTACCATTTGTTTCTTATATAAAGGAAAAGAGGGTTGAGTCAACGAATTATTAATTGTTATTATATAGTCTCGGATTATCATGGTTTCAACCAATCTCTTCATGACATAGTTGAGTTATATTAATTCTCTCTCGTAATAAATTGAAAAATTGATTATGTAGAGATTGATTGAGATTATAGACACGTAATAGTTTCAAACTATGTAATAATTTAACCTAGGTCAAACACAATAGTGCATGGGTCTCACACAACCGAATGTTCCTAAGTGGAAGTGGTTCTTCAATGTAATCCTTAATGTCCTGTTTGGTAAAGAGGAAAGAAATAAGGTAGATAGAAATAAAAAAAGAGTGTGAAAATAGGTGATAAATAAAGTGAAAAGTAAAGGTGTGAAGAAAAATAGAGAAAGAGAAGTGATGAGGAGAGAGATGAGTAAAAATATGTCATAAATAGAACAATGGGTCCCACCAATTTTAAAATTATTTATTTTCTAAATCTCACCTACCAAACACACCATTTTATTTCCATTATTTCCTTCTTTTATACCAAACAAAGTGTAAAATAGTTTTTGAATGAAGGAAATTTAATATTGTATATTAATTAAAAGCATCTCAAATAGTTACAGTGTTTAGTATTCTTAATCCCAATTAACATGCCAACAAATAGATTATAAAAAAATGTTTAATTACTCTATGGGTCTGTGAATTTTTACCAATTTTTTAATTAGGTCTCTATTTTTTTTTTCAATTGGATCCCATGAACTTGTATTTATTTTTTAATTAGGTTCATAAACTTATATTTATTTTTTTATTTTTTAAATTAAGTCCCTAATGTAGAAACCTAATTAAAAAACAAATATAAATTCAGGATCTAATTGAAAAAATATATATTCAAGAACTTAACTAAAAATTGTCAAATAATTCACAGATCTGCAGACTAATTTAACTTAAATAAAACAAAGAAAAAATCCAACAAAGCTATCCTTATACCAAGTTAGAATAAATAATTTTCTAAGTAAATAACAAAACTAAATATAAATCACATAGAATTCCTAATTGTTGTAGCCTGTTGACTCAAAATTTGACACGAAAGTAAAATTTATCGAATGGCTTGGTTTGGTGTAGTACCATACGCAAAGTATTGTGTTTTGCATCGAAGATAATAGCCAAATATTGCATTGTTGTGAACTATTTACATGACTAAATCTCTTAGTTGTTACAGCATAATGAACATAACATGTGGATCACAATTTGTAATAATTTGAGCGTATAGAAAGCGTTTGACGGATTTGTTCATAATTTATAGTATTAGTTTAGGATAATCTGAGCATCAGTTTAATATTGAAAAATTGATTTAGATTTATTTTTGGTGCATATTCTCGGAGTCTACGTCAATGCCCCATATATTCCTCCACCAAGCTGCAAGTAGACCAAGTTGACACATGGCCATCCCCTTCGTAACTCAAACGTCAGGTTACTTTATGCCACATAAACCAAAGAGTACCATATATGAACCACCCCACAATAATTGACCCCCATTAGACACCCACATAAGTGGCTTTTAATATATTATTTTATTATTTAATATTTAATAAAAAAACAAAAATAAAAAAGAAATTTGAAATCAAACAACAAAAGTAGGGTCATTTAGGTTACAAACCATTCTATTTGCTCTGTGTTATTTGTGTCTCAGCTTCCTCCGCAACTTCTGATTTCCATTTCCGTGCTCGACTTCGAGCACTGTGAACGATTGAAGAAACACATTAGCAGGTGCATTTTCTCTTTCTTTCCTATTCCTCTGGTTTTCCTCTTTTTGGTTCTTTCATTGTTGTTGTTGAGTTTGTTAGTGGTTGTTTTTCTGTCGTTTGTTTTTGTAGTTACTGTTTAAGGGTAGCTTTTGTAATATCTGATGGACTACATTTTCCCCATTTGAACATTGGAACCCTAAACCCATGTTAGGTGCCTATTTGATTGAGTGATTGGAACCGTAAACCCACCTTTTATCAGATGTGTTTTTGTCAAATACGAAAATTTTCAATTTGTGTATGTGATATTTTGAATTGTACACATTGTGTCTGGAAGCAAACCTTTAGGCTTGGTGCCCTGTCCCCCCTGCAATTCGTCTTTTGCTCATGATAAACGTATCTCTTTGTATTCGATGGCAAAGTAATTGATTGAAAAGGGAAGGGAACTATTAATAAGTATCTTGTGGAGTTTCCCCGAGGTTAAGACAAACTTGAACTTTTTTATTTTTATTTTGCTTCCTTTAGTAAATTAGTTCAATTTTCAACCATATTCTTTTATTGAAAAGTTACCTATATCTGTTAATGACAGACTTAGACTCATGCTCGTTACCTCCTTATTAATCAGCCGGTCTATCACTGAGGCAAGTTTTTCATGATTGCTTGCTTGTTGTTGTGTTTGCATTTTATCACGTCTTTTTCATTTCCACCTGTCAATTTATGTATTTTAAATTTAACTATCATATATAATGGAAAATGAAACTGCAAAAACTACAGTAAATTTATTACTTTGCATTAAACGAAACTGCCATGCATCTTGAATAAGGCTTGCTAGAATTGGCTCAGAAAGACCTTGTCGCGGCTTGAGACTATCTTGATAATACGCCTCCAAAGATTGATTAACAACTTCAAGCTAACCATCCATTTGTGGATGATAAGCTGTGCTGATATTTAGCTTGGTTGCATGCATCTTGAATAAGGCTTTGCTAGAATTGGCTCAGAAAGACCTTGTCGCTATCTATAAAAATAAGGAAACTAAATAACTAAACCAAATCCTATCTAATTATATTACATAATCCTATCTAAATTGTAGCTACCTTTCCTTCTGTTTCTGCATGCTCTGTATCTGTGTGCTTTGGCCTGGACCTTCTCAAATATGTGTAGTAGTGGACAAGGGATCTATCATAGTCCTGAGATGTCATTGATGTGGAACAAACAAAAATAGTGAAATAGACTAATAGAGATTCATGATGGCATCAATTAGAAACATTTACATAAAATGTTAATATATTGATTTAATGGTTATAAGAACCTTCAGTTTGCAATGTAAGACAATGAGTTGGTCAAAACATGCAGAAACTGAAGCAAAAAGGCAGCTGCTATTTAGATAGGATTATGATAGTTCATTATGGCTCGTTTTTCTTAGTGCTGCAGAATGACCATTTCAGCATGTCTTTCAACATTTTGGCACTGTTTGGCTTGTCTCTTTCTGCATATATATTGACTTCATTGTAGCCTGTCTTTTATGTGGAATTGCTCTGTTTCATTCTGTATTTCCACAACCTGGCTATATTCCAGACTGTCTTTCCAAAAATTGACTCGGTCCAAGATGCAATTTAGCCCCCTATCTCAAGTCATTGATGCAATCATGCACGTCTCCAGTCCAAGATGCACAGTGGCCTCACCTCCAATCTCAGACTACATTTAGCCTCGTCTCTAATCTCAAATGAAGTTTGGTCCTGACTACTGTCCTTGGATTATATTCTTGATTTATTTTCTTTTAGTGTGTTTAATTTTAAGTGTTGGAATATTTAAGAAATATCTTCATAATAGATGATAGATACTGTTATTACTCTAGAACAGGTAGGAAAAATTCAAAGCACCAAGCTCTGATTACAATGGAAAATTGCAGAAAATACAGACGCATTAGCCACCCCTAAACTACCCAAATGATGACACACCCTCTGCACCACCCTCCATTCCCTTCATATTCACGTCCCCCTTCTTGATTGCTGCATCATCCTTTTTGATATCCTTCTGCCAAGTATCACTTCTGTTAGAGAGACACATAACAGATTCCACCACCACCTTTCCCAAAGTACCCTTATTCCTGTCTCCTTTTTTTTTGGTCCAAGGGAGGGGCTGGGGGGTGGGGTGGTATTTTTAAAGATTGCAGGATCAAACCTTGCCCATTTGAAAATCTTAAAGTATCTTGGATGATATTGTAGAAGGGCAAGGAGTGATATTTGTGTTTCATAATATTTTGCAATTTGTTTCCTTAATTAATCAAGATTAGGAGTCTTCTATCAGTATATATAGAAATTAGTGTTTTCTCGTTGAATCACACCATCACATTATTATACACGAGAGAATATCATTCAGAATCTCTATATTCTCTCTTCCTCCTTCTCGACCTAAATTCCTATAATTTCAACACTTCTTCAATGATTTTTTTGCTACATCCTTTGGAACAAAAGTCGTGGCATTAAATACAACCGAATTCCTAGCAATCCAAATAGCGTTAAGAATATATGGAAACACGTTCCTCCATTGCATGTCTGGCACATCATCCATGCACCCAAGATTATACTCCAACCATGTAATGAGATCTCCATTATCAAAGTCACTTAGGCTTTGAGGATGCACCTCCAACCAAACTTGTCGCGTCACTACACAATCACGAAACAGGTGGGCAATTGTTTCCTCATATTGGTGACACAAAGGGCAAATATTACAAACTGCCATACCTCTATCAACACGAAACAAATTTGTAATTAGATCTCCACGCACCATTTTCCAGAGAAAACACTGCTCTCTTGGATGGGTTCCAGAATTCCACACTAAACTCCATAATCGATGTATTCTACCATGGGACATATGCACCAATTGATACGCTGTTCTGGTAGAGAAACTCCCATCAGATGTATGATTCCATACAACCCTATCATCTCCAAAGGAATCATGTGGTGGTACGACACTCATGATTTCAGCAAACAAATTAGGTGGCACAAACTCCTTAAACAAATGTTCACTCCAACCTCCCGCCACAGATGCTAACTCATAAGCAAATTGATTAGCAATATCCTCCGGTAATTGATGTACAACATGGTATTTAATTATAACCCCTGACGGAAGCCACCTATCCTTCCAAAAGAGAACAGACCGACCATTTCCCAAAATCCATCTACATCCCAATAGCACATACTTCCAAACAAAATTAATACCCCTCCAAGTATCAGAACATACCTATCTGGGAGTCACCAAAGGGATAGCCCCATCACAACATTTATATTTACTCCGGAGAACCCTCACTCAAAGAGCATCAGGATCATGAATAATTCCCCAACCAAGCTTCATAATAAACACCCTGTTAAAGTCATACATATCACGAAACCCCATACCACCCTCCTGTCGGGACAAACAAAATTTATTCCAAGCAATAGAATGACACTTTCTATTAGCCTCAGAATCACCCCACACAAAGCTTATGTTCATGGACTCTAATTTCTGACAAACCTGTTTAGGTAGCAACACCGTTTGCATAGTGTAAGAAGGTAAAGCAGACACAACTGCCTTAATTATATTATAATTGCTTTATAAGATTGTTGACTGTTGTTATAATTGCTTTAAAATTATATTTAGAGTGATTTCTAATTAGTTGACAATGTAAATAGTACTTTTATACTGACATTAATGAAAATTAAACTAAAATTTAAAACATAAACCAGACTGGCCATTTAATTGGTGAAGACATTATTTCAAGATTTATTTAGTCAAATCTTGATGAAACAATAATAATTAATATTAGATAATAAATTAACAAACTGCTAAATTAATATAATATCTTCAAGTTTAACCATTAATATTCATTAGATCATTTTAAAACAAATATTAATATTATATTTATATCTAAATGTTTCATAAAGATATGCTAGATAAATAATACTATAATCAACATTGTAACAAGTGTGTGAGTTGTTGGAGTAGTGGTAAACATTCCTTTTGAACTAGACCAGCCAGTGGTCTAGTTCATTTTTTAAATGGTCTAATTGGTGGTTCTTGTCCGGGTCTAATAATATTGCATCACATTAAAAGACAAATACTTTCCGAACAATGAATCTCACAAAAATTAGCCAAAAGTTAGACAGAACAAAATGATTCAAATCTAGTTTTGTGTTCATGATAAAATCATGGAGGATGGTCAAAAGTTTCAAAATAATATGTAGAGAAAGTTCTTACAGTATGTTCTGACAGCACATCAAGTACTTCTTGGTGAACCCACAATCGACTACGCTTCTTAGGTTCCTCAGGAGAACTTTGACGAACAATTTCTCTTCCCATATCACGTAGCAAATCATGCATTTTGAGCTTATTATTCTTTTCAAGCTTTATGAGGCTCCTTTCAACCAGGATTGTTATTCCAATTTCAGGATAAAGGCCACAACCTTTAAGTATCTCTTTAACACTGGCTCTGTCCTTGCCAATAAAGAAAAAACATATGTCAAGGAATATATTCTTTTCCTTACTATCCAAACTATCATAGCTTATTCTTAGTTTCTCTTGTACTTGATCATTGGGAATTTCTTTTAGTTTTGACAATACAGCTTCCCATTCTTCTTTCATCTTATCAAATAAGTAAGATCCAAGGACTTCAAGAGCTAGTGGTAGTCCTCCACAGTAAGCAGCTATTTCCGTTTAGAGTTTAATGAAGTCTTCTCTTGGACTTGCTTCTCTAAAAGCATGCCAACTGAAAAGCTCAAGGGAGTCATTTTTGTCCATTTCCTTTAATTTACAAATATGAACCGCATGATCAGCTTTGAGTACATTAAGTAGACGTACATCTCTGGTTGTAATGATGAGTACACTTCCTTGACAATCCATTTACAATTTCCACATAGGTCTTTTAATTGGCCAAACTCATTCACATCGTCAAGTACAATGAGAGCCCTTTTCCCACAAAGTCTTTGCTCGATCATAGTTTCCCCAATCGGAATGCTATCTATCTTGACCTTTGTTTTTAGCACTTTTGAAAGAAGTTGTTGTTGCAAATCAATACACCCTCTACCATCCTTTTCACAAACTTCTCTAACATTTTCAATTAAACTTCTACTCGTGAATCGCTGATAAATTCAATTGTAGATGACTTTGGCCAGGGTTGTTTTACCCAGTCCACCCATTCCCCATATCCCTACAACACAACCTCTGCCTGATTGATCTTCAATTAACTCAATCATTTGTTCTACACGGGATTCTAACCCAACTGGAAATTCGGTAATAGACAATAAGTCCTTGTCAAGTAGTCTTCCCAAAATGAACTCAACAATCCTCTTCACTACCTCATCTTCATTCCTTCAATAATACAATAATTATTAAAAGAAAAAATACAGAACGAGCATATATTAGGAAAGGTCATATATATGCTTAAAATGTGCTTGATTCGATTATAAGACAGAAGGAGCATAAATTAGGAAAGGTCATTTATAACCTTCCTTAATTATTTGAAATACATTATGTAAACGTCAAAAAGACAAAGGTTGCATGATTTATATGCAATCTCAAGAAATCACAGAAATGTTTGTATAATTTGTTCTTATCATAAATAAAAAAAAAAGGCGCTTCATTATAAAATAAAAATTAAAAAGAATCAAGAGACTAGAAAGTGTAGAAATACTCATTCAGTGGTACATAATAACCGGAAATATTAGCTGCCCTGTGGAGTGCAATGCTCCAACTCTTCAACACATTGTGCGTGTGCGTAAATCTCTGTGCAAGTGCTTCCAATTGTTTTCCAAAAACACCCCTTTGACGACGTACAACCGATGGACCAAGATGGAAAAATACGGGCACAACCGTCTGGCCAAAAGTTGTACGGCATTCCATGATTTTGACTAGCTCATCAAGACACGACTTAGATGAAGCATAGTTAATGGAGAAAACGACGATGGATATCTGAGACCCTTTTGAGAGGGCAGCATAGAGATGAGACACGAAACCACTACGCGTGTCTTCTCCTCTAAAGCTCAAGAACACGTCGTGTGTCCAGTGGGTGTTGTTGGAGGATGAAGAAGACGCCATTCACTCCACAAAAGGAGTCCTACTCAATACTTAGCTTACAAGCTGACACAGTTGTGTTAGGATAATAGGTAATAAATTAATAATTGCACTGAGAAAAGTTACAGTAATAGTTTCTAAATCGCTGATTTATATTCCTACTGTTGATCCAACCATTGAGTTCTTACTGGATTTCTAAGGGTAACTGGCACTGCTTTTGTTTCCCAACCACCTCTTTTATTTGCTTTTCCTGCTTCGGGACGTAGCAACTAGCAACGTAGCAGCAACTTAGGCTGAGCTAAGGAAAAGACATGGTTAGTGGTCTCTTTAACCAAATTACTTTCGGTGGGTCCATGGACTTTATACGAAAAAGAAAGAAGTTGCTTTTATCACGTGGATGGATGCATCTTAGCTTTGCGTGATGCTAGATTTTTTTTTTTTTTTTTTTAACGGAATGATGCTGGAGTTTAATTACTCATTTAATCTCTAAAGTTACAAAAACTTTCTATTTTAATTTTTATACTTAGAAACATCCTCTTTTAATCTCTACACATAACTCATTTAGGGAGAACTAAAAAGGATTAAAAATAATGTGTAAGGACTAAAAGGATAAGTTTTTAAATATAAAGACTAAAAGAGAAAGTTTTTGTAATTATTTCACCAAAATTAAGGAATTTGAATAATTTAATTAGAATGAATATTTAATTTGGTCTTTGAAATTGTAATGATTGGTCAAATTAATTCCTAAAATTAATAAAGTAGTAAAATGGTCCTAAAGTTATATATTATCAATCAATTTTGCTCATGAAATTGTAATGCATGACTAATTTAATCATTGAAATAAATAAAATGACATAATGATTCTTGAAATTGATTATATTGAAATTGTAAATTATTTCCTCTTGTCCTTAATATAAGTCACTTTTAACAGAATTACACATACCCAGTGGCGAAGTATAGAAGGGACATAGGGGAGCCATGCCCCCCCCAAATTTTTTACAAAAATATTACATATATATATATAATTAGAAATATTTATATTTTTATTCAACGCTAATAAAAAATATTGTAATATGATTTAAAGTTTTTTTTCAATTCCCAATGAATCTAAGTAATTAAAAGAGTATATAGATTTTTAATTTATAAATTTTTAAACTTTGAAAAAACATATAATAGTAATCTTTAGTCATTTTCTTTATTATTATTATTATTATTATTATTATTATTATTATTATTATTATTATAGACACTTTTAAATTAATATTGCATTTAATTTAATTTTTGTATAACATTAGTTCTTATGACTAATTTAATACAGTAACACTTTCATTACTAATTATCTTTTCAAAATATAAAATTATTTTTTTACATTTTCAAACCCACCATTTTTCTGTGACTTTTATGTCTTCGTTCTAGTATAATAAAGTTTATGTAATATGATTTGAACATGCGATTTTTCTTTTGAATTTTTTATGTAGACTTTTTTTTATTAATTTTGTGATTGATCTTGCAAATTTTTTTACAAAACTTTTCTTCATAGTTTGCCATGATTTGGACAAAATTACGATTATTTTCCACGATTATCTTCTTAAATTTGTCGAAAAAATCATAGATTTTTTTTTTTTAAATTTTTCATACAAACTTTGTCTTGTATAAAAAAATTATGTTTCTTATAAATTTTATTACAAAAGTCGTTAAAGAATACCCGAGAAATGTCATTAATAAAGTAGAAAAAACATTTTATGAATTATAATTTTTTTTAATCCTTATAAAATGCATAGCTGTTTTGATAAATTTAGCTACTTCTGAAGTTGTAAGGGAGGAAATCCAATCAACTCCTGGACTCATAACTCATTAGTGCATTGGCTTCAATATTGGACACTGGTGAGCTCTTAGAACAGGAGCAAGCTGTCTCTTGTCTCCTAATTTTGTGCAATAGAAGTAGTGGAATGTAGTGAGATGGTCCTGCAAGAAGGGGTTATACCAGCATGGGTTTCAATATCAGTGAATGGGACCGCAAGAGGTAGAGAAAAAGCTCAGAAACCCTTGATGCTATTCTGAGAGCAGCGACAAGACCATTCACCAGTTATTACACATCTGTGCCCACCTGAAACTCTAGTGATTTGTCTTTGCCGCTCACTGTAATGAAACAGCTATGCTCGTCGAATTTGAGAAGAAAGTGTGGGAAAGCTTTTAGCTTTTTTTGGAAAAGCAAGAGCTATTATGTTTACCAGTGTTAAGTTCCATTGGTAGTGTTGTAAATCTCTGTTAGCATCTTTACTTTTATGGCCCTGCTTTTATCCTCCTCTACTTCCTGTGGCTTTCATCTTACTTCTGCCTGTATATACGCAAAAAATGTTCCAATGCTCTGAGAAAATATAGTGCTAGGAATGACAAGAAGTTGATGGAAAATATTCTGCCAAAAACCTGCTAACAATTTATTTCAGGTATCCACATTAAGACAAAGCAAGCGCAAAGCACCATCCACATGAAGTCTCTCTCTAACTATATATTTCCCTCCAAAATTTGTAACACTTTATTTCAAGTACCTGTATTAAGCCATTTTCTTGGGTTATTGGCCTGAGTTTCTTCCTTGAATTTCATTTAAAGGAATATGTTTTATAGAGTTCATTGCATCGAGCGAAGGCAACAATATTTGAGGCCTACAATGAAAGAGGAAAAAAATAAATTAAACCTCAGCAGCAATGAGTGATCTTATTATGACATAAGCAATCAGGTGCCAAGTTTAATTTGCATTAACAAATGTCAAGCCATAATTATATTATTATTGCCAGTGACCCTCTCAATATAGAGCTTTACATAAACAATTAATCATTCTGCCATTGCTAGTTGTTCTGCCAGTTACTTTCATCTCTGAAAAGTGCAAGCATTCTTCTACTAGCTTAGTATCAATTTATATATGCAATTTACCAATGGATCTCCTATAGTTGTGACAAACGAGGTATAAGAAAATTCCTTTAGAATTTTGCTTTTCCTCACTATAGCTATTAGTAGTGGTGGGTATTGATTATAGTGCCATAACATAGATGGCAAGTTAGGGATAACCACGGTTTGAATTTTTCAAGTCTTCGGATTAAAATTTGTGGTCATAGATGATAGACAGTTTAATTTGTAATAGTGGTGCATATTGACGTCCTTTACTTCCCATCTCTAATCTTCTAGTAGAATCAGATCCGAAAGTCCATGCCTGCCTCCAGTATGTTTCATCTTTTGAGCATTAAGCCGTTATTCAATGTTCGAATGAGAACATTCATAACAACTTGTTACTCTGTTATTTAATAAAGCATCAGTACAACTCTGCACAAATAAAAATTACACTGCTTAAGCAAGATTAAGGCAATGGTGGTAGAGCTACTATACATCATGCATGAAATTGACTAATCTTCTCTATTTGCTAAAATTATGAAAGAACATCCACCTGTGTGTATACTGTACATACATTACTTTAACATGAACAATTCCCTCAGAATCCAACTTCAATCTTTGTTACTTAACGTGGATTGCAGTAAATTAATAATGTCAGCAACCTTCTCTGGACTTGCATATTAATGTAACCCCTACCATGTATTAAGCTACTTTACTTTCCCAAGCATTAAGAGTGCCGTAGGTACTATCTAAAGATCCCAAGCCACTGTTGGTCCTTGCAAGACAATAAAATATAATTCACCAATAAACACATTTACTTACCAAACATTGTCTTGTTTACCCATTTCTCTTGAATATTAACCAACATCAATAAAGAAGTTACTCCAAACTTTTGCTCAAGTTAATTAGAATATCTGTTTCGATCAAATATTTTCTTAAAACTTGTTTGGCATCAGTGCATGCATCACGTCGTGTCTTGTCGAGCAATGAAAAGGTCTAGAATAATGAGAAACAAACTATTTTCAGAAACTTATTAATTGAGATAAACAATAACCACATGAATTATCCTACAACATGGTATTGTCCCCTTCCCTCACCAAAAAACTACTGAAAACATGGAAAAAAAGGGAATGCTATACAAAGACAATGGCAGACCTAATAAAAAATTGTTGAAACCTCTATTCCTGTTTAGGCATGAACATTCTCACATTCTCTTTGTAGGTCACGCAAAGACATTTTTCTTTGGCTTCATGGATGGCTCCATTTTCACATTTGGTCATGCATTCGTTTTCTCACATTAGCTGATGGCTGCACATTCACTTTAGGTTATTGCTCCATTTTCACAGCGATTGACTGACCATATATTAGATAGACAGCTGTGTTCAATACAGACAATCCATGCCCAAGAGCTACAAAAATCTCCACATCGTCACTAGGTCTTAGATTTGATATTACGCCCTGCCAATCTTCATCATTAAAGGAAATTATTGTGTCTCGCTTGAAAATTTGGATGGTGCACTTTGTGTAATTAACAATCAATAAACCAGTAAGACATTCAACTGCCACGTTTCTAGAGGATGATGAATAAACAACACACAAAACCATTCCCTTCATGCGACAATCACAATCCTCAGGCAATTGAAAATGTACTGAATGCCCCTGACCAATATAAGCTAATCAATAAGGATAATTATCACCCGGAAGGGAAAAACCACTGGAATCATTGGTTCTCAATCCCTGTACCATGAACAAAAGCCTAATTATTTATGTAATTATGCAATTCAAATGGACATTTTTGTGTCATTATAATGTCATTCCAAATTAATATAAAGAAAAATATAGACAAGGAAACTAAAAGAAACAAATTCACTCAATAGTTTTGTAACGCACTCATCAACATTAGAATATTTGGATATATTTCTTGTACAATAGTAGCAGCGAAACTCTTACCGAAAGAAAAAGGTGCAGAACAGATATGTCAGAGATGTCTTTCAACTAGTAATGGGCTAATGGCCATTTCTTATGATGCTTTACATACTATATTTCATACTCCTTCAAGTCTTTTTTCCTTCAATATGCTCTGATCCCCACTTATAAATGTGTAATCATCTCTATATGTAAGATTTTTAAACGTAGTAATTATGTTATTGAGTTTTATATATGTAAGGGTTTTGTCATCAAGGACATCAAAACAGGGTCATTCCTCCATTATTGCTGCAGAACATCTGATTCATTATGCCTTTTTCTATCTTACTGGTCCTACAATGTAGTCATTTATTTGCTTTGTTTTTTGCATGTGCATCTCCAGACAATTGGCCAGCTGGCCTTGGTCATCCCAGTCCACTCATCATTCATCTATTGCAGTCTCAAGCAGATTTGGGTTCCAGTGACTCAAATACGAGCTATCTTCTAATGTATATTGTAGTTCTAGACAGCACTGGACATCCATTTCTTCTAACTGTTGTAACTGGACTTACATTTCTTCTAACTGTTTTACTGCATTAAGACAAATTGTGGAATTGATTCAAAATGATGTTTTGACCAATCCCATTGTTTCAGTTTCTCTTTTCATCATTACATTCCTTTTATTGATTATGTTTTGTCTAGAATCTAATTTTATGAGATACATTAAACTCAAAGGTTTTCCTAGCTTTCAACAGTTCAAATCGTGTGTTGATTCATAGGCATAATCACTGTCCTTCTGAGGTATTGTTTACTCATAAGCCTATGTATTCTATTTACCATGTTTCTGGTCATCTATACATATTTATGATAAACTCATTACTCTATTTGTCTTTCTTTGTCATATTTCCCAACACAAAAGGTTTCTGTTACTTGTCTTACTACTGATAGGTTCTATATTAGTCAAACAGTGTCTTTCATTAGGCATTGTTTTCCCTTAGTTCTAATGACTCCTTTCCCTTTTGTCATTGGTGCCTCCCTCTTCTAATGGAAATTCAATCACTTTTTCTTCCTTATCGATTTTCCTTCCTGTAGTTTACCACAGATCATGTCTCTATCCACTTGCTCTACCAAGGAGTATCCACTTCAGCATAAATCCTATCTCAACTCGCTAGCCAAATCCAGACCATGGTTCCTACTCCATCTACCTTGCCTTCACACGAAACCCTTGCTTGTAGACCAATTCCAACTATGTCCATTGCCTATCTAATTCATTTCATTTCATATCATATATGGAAATCCTTACAAGGGTTAACAAGTTTTGGTATGACACTTTTAGCCCAGCTGATTATCATGGATAAAATCTTAGGTACTCTGAGAGTGATACTATCAATGGTTCATATCTTCTCTAAATCTCATAATTAAATATGATGAGTTTTATGCTATATTACTGTGCAATGTGTTATATTTGCATTGACTCAAAGTATATAAGAATTTCTCTTCTTCATGCTATTGCTCGTCTAATCTTCTTTTACATTCTAATGATGTTTCATATGGTTGGTTCATTTGTGAACATGATGTTATGAATGTTTTTGATAGACAGTACACCCACAAGTGTCTAGTGTATGTACTAAGGAGAACATGTAAGCAATTGGTGCAAAGTGATTTTGTTTTGTTATTACTTACATATGTTACAAGGAAAGCAAGAAAAACATTTGGGCAGGAGACAATCAAGGGAAGGGGGGGTGAAGAAGGGAGGAAGCATGAATTGAGAGGAAAAGGATATGGATTTGGGCTAGATGTTACGAGCATCTGCAGAAATTAAGTTTTGAGCCACGGAAAATCAGTTTTCTGCTTGGTGTTTGTGACCTCTCAGTTTCACCACCATATTCCTCTTGTTAGTTTAATTCTAACCATCATATCAACAGGCTTTACTTCAAGTCAGTTTCTACTCCCATTACAGGATCCAAGTCCACTCAGGTAGAAGATTCTTATAGGCCAGACCTATTCTTTCGTCAACTGGCAGGAACTTATCAATATTGTACCATTACAAATCTTTATATCTCTTCTGTTGTGAATAGCATCTGCCAGTTTTGAGCCAGTGCCATCCACTCGCAATGGATTTCCTCTAAAACATTTGCTTTTGATAGAGGACTATCTCGAGAGGCCAAGGATTAAGAACTTGAGGAGAACTTTCATGGACTCAAAAGACCTATGACTAGAGCAAGGATCAAGCTTATACAAGAATTGTACAAAAGGATCAACCAAGGGATGCTCATGAAAGCCAAGGATGATGGAGCACCAAGGGAGATCAATTGGAGTGCTCTTGAAGACTTTTAGTGTCTCAAGGCTTGCTCAAGCGTAGTTTGGAACTTGCTTAAGCGAGCTAGGACAGAGAGCAAGCATTTGGGCTTGGAAAGGCTTGCTTAAGCGAGCTGACCACCTTGCTTAAGCGAGTTCATGCTCTATGTTGCAGCTCACTTAAGCAAGTCGTGACAGCGTCAGCACACTCTATTTTGCGTGTTTTTACGAATTTGAATGTAAAAAGGATTCTAATGGGTCTTAAGTGCATTTAGTGAAGGCCCAAACATGTTAAACTCTGATTAGGGCCAAGGAACTATAAATAGCTTGGTGCCTCTCATTTGTAATCACTTTTTCCATAACCGAGATTAAGCTTTGCTTAAGAGAGAGACAAGAGCTCTTGTTTGGTTTTTGAGATGGAACATCTGATCTTCATCAAAGATCTATGATCTTTAAGGAAAGTTCTCATTGACTCATCAATCAAACCTTGATTGTGGCATCTTCATTTTCTACCTTCTCCATTTTCATTTTTCTTCTCTCCGTATTCTTGGTTGAGATTTGCGATTTTCCGAAAAACGATTGTTTTCTGCAATTGGAAGGTTGGGTTGCATCAGCTTCTCTAAATTTTCTATTATTTTCTATCCATTTTGTTCATCTCATGATCTCCTGCTATAGCAATAGCAGGAAAGGTGAATTTCATGCCTTTTATTTTATCTAAATTTGCTCAGATCACTTGGATTCAACATTTATTACATCATGTCAGCGTTCATCACTTGCCTGAATTTCCACCTTTTTTGTTGTGAACCGTGATATCATGAGAAAATTATCTGTCACTAGTAATATCATTTATAATGATCATATTTAAGAAGTTGGATTTTAATTTTTACATTGTTCATGCTAAGCGTCAGGTTCATTATATTCTCATTGATCATAGAAACAACACATTTTTTCTGAAGTAAATATTATTGCATGTTCTCTTAATTACAAGTTAAGATTAATAATAAAGGTAATATAAACATAGAACGAGTAAGAAAGAACCTCTGATATGTTCTTGCTAAGCATATTGATGACTTGATTGTAGTTTCCCATTCCAATCAAATAAGATTCCATGGAATTTTCTGAAATTTGTGATACATGTGATGTTTTTCCCAATAAAGTAAATTTTACGGCACATAATTCATCCATAATTCTTCTTAATTTTTGGGTTAGTTGAAGCTTCGAGTCACACTGCACTAAAATACTTCCAAGTTTTGAAAGTCCACCAAGCATTGGCAACAGGTCACCCAAATTATTATGATGTATATCCATGGAGATTAGAGAAGTTGACATGTTTCCAAATGGTTGAGTACTAGATCTGAAATTTGCTGTTGGTGACATCCAAGACCATATGAGAGAAGGAAAAACATCACGTGTTAATCCTTCATATCCACAGAGGGATATATATCCAATGCTTTTAAATCTTACTATTGAAGGAGGCATTTCTTTTACAGCTGTATCTTTTGCAATCAGTGTAGTCAAGGATTCCATCTGCACTATATCTTCTTCCAACTTGTCAATCTTTGAACAACCAGAAATGATGAGAGTTTGCAAAGATTTCGACTGATAGATCCTCCATGGAAGATTGCTAAGGCTTATACAATTCATCAAATTTATCTCAAGAAGATTACTCAGATCTCCGATGGATTGGTGCACCTCAGACAATCTTGGACAATTTTTGAGAATGAGCTTTGCAAGATTTGGCAGTTTTGAAAAATCAGGGGTGCACATCAAGTTCCTTGAATGGCTAAGATTGAGGATCTTTAGCTTCTCCAGCAACTGTAAGAGAAGTATTTATCAAAAATTTGAGAAGCAAATGGAGGGAACAATTACTGTTGTAATTAATGAAAGTTTTAGGAAATATTTACCTGGGTCTCCTTCCATACTAGTCTAATATTACTATATTTTAGTTTAATAGAAATTACATTTCCCTGATATAAGTTGCCTGGTATGTGTTCTAAAGGAAATCCTTGCCAACAAATCCATCTAAGGTTTTTGTTAAGAAACTGATAATCTCCATCAAGTTGCACATGATCAAGTTGCAAAAGTCTCAATTTCTTCATTTTCTTAAATGCTTTGGTATTGAAGTGAAGTCCACTATTTCTTTGCAACTTTAAAGTCAAGCCCTCAATTGCTTATGTTCCCTGTGAAAAAAAAAAGCATGGAAAAAACTTAATAAGGGAACATAGAAAGCATCCAATGTTATTAGACTCGACTCAGTCAAGCTACTGTTACAGGGTAGCAATTTATGGTTGAACCGGTCTAATGGACCCGTGTAGTCCAGGTCTAATAATATTGCATCACATTAAGAAACAAATACTTTCCAAACAATGAATCTCACAAATATTAGCCAAAAGTTAGACAGGACAAAATGATATGGAAAATGAGATTCTTCATATCCTTAAAAATAAACAATTGATCTTTAGGAGATAATACATGTAAATTGAAGCTTCAACATGGCATACATGAAACTGCTAAAACATGGTGAGAACTTCTGATTTGTTTTTTTGAAGATATATCCAGTTGAACCGTGTATGTGTATCACCGAAGGTAATGTAGTACATGTAACCAGAAATAGATATTATAGGTGTTGGGCACCACAAGTCACTAATAATCAACTTGTAAGGTATTCTTCAAAAGTAAGTAATCAAAAAGTTGAACAAAATTAATTGGAAACTTAGGAAACTCCTGAATAGAATATCACAAAACAAACGAAAGCTAAGGAGAAAACAAAAAAGCTGAACCACTACGACTGCCCCAAACACTCCTTATAATTCATTCCATTAGGCCCTCAAAAAACTACTGTTGCTGCTAACCTTAAGAGGTTCCTTTTCTTCTTATTCTTTCTTCTTCTACTAAAGGACAAGCTCACTTTTCCTTCTTTTGAAAATCAATTTAAAAAGTGAAGAATTAAACTCCTGATTAATTTGTTAAAAAGTCTTCGATTGGTTTTTATATGTCTAACATTTTTAACATATTTATCCAAAAGTAGGGGCAACAATATTTAAAAAGCTTTGCAGCTTATATGTATTAACAAGAATGTAATAAATAATTATGAAACTCTTTCGTTAAGAATAAAAGATACAATTAGAGGTATAATTCCATACTAAGGATTAGACAAACAATATCAAACACCTGGAAAATCAAGAAGTGGATACGAGATTCAATGGACAATTAGATACAGAAGAATAACAGAATAATAGATATAGCTGCATTGCGGAACAGCACTTATGCATCTATGGTTGTCGAATCATGGTTTGGGGCATGTTTGTTTGGTAGGAGTTGATAGACAGAGGCTGTTTTGGATGATTGACAAGGTCAGTGCTGACAGAATAGTAGAATGCTGATCCAGTGCACTTGATTTTTGTTTGAGTTGCTCGGATTCTAACTGGGACACTTAGCTAGTGTAAAAAATGTAAGGCTGAGTGAGAATGAAATTCTCTGCTCTGTTTGGTGATGGAAATATGACGAGGGTGAGTTCAAAATGGTGATGAAAAGTAAAAGGAACATGAGAAGGTGTAGAAAAATTAAGCAGCAAACAACATGGATAAATAACACTTCAAACTGAAAACCATGCCAAATAACTACTAGCACTTACATGAGTATAGAGGGTCTACAATCTCCTTTTTCTTGTTCTCAATCTCCCTTTTTCAAAAATATTTTCTGTTAAATTTTCACCCAACACTTTCTATTTAAAGCAAGCTAAAACTACAATGCAAGAGACTCTCTTCTGTTTTCGCTTCCCTTTTCTTGAAAATTGCTAATGGTAAAATCAGACACAGAAACTACAGAGAACTCTATCAACCCCTCTCTGTTTTTAACTCTTGACAACAAAACATGAACACAAATCAAGGGCCCCAGAGAACAGAAGGTTTTCTCCCCTTGCAACACTCACCACACACTACTTTATAGACACCAAAAAGGTTAAAACTCCAAACTGAACACCTGACGTAGAATCTTCATTTTTCCTGCCAATTCTCAAATTTCTAATTCATATCATCCTTCCTTATTTTCAAAGTATTCTGCCATTTTATCATCTTTGACAAGAGTAATATGTTCCTTAAATCATGTTCTGGTTGTGCAATCTTATTGCATCCTTTTCTTTGTCATAACCATCATCATTACCTCCACTCCCTCCTTTACCATCTCCCATCATCAAACTACAATTAACAGCACTACCAACTCCATTATTATTATTTCTACGAGTTTTGTAATATGACTCTATCCCAGTTTTGATGTTGTTTCCCATGACACTACGGACCTCTATTTTTCAGAAATTCTATTGTAGTAACAACACATCGTCATTCCTTTCATTTTTCTTAAAATTGAAAGTGAAACTATGTATTGCTGGGGAAAGGGCATGGATTACCTGCTCCATGCACAGTGAGAAAACAAGTTTTAATACATCCATAGTTTTAACAGCATGTTGTATGACAAATTTTATGTCATGGACCAATATGATGAAGGTGTTTGACAAAAGCTCTAAAAGAAAAAGGGGAGGGGAAATTTCCAAGAACTTGAAACCATGAAATCTGTAGGTAAAAGATGAAATGAAATTGACCATAAAAGGAAGGGAGAGAAAATTGAAGGCAGTGCCTTTGTGCGACCTCTCATGGAGATGGTCCTTTGCGTCAGTTGCGCAGAACAAAGTGAGGTGGCAGTTGCGTAGAACATAGTCTTGGTTGAGAGAGGAAATACCACAAACATCCATCAAAACAACTCCAGTATTATGATAGTCTTGGTGATGATCATGAATTTCATTTTAGGCAATATGTTAACAGAGTTTATTTGCATAAGTGAAGGCAACAATATTTCAGGCCTACTATGAAAGTGAAAAAAAAAAAAAGAAAAAAAAAGGAAACTAAACCCGAACAGCAATGACTGGTCTTGTTGTGACATAAGCAATCAGATGTGAAGGTTTGCATTAACGAACGTGAATCCATAATTATATTACTGTCAATGACCCTTTCAAAGTAGAGATTTACATAAACAATTAATCATTTTGCCATTCCTAGTTGTTCTGTCAGTGACTTTCATCTCTGAAAAGTGCAAGCATTATTTTCCTAGCTGAGTATCAATTTATGTGTGCAATTTACCAATGGATCTCTTACTGTTGTGACAAATGAGGTATAAGCAATTTCCTAGAGAATTTTATCTTTCATAATTATATCAATCAGTAGTGGTGGGTATTGATTATTGTAACATAGCATAGATGACAAGTTAGGGATGATCATGGGTCGATTTTTTAAAGTCTTCAGGTTAAAATTTGCAGTCATAGACAGCTTAATTTGTAGTAGTGGTGCATATTGATATCCTTCACTTCCTATATCTAATCCTCTGGTAGAATTACATCTGAAAGTCCATTCCTGCCTCCAGCATGTTTCATTGTTTGAATGTATGAAAGAGAACATTTATAACAATTAATTAGTGTCTGTTATTGAATAAAAACGACACACTTAAACAAGATTTAGGCAATGGTGGTAGAGCTACTACACATGATGCAATGGACTACGTCTTCTCTATTCGCTAAAGCCTAAAGTAAGATACAACATCCACCTGTGTACATACCTTTTTCACAAGAAAAAATCCCTCGAAATCCAATTCTTCAATCCTTTTCAAATTTCACTTCACACAGATTGAAGTTAATAATGCCAGCAGCAACCTTCAGTGGAGATGCATATTAATGTCACCCACCTTGTATTAAGCTGCTCTACTTTCCCATGCATTAGGGGTGCTATAGGTACAACCCAAAGATCCCAACTCCCAAGTCACTGTTTTGTCCTTGCAAGACGGTAAAATATAATTCACCAATAAACACAGTGACTTACCAAGCATTGTCTTATTCACCCTTTTCCCTTGAATATTAACCAATATCAATAGACATACTCCAAACTTTTGCTCAAGATTAGAATTTCTGTTTCCACCTAATATTTTCTTAACAAATGTATAGCATCACACCATGTCCTGTCAAGCAATGAAAAGGTCTAGAATAATGAGAAACGAACTCTTAACAAGATTTTCAGAACATTGTTAATTGAAATAAACAACCACCACATGAATTCTCCTACAACATAGTAATGTCCCTCCTCCCTCCCCAAAAAATATTGCCAAACATGGAAAACAAGGGAATGATATATATACAAGGGCAATGGCACACCTAATAAAAAATTGTTGAAACCTCTATTCCGTATCAACTCTCAAGCATGAACATTCCCCCATTCTCTTTGTAAGTCGTGCAAAAATATTTGTCTTCGGCTTCACAGATGATGGCTTTGATTTCATGTTAGGTAATGGCTCCATTTTAACATGAGTTGATGGATCTGTTTCCATCTTAGATGATGGCTCCATTTTCACAGCGGTTGACTGATCATATATTAGATAGACAGCTGTCTTTATAACAGTCAATCCATGCCCAAGAGCTACAAAAATCTCCACATTGTCACTAGGTCTTAGATTTGATATTACTCCCTGCCAATCTTCATCATTAAAGGAAATTATTGTGTCTCGCTTGTATAATTGGATGGTGCACTTTGTGTAATTTACAATCAAGACACCAGTCAGGCATTCGACTGCCGTGTTTTTAGAGGCTGATGAATAAACAACACAAAAAGCCATTCCCTTCATGTGACGATCACTATCCTCAGGCAATTGAAAATGTACTGAATGTCCCTGACCTATACAAGCTAACCAATAAGGATAATTGTCACCCGGAAGGGAAAAATCACTAGAATCATTGGTTCTCAATCCCTGTATCATGAACAAAAGCTTAATTATTTATGTAATTATGCAATTCAAATGATTTGCTATGCATTGTCCAGACACCCATCTCTCTAGCACAGGTTCAATTATTTTCTATGCATTGTTCATCATCTTGTGATCTACTTCTCTAGCAATGATGCCAGAAAGGTGAATTACAAGTTTTTCTTTTTAATCTAAATTTGCTCAGATCATTTGGATTCAACATTTTTAGTGACATCTTGTTGTTCTCTTGACTGAATTTCCACTTTTTATTGTGATGTCATTAACAATAGTATTTGTCCCTAGTAATATCATTTATAATGATCATATTCAAAAGATGGAAATTAATTTTCACATTGCTCATGCTAAGCACCATGGTCATTATATTCTCATTGATAATGAGAAACAACACATGCTTATGATCAAGTAAATATTAAAGCATGTTCTCTTAATTACAAGTAAAGATGAATAATAAAGATAAGGTAAACAAAGATCGAGTAAGAAAGAACCTCTGATAGGCTCTTGCTAAGCATGTTGATGACTTGGTCGTAGCTTCCCATTCCAATCAAATAAGATTCCATGGCATTCTCTGAAGTTTGTGATTCATATGATGTTCTTTCCAATTCTGTAAATTTTACTTCACATAAGTCATCAATAATTTTTCTTAATTTTTGGGTTAATTGAAACTCTGAGTCGCACTGCACTAAAATACTTCGAAGTTTTGAAAGTCCAACAAGCATTGGCAACATGCCTCCCAAATTATTATGGTGTATATCCAGGGAGATTAGAGAAGTTGACTTGCTCCCAAATAGTTGAGTAAAAGATCTGAGATTTGTTGTTGGTGACATCCAAGACCATATGAGAGTAGGAAAAACATCACGTGCTAATCCTTCAAGTCCACAGAGGGATATATATCCAATGCTTTTTAATCTTACCATTGAATGAGGCATTTCTTTGACAGCTGTATCTTTTGCAATCAGTGTAGTCAAGGATTCCATCTGTACTATATCTTCTTCCAACTTGTCAATCTTTGAACAACCAGAAAAGATGAGAGTTTGCAAAGATTTCAACTGATAGATCCTCTGTGGAAGATTGCTAAGACTTGTACAGTCCATCAAATTTATCACAAGAAGATTATTTAGATCTCCGATGGATTGGTGCACCTCAGACAAGCTTGGACAATCTTTGAGAATGAGTTTTGCAAGATTTGGCAGTTTTGAAAAATCAGGGGTGCACATCAAGTTCCTTGAATGACTAAGATTGAGTATCTTTAGCCTCTGCAGCAACTATAAGAGAAATATTTAACAAAAAATTGAGAAGCTAATGGTGGGGAACAATTACCATTGTCATTAATGAAAATTTCATGTAATATTTACCTGGGGCTCCTTCCATACATATCTAATATTACTATATTTCAACTCAATAGAGATTACATTTTCTTGACACAAGTAGTCTGGTATGTGTTTTAGAGGAAATCCTTGCCAGCAAACCCATCTTAGGTTTTTGTTAAGATACTCATATTCTCCAACAAGTTGTACATGATCAAGTTTCAAAAGTCTCAATTTCTTCATTTTCTCAAATGCTTTGGTATCGAAGTAAAGTCTACTGGTTCTTTGGAGCTTCAAAGCCAAGCCCTCAATTGCTTTTGTTCCCTGAAAAAAAAAAAAAAACAAACAAAAGAGCACCGAAAAAACTTAATAAATAAAAGGGATCTTTGTCGTTGCCTCAATATAAAGCAAATAAGCAATACATGAAGCCGTAGCCTAAGGATACACCCAATGTTATTGCACTCAACTCAGTCAAGGTATTGTTACAGGGTAGCTATTCAAAAAATGAATCTCTAGTTCAAATGGATACACACACTTCATGATTTAAAACATTTTAAGACAAGTATTTCATACACATTTAATAAATTTAAAGAATTTAATTAGAAAGGACAAAATGATAAAAATCTAGTTTTATGATCATGATAAAATCACGGAGGATGGTCAAAAGTCTAGAAACATTATGTAGAGAAAGTTCTTACAGTATGTTCTGACAACACATCAAGTACTTCTTGGTGAACCCACAATCGACTACGCTTCTCAGGTTCCTCCGGAGAACTTTGACGAACAATTTCTCTTCCCATGTCACGTAGCAAATCGTGCATTTTGAGCTTGTTATTCTTATCAAGCTTTATGAGGCTTCTTTCAACAAGGATTGTTATTCCAATTTCAGGATGAAGGTCACAGCCTTTTAGTATCTCTGTAACATCAGCTCTGTCCTTGTTAATAAAGAAAAAACATATGTCAAGGAATATGTTCTTTTCCTTACTATCCAAACTATCATAGCTTATTTTCAGTTTCTCTTGTACTCGATCATTGGGAATTTCCTTTAGTTTTGACAATACAGCTTCCCATTCTTCTTTCTTCCTATCAAATAAGTAAGAACCAAGGACTTCAAGAGCTAGTGGTAGTCCTCCACAGTAAGCAATTATGTCTGCTGAGAGCTTAATCAAGTCTTCTCTTGGACTTGCTTCTCTAAAAGCATGCCAACTGAATAGCTTAAGGGACTCATTTTTGTTCATTTCCCTTATTCTACAAATATGGACATTATGATTAGGCTTAAGTAGATTAAGTAGGCGTTCATCTCTTGTTGTAATGATTATTACACATCTTTTACCAATCCATTCATGATCTACAGATAGGGCTTTCAATTGCTCAAACTCATTCACATCATCAAGTACAATGAGAGCCCTTTTTCTGTTAAGTCTTTTCTTGATCAAAGTTATTCCCTTGGCAATGTTACTTATGTTGTCCATTTCATTGATTAGATCAGAAAGAAGTTGTTGTTGCAGACAAATACAACCTCTACTATCCTTTTCACAAACTTCTCTAATATTCTCAATGAAACTGCTACAGCTGAATCTCCGCTGAATCTGATTGTAGATGACTTTGGCGATGGTTGTTTTACCCAATCCACCCATTCCCCATATCCCTACAACGCAACCTCTCCCTGATTGGCCATTAATAAACTCAATCACTTCTTGCACTCGGGATTTTATTCCAACTGGGAATTGGGTAATAGACAATAAGTCCATATCTAGTTTTCTAGAAATGTCTTCAACAATTTGCTTCACTAGGTCACCTTCACTCCTTTAGTAATATGATAATTAAAAAAAAAAAAAAGAAGACAGAGCGAGCATAAATTAGAAAAGGTGATTTATGTGCTTAAAATGTTCTGGATTCTAAAATAAAAAGAAGCAAGAAACTAAAAAGTATAGAATACCTCCAATTCTTTGTATGCCAACCGACCAAATCTGCAGCCTCCTTGAGTGCCCTCTTCCAACTCATAAACCTACTCTGTATGTTCTCCGCGTAATCTCCAACGGATGCATATTTTTCTATAACTGCTTTCAATTGTTCTCCAAAAGCGCCCGTTTGATGACGTACATCCGACGGATCAACATCGTAAAATACGGGCACAACCACCTGGCCATAAGTTCTACGGCATCGCATGATTTCGGCCAACTCATCAAGACACCACCTAGATGCAGCATAGTTACTGGACAAAAGGACGATGGATATCTGAGACCTTCTTATTGCTTGCAATAGTTCTGTTCTCACCCCGGTTCCCTTTTTGAGCGAGTCATCGATGAAAGTGTTGATTCCCGCATTTGAGAGGGCAGCATACAGATGAGAGGTGAAATTCCTACGTGTGTCTTCTCCTCTGAAGCTCAAGAACACGTCGTGGATCCACCGGGTAGTGGAGGACGAAGACCACATTGACTACAGGAAAGGAATTCTACACAATGCTTAGCTTAGAAGACACAATACAACCATTGGTGTGGTGTGCTTCGATCATTTTTCAATTTGTATTAGGATAATTATACTGTTTTTTAACTTAGCACAATCTATTGAATTAGGATTTTAGAATATCAGGCAAACAAGACAAGAAAGACGTTGTTTTCGAAGTTAGGGTCATGGAATTTATTGAATTATGACTTTGGAATCTCAGGCAAGAAAGACAGTTTTTGAACTTAAGTTATGTTTGGATTGGTAATTGGTAGAATGGACAGGAGAGTGGACGGATAATACTACTTATTTGGTTTGTAAAAAACGAGGGATAGAACCAAAATTTTTAAATTATGAAATGATTATTTTATTCTTACTAATTTTACCTTAAACAAAAATAAGTCCTTCATGTTGTGGTAGCCGGCAGCTTTGCTTTGGTCGTCAGGGTGCTTCATTCCATCATTCTTCTTTTGTCTACACTCTGCAGTGTACGTATACGATATGTTTATCAAAGACAAATTCGCAGGTGAGGAGTTCGTGGCTCTGACTTGTGAAAGCCTTATTAATGTAGCATCACCATGGCACATTCTGAAGAGTGGAGTGAGAGTCAAAGTATACACAAATTGCAATAAAAAAGCATCATCACTTCCACAACTTAACAAAGAAGTGAAAAACTTTCTTGTGCCTATCCTGATAGATTAGGAATTTGATGTAGCTACATATACCCAATCCGACAAACCAGTATATCTATGGAATTTGGAGCTTGATGTGACTATTCTAATAGAATAGGAATCTGATAAATTAAGATCAGTATACGGGGCGAATATCATGTAACAACACCAAGAACACCAGATATGTGTTGCAAAAAAATGCTGCACTCCCATAAGGAACCCAAATACCGCATATGTCAGCTCATGCAAAATTTTGATACATGCCAAATTGCACTGATCAAAATACATTGCAACAGCTGCCTAAAAGGTAAATTGCAGCATATGTACTGAATCTGCTTAATTTGACAGCTGTCACACTATGATTGCATCAGCCGAGGTTGCACCAATTCATTAGGCCCTTGGGATTGCACCAGCCGAGAGTCCACATGAAGCACTGATGGAGCTGATTTTGCAAAGCTCTAGCCATATTACACAGCCACTATATCTTATTTCTGGTCCTCCAACTGTGCCCGAGCCAACAAAATATGACGTTGGGCGTCGTGTTTGTACAAAGGGTATATAATAATTGACTGTTTCAAGTTACATTTCTGTTGTTTGCCTTGCATTATTTCATCTTGCTTCTGCCCGTATATATGCAAGAAGTGTTCAAATGCTCTAAGAAATTATAATGCTAGGAAAGGCAATTAGTTGATGGAAAACCTTCTGCCTAAAACCTGGTCACACTTTATTTCAAGTATCCACATTAGACAAAGTAAGCGTAAAGCACCATCCACATGAAGTCTCTCCAACTACACATTTTCCCCCAAAATCTGCAATACTTTATTTCAAGTACCCGTGTTAAGCCATTTTCTTGGGGTATTGTCCTGAGTTTCTTCCTTGAATTTCATTTAAAGGAATAAGTTTAGAGTTTATTGCTTGCGCGAAGGAAACAATATCTACAAGAATTTTTGCTATTACAGTGGGTTTGTTATAGTGGGCCACGAGTTTGTCAGTAAACAAATTATAGTGGGTTTGTCTGCCGGTAATAACGAAGGATTACAGTGGGTCTAGCCGTCAATAAATTATAGTAGGCTTCAGCGCCTCTCTATATCAATTGTGAAATAGTAATTACTTTTTCTGTTGGCTAAAGTCATTACCGACAGGTTTTTGGACGATAATAGGATACTAATTACAGTGGGCTTACTGTAATTAAAAAGAAGGTTACAATGGATTTTGCCCACTGTAATTTATTTTTTAATTTATATAAATTAATGAACCTACTGTTTTTAATTTTAGTGGGCTTAGCCAATTGTAATTAAAATAAAAACTATAATGGGTTTTACTCACTGTAATTTATTTTTATTAATTAATTAAAATTAACAAACCTAAAAACTGAGAGCATCACTCCCTCACTCAGTCACCACGCCACACACATATTCTCAAGTTCAATCTAAAGCCACCACCGTCGGATCTGCACTGCCTACCCAACGAGACGCGAAGAAGGTGTTGTGGTAGAAACTCCAACGCGACGGGAAGTTGCTCCGCCACAAATTGTTGTCGTCGGTGAAGCGCCCATAGTCGGCGATCCTCTACAGTGCCACTGCCTCCTCAGGTAGGTACTGTCTTTCTTCCTTTCTCCTCTGCTTCACTTGCTATGCTCTATTATGCTCCGAACGTGCCATAAGGCTCTAGCCTCCATGGCCTTCATCTATGCCTTTGTGCCTTTTTCCATGGTCTTCAAATTCCCTACGTGCGAATTCTCACTCTGCTGTTGTTTTTTTCATGTTTGCAGTATTGTTCGGGTTGGCGTTGTCATCATTTCCTTGTCCTATGCCCTTCATCTCCATTGTGCATTTGAGTGGCTGTCTGATTCACCATCGGGTGAGCATCTAAGAGAACCCTAAAGGTTATTCTCCTTATCTCTGTTTATTGTTTAAAATAGAATCTAAGAGAACATTAGCATCATTTTCGAATAGAATCTAATTAAGAGAACATTAGCATCGTTTCTCTCATCTTGGTCTTGTTCTTCTGGTTAGAACCTAAAGTAGTAGTGGCATTCCATTTTTGCCGAGGTACCCTTGTAACATCCCTCATTTCATTACTTTGAGATATACATAAAGCGCTTTGTATTTAATTTTAATAAAACTCTTGTTTAATTTATTCATGAAAATCCATGTGAATTTTGTGTGTGTTGAAAACATCTTTGGATAACTATGTAAATTAAAATATAAGCACCAATATGAAAAGAAATATAACTTAATAATTATTCAAGATGTTCTTAATAAGTTGATAAACATAACTAAAGGTTAATACAACTGAAATATCCAAAAGATAAATCATTAAAGCAACATAAGATAACTACAAATAGAGAACACTGACCAACCTATCCCATCAGAGCAGCACCTAACCTAAATCTAGTCCCCACCCTCCTCATCGATCTCAATAGGATGACGGTCATCGCCCCCAGGTATAAGAGGTGACGGAGGCGGACATATGTACTCATCGGCGAGTCCAGGATTCACAACGGGCTGCTCCCAGTCAGGTACAAAGAATATTCCAACAGGAAAGATAAGCTCTGCTGATATTATTGGTGTACCTATTGTTGGTGGGTTAAGAATGATGAGATCTCCTTGATAGTAACATCTACCATCGCTTCTATGGAAATACCACTGTCTAGTCGGGCTGAACGTTACTTCCAGGTTCCATGCTGCTGGGTCCATCTATGTGTAAAAGATAAAAGGAAATGGGGTGAGGTCATATTCTTTCGATGTCACCCCATGGAAAGAGTAGAAAACTTTTCTCATTCCAGCACACAACAAACAACAGAGTATATATATATCTGAGGGATCAAATTACACCAATGTAACTCTAAAAGAGTTACACCATTTTAATAACTTGATATAGAATGAATTTTTTATCGATCAAACCGTTGAATTATATCTACATATTACCAAGATTATTTGCGTCAAATTTTGTCAAAATTGAACAACAATAAGAAGGTAATCAAATGATCCATATTTTATTATATTTTGAAAAGTTTATATTACGTCGATTTTAATCTATATGAATGAAGTAGCAAATAATTTTGGATTAATTTGAAATTTTGTATGCATGGTCTATGTGAAAGGAACTTTCAATCCAACTGTGGGTTTTAAGAAAACATCATCTAGTTGAAAGTTATTAAATGGTGTAATAGTTATTTAAGTTATACCGGTGTAATTTGATCATTCCTCATATATATATTGGTACAATACATGATAAATATTTACTTTTATATAAATAAAATATATAATAAATAAAGACATATATTTTAAAAATATAAATTATATTATAATAAAACTCAATTCAAACATAGACATAAAAGAAGAAAAATTCAAAGGAATAGGCAGTTAAAAAAATTAAGTATATATGTAAAAATTAAAATGAAGGCATGTAGTCTGACAAAGATGAGAAATATTTTTTTTTCCAACTAATTGCAAGTAATTGAAATGTACTTCTAAAATTGAGAAGATGGAGAATATATTTGAAATGTCTAATTGAGTGAATGAGAATAGTGAAACTCACTCTCCTAATTGGGTATTCTAATTTATAATATATGAGTAGATATGTTTTATATTCAACTTCTTTTGTGATTTTATATGTAGCACCACTTTAATTCTTTTACTAAAATTAATAGATTTGGTTAATTTAATTATTAATATTAAATTTTCAATAATTTATATAATTTTTCAAAATTATTTTTAAAATTAGTGTGGGTCTTCTTTCTCTTAGTTTTTCAAACTTAATTAATGGATGTATTATGAGAGAAATAGATCAGTTCTAAGTTCGAACAACTGATCTCCTAATTTCATCAGAAAGAATGTTTCGCATTTATTGTTTTCTTTCAGAAAAAAATATTGTGTAATTAAGACATTTTATAGAAGAAAAAAATTAATGCAAGTAAACAATTTAGAAGGAATCTCTTAAAAAGAATCAAGATAAACTTCACAAAAGATTAATTCTTATTAAAATGATATTGCACGGTATATTATATATTATTAAAAAACAAATAAATATAATTTATAATAAATTATTTAATTTTGATATATATTATCAACTAAATTATATATACATTAATTTTATAATATTAATTATGTATTCTACTAATCTAAAGGTTGTTTTCTAATTTCTTAAAAAAAAAAGGTTGATTTCTAATTAAGGACTTATTTGAAAAAATTTTGGTTAAAAATACATATTATTCAACAAGACAAGCTAATTAATATACTAAATCTAATAAATCAGACCGCACAAAATTAATAGTTTTGTTTAATTTGTAAACAAATATTGTTCTAGAGATTCTATTGATCTTAGATATTGTTAAAATAAATTATAGAAATAAAAATGAAAAATATAATATCTAAATGTAAATTGTTTGATCATTTAACTCTTTTGATAGTTGCATGATTAGTTAATTTTTATTTGTTGCAAACTCTTCGAAATATTAAGAAATTAAAGGTTATTTTCTTTAAGAAGGAATATTAGACATGGACATAGATAATTCCAAATCGATTATACTGATGAAATTTAAGTAATTATAGAGTGAAGGGTTAAAGAATAAGTCTTGAAAATCTCAATCCCTAAATTTCGTGAATGAGAATACCATTATTTGTTTTTTTTATGAGAACCAGAAATTAATTTCTAGAAACATGAAGAATTATTTAAGGGGTTGAAATCTCTAAACAAGTATTATTCTATACACATACACCTAAGACTTGAACTAAAGGAGTCTAGTTCACTTAGTTGATTAATGTGTGTAAGTTACTATAAACTCCTGATACTTGAGTTCAATTCTTATGAATAACAAAAAAAAAAAAAAAAATCCTAAAGACTTGAACCACTCACGATATACTTAAAGGATATGATTATATGTCAACTGTACCACACCATATTAATAAGACCATTGAATTTAAGTGCTCCAAAATTTATCTATGTTGCCAAATTTTAAAATCAAATCTTTAAATTTGTTTTTAAAAAACTTATTTAGTAGAGGCATAAGTTAAGAACTAATATGATTAATATATATCTCTTTTTATGAATTAAAATGAAGCTTTTACGTTCTTCTTCTTAAAAAAAAAAATGAAGCTTTTACGTTACAAAAAAACTTATTATTTAGCCGAAGCCATACCTTTGTTGTCTAAAGATCATCTTTATCACAAAATTATTGTCACTGCCCACATTGAATGCATTTCTACAGGTTGAAGATATACATATTTTCTTCAGTATTTAGGCTCTGATTCTTTATTGGCATATTTAAAATAGAAAGAGATTGATTTTGTTCATTCAGTTAATATGTTCCTATAATAAATGTGGGACTTTTTTACCTTAATATACCAAAATAATAAAAAAAAAATGCCTAACTAACCTATCCCATAAATTATTTACGCAACTAAACCAAATTACTGATCATGTTGAAAAATCGGTAGCCCCGTAACCGATTTCTCAACGTATAAATCTTAAATTTTGCACTACGCATTGTTGAGAAATCGGTTGAGTATTCACCGATTTCTCAACACCCCCTGCCTGAGGGATTTAGAATTTTTGTTTTTTATTTATTAATTCCTCTTAAGAAATCATTTTTTTTTAATTTCAATTGTTAAATTGGATTTAATGCCCAATTAATTTCCTTTTTACGTTACTATTATTTTTACAGAAAACTTAAGTAAAAAATTGGTTAGTGTACAACAGATTTCTCAACATCCACCCTCCTCCCTCCGTTTTTTTTAAATTTCGGTTATCTTTTCTTTTAGTAAATATTTTTTAATACAATTATTTTTATTGAATTATTATTATAGTGTTAATTAAAATAGTTTGTTGACAATTTTTTTTATTAAGATATGCTAATTAATCTGTTTTAAAGATGGTAAATTAAATTTATGTATTTATTGTTAATATTTTTTTAAAGAAGCAAAATTTAAAAAATTTAAAAAAATTATTAAACTAAATAACAAATAATACACTAAAAATTAATAAGCAACACAACATTATGCTAATATTAACTTTAATTAAAATAAGTTACAAGCAATACAATGAAAATTACAGACAATATTTTTTGTTGTTGAAGTTAACGCTGTTGGCTTGAACTTATGTTTCTACCATGATTAGGACATCTATTTTTTGAATGACCTGGAGTTCGACACACGGAACATCTTTTTGGCTGACCAGGTTCCCTCATATCCATTTCAGTGCGTATACGGGAGGATCTTGGACGCCCTTTTTTGTTTCTTAGCTTTTCCGGGTCGGGGCACATTCGTGGATCGTCACATTGTGGCCAATACGTTTCATTGCGCAATTCGCCAAACAATCCATTGTACACGTTTGAGACACTTTCTAACTTGTACATAGGATGTATGTAGGCCCTGGAGTCATGGTGAGTGCGCTTACAAGCAACAATGACATGAGAACAAGGCATGTGTACTTTTTGGAATTTACCGCAATCACACCACCATTCATCTAGCCTAACTTTGAAATTTCCAGCAGGTCGACCTTCTCTTGGGTTAATTTGCTCCCCCACTAAGAATCGCATATCGTGTCGGTCGAACTGAAGAACGTGGTGAGAGTTGGCCTTTCTTTTAGCGTCTTCAATGGCCTTGTTTAGCACTTCTGTGTATTTTTTGCCATATCTAATTAGAGCTGCGACCTCCCTTCCTCGTTGGTTGAATAAGTTGTTACACTTTTCGTAAGTTTCCTTTATCAACGCACATATCGGAAGGTTTCTTGTTTTTCTTAATACTGAGTTGATTGCCTCAGCAAGATTGGTGGTCAAGTGTCCCCAGCGTTGGCCTTCATCCCATGCTAATGTCCATTTTTCTCGTGGTATTTGTTCAAACCAATGAATAGCTCGTTCACTTTCTGGCTCTGCCTTAAAATTGTGTAGTAGTAGTTGAATCTGGGCTCCGTCATAGCATATGCTGAGGAATTGTAAGTATAGAATTTCATTAATGTCATCAATATACAATGTAATAAATGTGTTTGTAAGAGAAATTAATGTGGTACTTACCCATGCTAATTATTTGTTTTTTCCTGTCTGCATTCTTGAATTGCCTCACAAAATTTTGTGCGATGTGTCGAATTCAAAACACATGCACAGAGTTTTGTGGTGTCCACCCACTACCTGCTCTTGAGTAAGCACTTTTAATTGCTTCATGCCTGTCTGAGATCAAGCACAAACCTTCTTGAGGTGTCACATGTCTTCTTAAATTTTTCAAGAAGAAGTACCATGCTCCCGTTGTTTCGCCGTCAACAATGGCAAAGGCTATCAGAATGATTTTGCTGTTTCCATCTTGTGCAACTGCCAAAAGGAGAGTCCCCTTGTACTTTCCACATAACCAAGTTCCATCGACTTGAACAATGGGTTTGCAGTATTGAAACCCATCGATACATGCTTTGAATGTCCAAAACAGACGATGGAATTGAACGACACCCTCAACTACTTGACCATGCTGGTTGTATTTTGGCTTTGTTTCCTTTTCAAAGATAAAACCATTGACATATGCCTTCATACCTACTAGCAATCTGGGTAAATCAAAGTATAATTGTTCCCAGTTGCCATAGACTTCTTCGATAGCCTTTTGGCTCGCCATCTAGGCTTTCCTGTAGGTGGTAATGTACCCTTCACTTGCTTTTATATGTGCTATCAAGGAAGGCACTGATGTGGATGGATCATTCTCAAATATTGGTTGGATAATTTTACTGATGACCATATATCGGAGCCTTCTATGATCTTGGGAAATGATAGCACTTGTACATGTGTGTGGTTCACAAAGCTTTCGTATCTCCCATTGCTTGATTGCTTTTATGAACGCAGCCCTGCACCTCCAAGCACATTGATTGTGACGACATTTACCAACCAGTAGGGTTGTGGTAGATTTCTCGGTCCCATAATCAACTCCTTTTTTCACATGATACATGTCTAGAGCAAGCCGAACTTGGTCTTTGTTTTGAAAACACATCCCTTCAAAAAGGGTGCCTAGAGCATGCTCCACCTCTTGGTGATCCAACACATGACCATAATCAGAATCTTCAAAATTAGTTTCCAGGTCAATATGTTGAAGGTGTGGGGGCAGGTATTATGCATCTGCAGGTGCGATTGTTGATGGGCCTGTAGGCTTAGGCTCTTCATTGTTGTTGTAGTCTTCAGGTTGTTTGGCTAAAATTTCATCCTCGTCCTCACCAAAGGGACCAAGGTATTCGTCCTGTTGTCCGAACTCTGTAAATTCAGTATCATTTTGTTCAGTTGGTAGGATTGACTTTGAAAGGATAGGCTCTGCTTCAGGGGTACTCTAGGATGCATTGGGTAGATGCTCATTGAAACCAAATGTTTGTAAGGGAAACAAATCGGTGGAGAAAGGTGTGGAAAGAAGTTGTGTAAAAGAAGATGTGGTAGGCTCCCATTCATTTTGTTGTGATTGGGTAAAATCTAATGTGGGTTGGTAGAAATCGAGTTCATTGTATGATGTGGTTGCATCACAACCATGTGAATAAATGGATTAGGGATATGAAGAATTATGGGCTTGTGAATTTATTGGATGAGGAATGGGGTTAGGAACAGGGCTACGAATAATACCTTGCTTGATTTTTGCATACAGCTCAATGCATGTAGCAACCTCATGTTGACGACAAAAGGTAATCATACCTTGAACATCGTCGTCATCTGAAATTTTGCATGCCTTGTACCTGAGTATTCCTTGACCAGCTACATATGGGTAGCGAAAATAGATCTGTTCAACTTGGTCAGTTGGTTGTAGTTTGATCCTTTGATGGATTTTATTTTTCAATGCTTCAAGTGTGATGCCTCGCTTTAGTGAAAACATTTTTGAGTTGGTGCATACAAATGTGTCCCCTTCTTCTATTTGTGTAATGTGACCATTGTAGTGCACAAGACAATTGACAGATGAGGAAGCCATATCGTGTATAGTCTTTTGAAATTTGGAAGTAATTTTTTAAGTAAGGAAGTGTTTTGTGGACGAAAATGTTTGTGAGACAATGTCTATATATAGGCCAAATGTCGTTGCTTCCTTTCAATCGTTTAATTTTTTAGATTCAATTAGCAACATTAGCAATTGTTTAGATTCCCTGATGGACTGAAGTAAAGCAAAGGAATCACTGATGCTTTGATGCAAAACAATGGATTCCCTGACAGACTGAAGTAAAGCAAAGGAATCACTGATGCTTTGATGCAAAGCAATGGATTCCCTGATGGACTAAAGTAAAGCAAAGGAATCACTGACGCTTTGATGAAAAGCATTGGATTCCCTGACGGACTAAAGTAAAGCAAAGGAATCACTGGCGCTTTGATGCAAAGCAATGGATTCCTTAACGGACTGAAGTAAAGCAAAGGAATCACTGACGCTTTGATGCAAAGCTTTGGATTCCCTGACGGACTGAAGTAAAGCAAAGGAATCACTGACGCTTTCATGCAAAGCAATGGATTCCCTGACGGATTGAAGTAAAGCAAAGGAATCATTAATGGATTCCCTGATGAAAAATAATCAACATAAATGACACAGATAATATTCACTAAACGAAAAATTTATAATTTAAATAAATTAACAACAACAACAATCAACACTAAACAATATAACATCAATCACTAATAACTAATACAACATTAAACCACATACGGTAACACAACATCAATCACTAATCAGTAATACAACATTAAACAACACACGGAAAAACAACATTCAATAACAAACATTAATTGTACAAAACATTAAACTATAACTGAGAAATCAATAAAGCTTTCGGCCTTTATCATCAAATTGTGATTCTAGGTTCATTGCTTGATCAAGGTATTTTTTCCAGACCATCCCAATACGAAGAGGTAGCAAAATTTAGTGGTGGTGGTTGTGCAGATGAATGAGTGGGCAAATCCTCAGTGGTAACATTTAACTCAAGGCATGTAAGGTTGTGGACTTTCTTGGCTATAGAAAACATAGTTATTACGTCTTCTTCATCTTGTAGTTTGTAGGCCTTAAACTGAAAACAACCACCAACATATGATACAGGGCATCGATAATGAATGTCGACCACCAGTTTTTCGTATGGTAGATTAATATTGCTTTGAACTGCTTGCTTCCAGGCATCTAGTGTCATGCCGTTGTTAAGTTGAATTGTCTTTGGCTCAATACTTACAAAAGTTGACCCATGCTCATTTGTTATGATGACACCATCATAATAGACAACAACAATAACTGACGAAGAAGCCATAGATTGTTTAGGGGTAGGCTATACTACAAAGTATTGCTAATTGAGGTGATGTTTCAAACTGACTGAAAGTAGATGACAATGCAAGACCAAAGTATTTGTATACACTTAATTGACGAATGAATGGTGCATATCACACAGATGAAAACAAAACTCTCGATGCCAGTGTTGTGGATGCCAGCTAATGTGTCAACCCCAATTTTTTTGCTTTACAGAATCTCTGAATGACCTGTCGCATTCGATTTCAAAATCGACAGTCATGATCCCACCAACAAAATAAATGTTAATGATAGCACTGATTATAGTGCTCTTCTTAAGAATGGTTGATATCAAACAGAGAAATCGAATAGTGAATATCATTTTAATTTAAAGGTTGTTACTATTCCCATATTTTTTCACTATATATACAACGCATGCAATGATCCCAAATACATACATAGACGGAATCCATTTCGTTAACATATATTCCCATTTAACATAAAAATTACATAATTTTACCAACCATGGAACACGAAAATGCACCTTTGCTTTGGAAACAACATCTTCATAGATCTGGTCAAGTATCTAATGCGGTAAGCCTCATTAAGGTATTTTTACGTTATTCTTCAACGTATTTGTGAAAATATTGTATCTAATATCTTAATGTGAATTTTGATTTTGTAGATAACAAATGATGAGATTATTTAATCGTATTATCATTCGATGCCAGCCCCAGATGACAGAATTGAATCATTGTTGTATCAGGCTGGATTTGCTGAAGTCGCAAAAATTAGACATTTCATCATCGATGACACTTTGGTTACAACTTTGGTGGAGAGGTGGAGACCCGAGTCACACACGTTTCATCTTCCAATTGGAGAATGCACAATAACTTTGGAAGATGTTGCTTTCCAACTAGGTTTACGAGTCGATGGAAAAGCAGTTACCGGCCCTACTTACTTTGACTGGGAAGAAATGTGCTCTCAATATTTGGGTATGCTTCCTCCAAAAGGGGATGCACTTATCGACTCAATGCTAAAACTTAAATGTTAAGAGAAAACATGTTGTCTTTGCCAGAAGAACCAACACAACATCAATTAGAAGCCCACAGGGTGTTGATGCCCGACAAGTCAGGTAACAGAGTTCACCTTATGTATCTACCTTTGTTGGTAGATTTGGAACGTACTGGACACTACAGCTGGGGTTCTGCTTGTTTGGCATATCTGTACAGAGAAATGTGCAGAGCAATTTATACAAAATAGAAAAAAATGGGTGGATGTGCATTGTTGTTGCAATCTTGGGCATGGTATCACATGCCATTCATTCAACCAAAGGTCGAGTGTCAACCATCATATCCATTTGCCATCAGGTAAATAAATATTTTAACAGTAAGAGTGTTATTCATCATTCAAACGAAAGCATTGGATAATTTTTTGTCACTAACGTATTTTTTTTTAACAGATGGAGTGGGAGAGGGCTTTGTTTTATTGGAACTCCTCGTGGTGATGTCATAGGCTACAGATTAAGATTCGATAACATGATTAATGATGAGGTGAGATTATCTTAAATAGTTATATTAACTTGTTATATTAATTATATAAACATGTGGCAAACTATGGTTGAAAGTACTAACCCTTTTTTTGCAATTCTTGTGGATGCCGTATAGAGGGTTTGAGTCATTTTTGCCAAGACATGCATACAAGGATTCCCAATTGTGGAGTGCTAGTGTTGTTTTAACTTCATTTGTAGTTGTAGTTTGGCATCAAACCGACAGAGTCAAACTACAATTTGGACTATGGCAAGATATACCAAACCCACCGCATAATCTTGATAAACTGCATCAAACTGACATGAGAGGACATAATGACACAAACTGGCGGGAGGAGCACGCACAGTGGATTGCAATTTGGAGGGATGACGAAAATACGTGCTAGTTGGCCAACCACTTCAAGGACGTCTAGAGCAAACCCTTGAATACATGGAATGGTATTGTGCAAATTCAAAGATTTACCTCTCAATCCATCAACATATGCAACAAACACGGGTTTCAAGTAACTCATGTGTTGGCGAGACATCTCGTGCAACTCCACAAATGCCAACACAACAATGCTTAGGCCAGGCTAGTGTACCTCCCCCACAAAGCCCACCACTTGATGAAAACTTCCCGGATGAAGACCTAGAACCACCTCCCCATTCATTTGAATTCACTCCATTACAACAACAACAAAGTCAACCTCAACAACATCTTGGGTACAGTCCTCACACTTTTGGAGTTAGTGGAGATGACTTCATGACCAACCTCATAGGTACTAACCTTAGAACGCCGGAATCAGCTTATGCTTACATGCAAAGTATTTCCATTCCTTCATTTGCATCCTTTCACCAAGCTGTTGCTGGAAGATCTTCAACACCCATTGTTGACAATTTTATGAATTACCAACTAGTAGCTGGAACAAATTTAAATGAAAATCCAAACGAGGTAATGCAGGACAATCAAGCTGTTGTTCATGAGGTGCAAGTTGAACCACAACAACATCCACGAATACGTCGAAATCCAAGACGAAACAGGCAAGCTCCAAGGTGTGGAACTGGTGGGCACAAGGGCCACTAAATATTCCCAGTTTGTGTTTGTTTTTTGAACTATATGTGTAATTTTCTTTTCCTTGTTGAACAATAAAATCTTTGATTGCTAAATCTAAAAGTTTACTAAGTGCAGAAAGTTATTTTTATAATTTCTAGACACGGTTTTCAACCCTTTCTAAACCAATTCAAGTCGTAAAAGTTGTACCATTGCATTCATCAACATGAAAACAATGCGAAGGAACTATTGTTTTTACAAAATAACCTTATATTCATAACCACAATAATACAAAAAGTAACTCTTAAGAAACTGTTGAAGTGCAAAAAGTGATTTTTTTAAGTTTTTCGACACGATTTTCAACCCTTTCTAAACCGATTCAAGTTGTCAAAGTTGTATTGTTGCATTCATCAACATGAAAACAATGGAAATGAACTATTGTTTGTACAAAATAACCACATATTCATAAGTAAAAGAATGCAAAAACCTATCCTCAGGAAATTGTTAAAGTGCAAAAAGCTATTTTTTTTAGTTTTCGGACACGATTTTCAAGGTTTTTTTAATCGATTCAAGTTGCCAAAGTTGTACCATTGGATTGATCTACATGAATACAATAATAATGCACTATTTTTCAAACGAAAAAATCCCATATGCATAATAAAAAAATAGCAACCGATTTCCGAGGTGGGCTGTTGAGAAATCGATGAACAGTCAACCGATTTCTCACAGCACAAATGTGCGGAGGCAACTTTTTTGGTTGAGAAATCGGTTACGGGGCAACCGATTTTTCAACGTGAATAGTTTTAGTTGGGTTTTTTTTTATTATTTTGGTATATTTACGTAAAAAAAGTCTAAATGTGGTTGAAACCAATATGGTAGAGTTAATGTTTCACTATCTCATTCTAAATTCACATAATTTTTATTATTTTTAACCTTTGTGCACATTATTAACTTGAAGTTGAGCTTTGTTTTTTTATCAACAATAGAAATAAGGAAATTATGTTATCTGCTGGAGTATTATCATTGTTGGAGGAAGTGATTTCTAAATCTAGTGCTTATGGTTGAACAACTTCTCTTTATTGGAGTATCTCTTGCCTTGATGAAGCCAAGTCTATGATTGGCATGAGTCAGGCTGTCCAGTTCCTAATCCAGCTTCTTCAATCTGACTCTGATGTTCAATGCAAGCAAGATTCTCTCCACGCTCTCTATAATCTTTCTACTGTACCCTCCAATATTCCATGCCTCCTTTCCTCTGGCATCATTAGTGGCTTACAATCCCTTCTTGTAGGTGAGGGTGATTGCATGTGGACAGAAAATGCATAGCTATTTTGATAAATGTAGCTACTTCTGAAGTTGGAAGGTAGGAAATCCTATCAACTCCTGGACTCATTAGTGCATTGGCTTCGATATTGGACACTGGTGAGCTCTTAGAACAGGAGCAAGTTGTCTCTTGTCTCCTCATTTTGTGCAATAGAAGTGAGGAATGTAGTGAGATGGTCCTGCAAGAAGGGGTTATACCAGCATTGGTTTCAATATTCTGACCATTCACCAGATAAGACACATCAGTGCCCACCTGAAACTAGTGATTTGTCTATCCCGCCTGCTGAAATGAAACCGCTAAGCAAGTCGATTTCGAGAAGAAAGTGTGAGAAAGATTTTAGCTTTTTCTGGAAAAGCAAGAGCTATTCTGTTTATCAGTGTTAAGTTCCATTGATGTTTTAAATCTCTGTTAGCTTCTTTACTTTTGTCGCCCTGCACCCCAGATTTTATCCTCCTCTACTTCCTATTCCCATGGGTGGTCCTTATTTTTTTATTCAAAGCGAAGAAGAGATGTACAGGCCTGTGTAATTTATGGATTCTGTTTTCCTCTTTTGCTTTCCTCTTTGTTATATCAATTTTCCAAGTGTTAGTTTTTCTTCTTTTGGTTTTTTTTTTTGGGTGGGGAGGGTGGAGAGTTTATATTATGCTGGGGCTTCTAGTCTTAGGCTTACTTTTTTAAAGTTAACTGTGAGTTATGTCTTAGAACAGAGGCTTCAGCTACAACTAGTAGTTAGTAGAGTGCAAGTTTTGTTAGAAGCTAGCGGATCTCGCTTTAGCCATCAATGATGGCCACTTGGAAGGACATTGACACTACTCAAGTAAGAGCATGAGAGGATTAACAAAATGAGGGTTAGACCCATACTTAAGGGGTGAGACGCCCTTATATAGTGATGTTCAGCAAGAAAAGCTATTAGGCCATTACAATACACGTGGCCTAAGTAGTGGCAATTCATTAGATTCATGCAAAGTACAGCGTAATTTGTAATAATGGCAAATTTTGATGTCCTTTACTCCCTAACTCTAATCCTGTAGTAGAGTCCATGGCTGCCTCCAGTATGCTTCATCTTTTTATCTTTAAGCTGTGATTGAATGTATGAAAGAAAACATTAACAACAACTAATTACTCTGTTATTGAATAAGGCATCAGTACAACACTGCACAGATAAAAACCACAATACTTATTAAGCAAGATTAAGGCAATGGTGGTAGAGCTACTATACATGATGCATGCAATTGACTACATCTTCTCTTTTTGCTAAAAATATGAAACAACATCCACTAGTTTGTACACTGTACATACCTTACTTTTACATGAAAAATTCCCTCAGAATCCAATTCTTCCATCTTTGTCACTTCACACGGATTGCCGTAAATTAATAATGTCAGCAACCTTCTCTTAATATCATCCACCTTGTATTAAGTTGCTCTACTTTCCCATGCATTCAGAGTGCCATAGGTACTATCTAAAGATCCAAAGTCACTATTGGTCCTTGCAACACAATAAAATATAGTACACCAATAAACGCATCTACTTACCAAGCATTGTCTTATTTACCCTTTTCCCTTTAGTATTAACCAATATCAAGAAAGAAGTTACTCCAAACTTTTCCTCAAGATTAGAATATCTGTTTCCACCAAATATTTTCTTAACTGCATAGCATCATGTCTTTTCAAGCAATGAAAAGGTTTAGAATGATGATAAATGAAGTCTTAAAAAGATTTTCAGAACCTTATTAATTGAAATAAACAACCACCACAAGAATTCTCCTACAATATAGTATTTCCTTCTTCCCACCCCAAAAATATTGCCAAACATGGAAAAGAAGGGAATGATATACAATGACAATGGCAGACCTAGTAAAACATTGTTGAAGCCTTATTTTGGCTCATGCATGAACATTCTCCCATTCTCTTTGTATGTCTTGCAAAAATATTTTTCTTCGGCTTCATGGAAGGCTCTGATTTCATGTTAGGTAACGGCTCCATTTTAACGTTAGGTGATGGATCTGTTTTCATCTTAGATGATGGCTCCATTATCACATTAGGCGATGGCTGCACGTTCACTTCAGGTGATGGCTCCATTATCACATTAGGTGATGGCTGTACATTCACTTTAGGTGATGGCTCCATTATCACATTAAGTGATGGCAATTGCTTTAAGAAAATATAATGCTATGAATGACAAGTTGATGGAAAATATTCTGCCAAAAACCTGCTAACAATTTATTTCAAGTATCCACATTAAGACAAAGCAAGCTTAAAGCACCATCCACATGAAGTCTCTCCAACTATATATTTTCCCTCCAAATTCTGTAACACTTTATTTCAAGTACCTGTATTAAGCCATTTTCTTGGGTTATTGACTTATTGGCCCGAGCTTCTTCCTTGAATTTCATTGAGCGAAGGCAACAATATTTGAGGCCTACAATGAAAGAGGAAAAAAAGAAATTAAACCTCAGCAACAATGACTGGTCTTATTATGACATAAGCAATCAGATGCCAAGTTTTGCATTAACGAATGTCAAGCCATAATTATATTATTATTGCCAGTGACCCTCTCAAAATAGAGATTTACATAAACAATTAATCATTCTACCATTGCTAGTTGTTCTGCCAATGACTTACAGATGAAAAGTGCAAGCATTCTTTTCCTAGCTGAGTATCAATTTATGTATGCAATTAACCAATGGATCTCCTACAGTTGTGACAAACGAGGTATAAGAAAATTCCTTTAGAATTTTGCTTTTCATCACTATAGCTATTAGTAGTGGTGGGTATTGATTATTGTACCATACTTCGTATCTCTAATCTTCTAGTAGAATTAGATCCGAAAGTCCATGTCTGCCTCCAGTATGTTTAATCTTTTGAGCTTTAAGCCGTTATTGAATGTTCGAATGAGAACATTCATAACAACTTATTACTCTGTTATTTAATAAAGCATCAGTACAACACTGCACAAATAAAAATCCCAATACTTAAGCAAGATTAAGGCAATGGTGGTAGAGCTACTATACATCATGCATGCAATTGACTACATCTTCTCTATTTGCTAAAATATGAAAGAACATCCACCTGTGTGTACGCTGTACATACGTTACTTTAACATGAAAAATTCCCTCAGAATCCAACTTCAATCTTTGTTACTTCACTTGGATTGTAGTAAATTAATAATGTCAGCAACCTTCTCTGGACTTGCACATTAATGTAGCCCCTACAATGTATTAAGCCGCTTTACTTTCCCAAGCATTAAGAGTGCCGTAGGTACTATCTGAAGATCCCGAGTCACTGTTGGTCCTTGCAAGACAATAAAATATAATTCACCAATAAACATATTTACTTACCAAACATTGTCTTATATTTACCCTTTTCCCTTTAATATTAACCAACATCAATAAAGAAGTTACTCTAAACTATTGCTCAAGTTTAGAATACCTGTTTCAATCACATATTTTCATAAAAATTGTATAGCATCAGTGCATGCATCACACCGTGTCTTGTCGAGCAATGAAAAGGTCTAGAATAATGAGAAACAAACTGTTTACAATATTTTCAGAAACTTATTAATAGAGATACACAATAACCACATGAATTATCCTACAACATAATATTGTCCCCTTCCCTCACCAAAAAACTACTGCAAAACATGGAAAACAAGGGAATGCTATACAAAGACAATGCCGAACCTAATAAAAAATTGTTGAAACCTCTATTCCTGTTTAGGCATGAACATTGTCACATCCTCTTTGCAGGTCGTCCAAAGATATTTTTCTTTGGCTTCATGGATGACTCCGATTTCATGTTAGGTCATGGCTCCATTTTCACATTTGGTGATGCATCCGTTTTCTCACATTAGGTGATGGCTGCACATTCAGTTTAGGTGATGGCTCCATTTTCACAGCGATTGACTGACCATATATTAGATAGACAGATGTGTTCGTAACTGTCAATCCATGCCCAAGAGGTACAAAAATCTCCACATTGTCACCAGGTCTTAGATTTGATATTATGCCTCGCCAATCTTCATCATTAAAGGAAGTTGTTGTGTCTTGCTTGAAAATGTGGATGGTGCACTTTGTGTTATTAACAGTCAATAAACCAGCAAGACATTTAACTACCATGTTTTGGGAGGTTGATGAATAAATGACACACAAAGCCATTTCCTTCATGCAACAATCACTATCCTCAGGCAATTGAAAATGTACTGAATGCCCGTGACTGATATAAGCTTTCCAACAAGGATAATTGTCACCCGGAAGGGAAAAACCACTAGAATCATTGGTTCTCAATCCCTGTATCATGACAAAAAGATTGGTTATTTATGTAATTATGCAATTCAAATCGTTATTTTTGTGTCACTATAATGTCATTCCAAATTAAAAAAGGAAAAATTTTAATATAATAATATGGTACAGTATAAAGAAAAATATAGATAAGGAAACTGAATGAAACAAATTCACTCAATAGTTTAACTAGCATGTTAGAATATTTGGATATAGTAGTTGCAAAACTCTTACCAAAAGAAAAAGCCACAGAACTAATATGTCAGACATGTCTTTCAACTAGTAATGGGCTAATGGCCATTTTCTTATGATGGTTTACATACTACGTTTCACACTCATTAATTTACAGTCTTTTTACCTTCCATATGCTCTTTATGATCCCCACTTAAAAAATGTGTAATCATCTCTATCTGTAAGTTTTTTAAAGGTAATACTTATGTTACTGAATTTTATGTAAGGGATTTGTCATCAAGGACATCAAAACAGGGACGGTCCTCCATTATTGCTGCAGAACATCTGATGCCTTATGCCTTTTCTATCTCAGACATTTATTAGCATGTTTGCTGCATGTGCATCTCCAGAAAATTGACATGTTGGAGTCCACTCATCATTCATCTATTGCAGTCTCAAGAAGATTTGGGTCCCAATGACTCAAATATGAGCTATCTTCTGATGTATATTGTAGTCGTAGAAAACACTGGACATCCATTTCTTCTAACTGTTTGGACTTATATTTCTTCTAACTATTTAACTGCATTCAGACAAATTATGGAACTGATTCATAATGATGTTTTGACCTATCCCATTGTTTTAGTTTCTTCTTTTCATCATTACATTCCTTCTATTGATTATGTTTTGTCTAGAGTATAGTTTTATGAGATACATTAAACTCGGGTTTTCCTAGCTTTCAACACTTCAAATCGTGTGTTGATTCATAGGGATAATCACTATCCTTCTGAGGTATTGTTTACTTATAAGCCTATGTATTCTATTTACCGTGTTTTTGCTCATCTATATTTATAACAAACTCATTACTCTATGTGTCTTTCTTTGTCATAGTTCCCAACACAAAGGGTTTCTGTTACTTGTCTTACTACTGCTAGGTTCTATATTAGTCAAGCAGTGTCTTTCATTAACCATTGTCTTCCCTTAGTTCTAATGACTCCTTTACCTTTTGTCATTGGTAGCTCCCTCTTCTAATGGAAATTCAATAACTTTTTCTTCCATATCCATTTTCCTTTCTGTAGTTAACAACAGATCATGTCTCCATCCACTTTCTCTACCAAGGAGTATCCACTTCAACATAAATCCTATCTCAACTCGCTAGCCAAATCCAAACCATGGCTCCTACTCCATCTACCTTGCCTTCACACGAAACCCTTACTTGTAGCCCACTTCCATCTATGCCCATTGCTTGTAGCCTGCTATCAAAGACTTATCTCATACAAGACCTGATATTGCTTTTGCAATTAGTCGTGTAAGTCAGTTCATGCATTCTCCCTATGAAGAACATCTTGAGGCAGTCTATAGAATTTTAAGATACTTAAAGAGTGCTCTAGGAAAAGGCCTTTTTTTCAAAAAAACAATCAACAGTCCATTGAAGCCTACACTGATACTGACTAGGCAGGTTCAGTCACTGATAGAAGGGTCTACTTCAGGGTATTGTACATTTGTGTGGGGCAACCTTGTCACATGGCGAAGTAAAAAACAGAACGTAGTTGCTAGAAGTAGTGCTGAAGCTTAATATAGATCAATGGCCCAAGGAATTTGTGAGATGATGTGACTGAAGGGAGTTCTAGAGGAATTGAGAGTGAGTATCAACCGACCCATGAAGTTATATTGTGATAACAAGGCTGCGATAAGCATTGCACAAAATTCGGTGCAACATGGCAGAACTAAACATGTGGAGATTGATAGACATTTCATTAAGGAAAAACTTGATAATGACACTATTTGTATGCTATTTGTCCCTACCTCACAACAAGTAGAAGATATTCTCACTAAGGGTCTTTTCAAATCAAAATTTGAGTTCCTTATAAGCAAGTTGGGCATGATGGATATCTATGCACCCACCTGAGGGAAGTGTTGCAAGTCTGTCCTTAATTTTGTATCAATTATTTTCTAATTTATGCCTCGATTTAATTTTGTAATAAATCTGTTCAGAACAAGATTTGAATAAAATCAGAATTATGATCAGATCATAGATAATAGGCTATTTATTGCTTCCTGATTTGTTTCGTGATTTTTCCTGATTATAGCAGATTTGGTTTCCTCTTTGGGACTAATTCTGTCTATAAATCAGTAGATATGTGTATTACTCAAACATTATTAGAGAAATAAAATTATTTCCTTTTCTATTCTAATACACGTTACAAGGAAAGCAAGAAAATTGGGTAGGAGACAATTAAGGGAAGAGGGGGTGAAGAAGGGGGAAGCTTGAATTGAGAGGAAATGGAAATAGATTTGGACTAGAGCCTAGAGGTTATGAGCATCTGCAGAAATTAAGTCTCTAACCACAGAAAATCAGTTTTATGCTTGATGTTTATTTGTGACCTCTCAGTTTCAAGATCTTATTCCTCTACGTGGATGATTTTTTTTATTAACTCTCTCTACTGACTTAACACTTGCTAATTTAATTCTATCCATCATATCAACAGGCTTCACTTCAAGTCAGTTTCTACTCCCATTACAGAATCCAAGTCCACTCAGGTAAAAGATTCTTACTGGTCAGACCTATTCTTTTGTCAACTGGCATTTGTCAACTGGCAGGGACTATATTTCACCATTACACATCTTCATATCTCTTATGTTGTGAATAGCATCTGCCAGTTTTAAGCCAATGCCATCCACTCGCAATGGATTTCCTCTTAAAATTTGCTTCTCTAAATTTTCTATTATTTTCTATGCATTTTGGTCATCTCATAATCTCCTACTCTAGCAACAAACCCGGAAAGGTGAATTCCATGCTCTTTTTTTTAAATCTAAATTTGGTCAGATCACTTGGATTCAACATTTATTGCGTCATCTTAGATTTCATCACTTGCCTGAATTTCCACTTTTTTTGTTGTGAGGTGTGATATCATGACAACATTATTTGTCATTAGTAATATCATTTATAATGATCATATTTAAGTTGGATTTTAATTTTCACATTGTTCATGCTAAGCATCAGGTTCATTATATTCTCATTGATCATAGAAACAACACATTTTTGATGAAGTAAATATTATTGCATGTTCTCTTAATTACAAGTAAAGATGAACAGTAAAGGTAAGATAAACATAGAATGAGTAAGAAAGAACCTTTGATATGCTCTTGCTAAGCATATTGAAGACTTGATCGTAGCTTCCCATTCCAATCAAATAAGATTCCATGGCATTTTCTGAAATTTGTGATCCATGTGATGTTCTTTCCAATTCTGTAAATTTTACATCACATAAGTCATCCATAATTTTTCTTAATTCTTGGGTTAGTTGAAACTTTGAGTCGCATTGCACCAAAATACTTCGAAGTTTTGGAAGTCCACCAAGCATTGGCAACAAGTCACCCAAATTATTATGCTGTATATCCATGGAGATTAGAGAAGTTGACATGCTCCCAAATGGTTGAGTACATGATCTGAGATTTGCTGTTGGTGACATCCAAGACCATATGAGAGGAGGAAAAACATCACGTGCTAATCCTTCATGTCCACAGAGGGATATATATCCAATGCTTTTTAATCTTACAATTGACTGAGGCATTTCTTTTACAGCTGTGTCTTTTGCAATCAGTGTAGTCAAGGATTCCATCTATACTATATCATCTTCCAACTTGTAAATCTTTGAACAACCAGAAAAGATGAGAGTTTGCAAAGATTTCAACCAATAGATTCTCCGTGGAAGATTGCTAAGACTTGTACAATCCATCAAATTTATCACAAGAAGATTATTTAGATCTCCAATGGATTGGTGCACCTCAGACAAGCTTGGACAATCCTTAAGAATGAGTTTTGCAAGATTTGGTAGTTTTGAAAAATCAGGGGTGCACATCAAGTTTCTTGAATGACTAAGATTGAGGATTTTTAGCCTCTGCAGCAACTGTAAGAAAAATATTTAACAAAAAATTGAGAAGCTAATGGCGGGGAACAATTATCATTGTCATTAACGAAGATTTCATGTAATATTTACCTGGGGCTCCTTCCATACAAATCTAATTATACTATATTTCAACTCAATAGAAATTAAATTTTCTTGATGCAAGTTGTCTGGTATGTGTTCTAGAGGAAGTCCTTGCCAACAAACCCATCTTAAGTTTTTGTTAAGATACTCATATTCTCCAACAAGTTGTACATGATCAAGTTTCAAAAGTCTCAATTTCTTCATTTTGTCAAATGCTTTGGTATTGAAGTGAAGTCCACTGGTTCTTTGGAGCATCAAAGCCAAGCCCTCAATTGCTTTTGTTCCCTGAAAAAAACAAAAACAAAAGAGCACCGAAAAAACTTAATAAATAAAAGGGATCTTTGTCGTTGCCTCAATATAAAGCAAATAAGCAATACATGAAGCCGTAGCCTAAGGATACATCCAATGTTATTACACTCAACTCAGTCAAGGTAGTGTGTCATAGGGTAGCTATTCAAACAATGAGTCACTAGTTCACGTGGATACACACACTTCATGTTTTAAAACATTTTAAGACACATATTTCAGACATTTTTAATAAATTTAAAGAATTTAAATTTGAAAGGACAAAATGATTAAAATCTAGTTTTATGATCATGATAAAATCACGGAGGATGGTCAAAAGTTTAGAAACAATATGTAGAGAAAGTTCTTACAGTATGTTCTGACAACACATCAAGTACTTCTTGGTGAACCCACAATCGACTACGCTTCTCAGGTTCCTCCAGAAAACTTTGACGAACAATTTCTCTTCCCATGTCACGTAGCAAATCGTGCATTTTGAGCTTGTTATTCTTATCAAGCTTTATGAGGCTCCTTTCAACCAGGATTTTTATTCCAATTTCAGGATAAAGGTCAAAGCCTTTTAGTATCTCTGAAACATCGACTTTGTCCTTGTTAATAAAGAAAAACATATGTCAAGGAATATGTTCTTTTCCTTACTATCCAAACTATCATAGCTTATTCTCAGTTTCTCTTGTACTTGATCATTGGGAATTTCCTTTAGTTTTGACAATACAGCTTCCCATTATTCTTTCTTCCTATCAAATAAGTAAGATCCAAGGACTTCAAGAGCTAGTGGTAGTCCTCCACAGTAAGCAACTACATCCAATGAGAGTTTAAACAAGTTGTCTCTTAGACGAGCTTCTCTAAAGGCATGCCATCTCAGAAGCTGAAGGGACTCTTTTTCGTCCATTTTGTTTATTTTACAAATATGGACCGTATGATCAGCTTTAAGTAAATTAAGTAGGCGTACATCTCTGGTTGTAATGATTATTACATTTTTTTGACTAATCCATCTACGATTTACAGATAGGGCTTTCAATTGCTCAAACTCGATCACATCATCAAGTACAATAAGGGCCCTTACTTCACGAAGTCTGTTCTCGATCATAAATATCCCCATAGCAGTGCTATGTATGTTGTCCATTGTAGTTTTAATCAGGAGATCAGAAAGAAGTTGTTCTTGCAAATGAATACACCCTCTACTATCCTTTTCACAAACTTCTCTAATATTTTTAATGAAGCTTGTATGCGTGAATCCCCGACTAATATGATTGTAGATGCCTTTGGCCAAGGTTGTTGTACCCAATCCACCCATTCCCCAGATCCCTACAGCACAACCTGTGCGGGAATGACCATTAATAAACTGAATCACTTCTTTCCATCAGGATTCTAATCCAACTGTGAATTCGGGAATAGTCAATAATTCAGTAGCAAACGATGTACAAATGTCCCGAACAATTTCGTTCACCAGGTCAACATCAGTCCTTTAATAATTATAAAAAAAAAGACAGAATAAGTGTAAATTAGAAAAGATTATTTAATATATATGCTTAAAATGTGCTTGATAATAAAATATAAACAACCAAGAAACTAGAAAGTATAGATATACTAGTATCCAAAAAAATCAAAGTAAAATATAGATATACCTGAAATTCCTTGCATCCCAACCAGTAATATTTGCAGCCTCGGTGAGTGCACTCTTCCAACTCCGCAACACATCGTTCGTCCCTTGCAATAAAGATTTATGTGCAAGTGCTTCCAAGCGTTCTCCAAAAGCACCCGTTTGATAACGTACATCAGATGGATCAACATCGTAAAATACGGGGAAAACACCCTGGTCCCAAGTTCTACGGCATTCCATTATTTTGACCAGCTCATTAAGACACCAACTAGATGAAGTATAGTTACTGGATAAAATGATGATGGAGATCCGAGACCCTTGTATTATGTGCATGAGCTCTGGTCCTATGTCCGTTCCCTTGTGAAGCTTGTAATCGATGAAAGTGCAGACAACCGCACTTTCGAGGGCAGCATAGAGCTGACACACAAAACCCTTACGCGTGTCTTCTCCTCTGAAGCTCAAGAACGCATCGTAGCTCCGGTAGATGTCGGAGGATGAAAAAGACGACATTGACTCCAGGAAAGGAATTATAGACAAAGTTTTACTTAGAAGACACACTGCAAGTTGCAACCATCATATCAGTGGGCTTTGATTCAATCATCTTTTCAATTTGTATCAGGACAACAATTTAATTATCGCACTGAGAAAAACGAGTTCTTCTTATTGGATTTCTAAGGACAATTACCAATGGGCACTTGCTATTTACACCCAATACCTGCTCTTTATTTTTTATTTACCTATTGTACCCTTTTTTCTTGGAAAAGAAATACAGTTGTGAGGAGATAAAAAAAAATAAAACAATACCGAAAATGTCTTTCCAGAATAACATATACCAATTCTGGAAAGAAATTTCTAGAACTATGTGTTATAGTTCTGGAAATGTTTTTGGTAGTTATAAAATGCGAGCTATCTTCTAACTTATATTCTAGTTCTAGAAAGCACACTGGACCTCCATTTCTTCTAACTGTTTTACGGAATTAAGAAAAAAATTGGAATTGATCCATAGTGATGTTTTGACCTACCCCATTGTTTCAATTTCTGCTTTTCATCTTTACATTCTTTTAATTGATTCTGTTTTTTCTAGTTTTATGAGATAAATTATAAACTCAAAGGTTTTCCTCGCTTTCAACAGTTCAAACCATATGTTGATTCATAAGTAATCACTGTCCAAGTGAGGTATCGTCTGCTCATAAGCCTATGCATTCTATTTACCGTGTTTCTGGTCATCTATGTTTATGATAAACTTATTATTCTACTCTGTATTTTTGGTCACTGTTCCCAAAACAAAAGGTTTATGTTACTTGTCTTACTACTGATAGGTTCTATATTAGTCAGTCTCTTTCATTAAACATTGTTTTCCCTTAGTTCTAATGATTCCTTTCCTTTTTGTCATTGGTAACTCCCTCTTTTTTTTTTGTGAGCAGTAACTCCCTCTTCTGATGGCAGTTCAATGACTTTTTCTTCCTTATCCATTTTCCTTTTTGTAGTTTACCTACCACATATCATGTCCCCATCCACTTGCCCTACCAAGGACTATGCACTTCAACACAAATCCTACCTCCACTTCCATCTATGCCCATTGGCTATCTAATTCATTCCATAATCCATATTATATTTGACCACTCCTTACAAAGGGCAATAAGGTTTACTTTCACACTTTTAGCCCATCCGATCATCATGGAGAAAAACTTAGGAACTCTTAGAGTAATACTCTCAATGGTTCATGTCTTACCTAAATCTCATAATTAAATATATTGAGTTTCATGCTATATATTGCTTTGCCATGTGTTTTGTTTGCATTGACTATCGAAGCATATAAGAATTTCTCTTCTTCATGTTGCTCTTCTTCTTTTACATGCTAATGATGTTTCATACGGTTGGTTCATTTCTGAACTTCATGTTAAGAATGTTTTTTGATAAAAGTACACCCACAAGTGTCTAGTGTGTCTGCTAAGGAGAAATGGATTAGGTAACAAGGAGAATCCTTTCCATGCAGGCAAATGGTGCAAAGTCAATCTATGGAGAAAGAAGGGGGGAAGCATGAATTTAGAGGAAAAGGGAATGGGTTTAGGCTGGACGTTATGTTCATCTTCAGAACTTAAGTTTCTAAGCATGGAAAATTAGTTTTTTGCTTGGTGTTTGTTTCTGATCTCTCTGTTTCTTGATCTTATTTCCCTAAGTGGATGATTTTTTCTTAACTGGCTCTAGTGACTTATCTCTAGCTTCCTTTATAGGATCCAAGTGCCCTCAAGTAGAAGTTTCTTACTAGACAGTCCTATTCTTTAGTCAAATGGCAGGTTCTTTTCAATCTTTCACCATTACAAATCTTTATATCTCCTATGTTGTGAATAGCATCTGCCAGTTTTGAGTCAATACCATCCACTTCCAATGGATTTCCTCTTAAATTTTCCTTTTCTAATGATGATTGGGTAGTTGTCCGGACAGCCACCTCTCTAGCACAGGTTCTATAATTTTCAATACATGTTGGTCATCTCATGAAATCCAGAAAGGTGAATTCATGCTTTATTCTTTAATCTAAATTTTCTCAGATCACTTGGATTCAACACTTTTTGCGTCATCTTGGTGTTCACATAGCTGAATTTCCACTTTTTTGTTTTGATATCATGACAACATTATTTCTCACAAGTAATACCACTATCATTTATAAAGATCATATTAAGTTGGAAATTAATTTTGACATTGTTCATGCTAAGCATCATGTTCATAATATTCTGATTGATAATGAGAAACAACACATATTTTGCCAAAGTAAATATTATTGCATGTTATATTAATTACAAGTAAACATAGATTGAGTAAGAAAGAACCTCTGATATTCTCTTGTTAAGCATATTGATGACTTGGTTGTAGCTTCCCATTCCAATTAAATAAGATTCCATGGAATTTTCTAAAATTTGTGATGCATATGATCTTCTTTCCAATTTTGTAAATTTTACTTCACATAAGGCATTCATAATTTTTCTTAATTTTTTGGTTAATCGAAACTTCGAGTCACACTGCACTAAAATACTTCTAAGTTTTGAAAGTCCACCAAGCATTGGCAACAGGTCACCCAAATTGTTATCCTGTATATCCATGGAGATTAGAGAAGTTTACATGTTGCCAAATGGTTGAGTACAAGTTCTGAGATTTGCTGTTGGTGACATCCAAGACCATATGAAAGAAGGAAAAACATTGCATGCTAATCCTTCATATCCACAGAGGGATATATATCCAATGCTTTTTAATCTTACTATTGAACGAGGCATTTCTTTTACAGCTGTATCTTTTGCAATCAGTGTAGTCAAGGACTCCATCTGCATTATATCTTCTTCCAACTTCTCAATCTTTGAACCAGAAAGGATGAGTTTTCAAAGATTTCAACAGATAGATCCTCCTTGGAAGAGTGCTAAGGTTTATACAATCCGTCAAATTTATCTCAAGAATATTACTTAGATCTTCGATGGAATAGTGCACCTCAGACAAGCTTGGACAATCTTTGAGAATGAGCTTTACAAGATTTGGCAGTTTTGAAAAATCAGGTGTGCGCATCAAGTTCCTTGAATGGCTAGCATTGAGGACCTTTAGCCTATGCAGAAACTGCACGAGAAATATTTAACAAAAAAATTAAGAAGCAAATGGTGGGAACAATTACTGTTGTCGTTAACGAAAATTTCATGTAATATTTACCTGTGGCTCCTTCCATACTAGTCTAATATTACTGTATTTTAATTCAATAGAAATTACATTTTCCTGATACAAGTTGTCTGGCATTTGTTTTAGAGGAAATCCTTGCCAACAAACCCATCTTAGGTTCTTGCTAAGATACTCATAATCTCCAACAAGTTGTACATGATCAAGTTGCAAAAGTCTCAATTTCTTCATTTTCTCAAATGCTTTGGTATTGAAGTGGAGTCCACTAGTTCCTTGCAACTTCAAAGCCAAGCCCTCAATTGCTCTTGTTCCCTGTGAAAAAAAAAACTAAGCACAGAAAAAACGTAATAAATAAAAGGAACTTTTGTCATTCTCTCTATATAAAGCAAATAAGCAATACATGAAGCTGCAGCCTATGGATACATCCAATGTTACTAGACTCAACTCAGTCAAGGTACTATTACAGGGTAGCAATTCAACCAATGAGTACTAGCTTAAGTGGATACACACATATCATGTTTTAAAACATTTTAAGACAAGTACTTAACACATTTTTAATAAATTTAAAGAATTTAATTAGATACATGCACTGACCATGCAAATTTGTTTTACATTATCATTCAATCATAGATAGCCAAGTATTATAAGATTGTTTTTTTTTTTTTTTGGTATTAAGGAGGGCTTAAAGCCCAAAACAACTAGACAGGAACACTACGGGGTACAGAGAGACCCATTACATCTTTAAGTAAAAGCATACTACACCCAGCAGGGGGAACAGAAATAATATGCAAACCTATTTCCTGAGAATGAGCCATAGAAGCTAAACAATCTGGTACCATATTAGCTTCTCTGAACACATGCACCAGCCGGATGTCCCAGTCCTTTTCCCACCAAGCCCGAATTGTACTAACAATAGGACAATAAGGATGGTAGTTCTCCACACCAGAATTCACAAACTGAACAACAATTTTTTACTCACATTCCAACTTATGTACCCCACAATTCCAAGCAACATGTATGGCAGTAGCTACACCCCACAACTCAGCCATGAGGACATTAGTAGCTCCCAAATTACTTAAAAAATCAGTCACCCAATTTCCATTACTATCTCTTAGAACCCCTGCACACGGAGCATGAAGTCCATTATCAATTACGGACCCATCAGTATTAGCTTTAGTCCACCTAGTAGGAGGTGCCTTCCATGCTATATTAACCTGTTGATATTGCTGTCCACTAAGCTCCTTAATACCACTTATCTGATACGCATAAAATAGTCCCAAAGCCTTCTGAATTCCTAAACTTTTTTTATAAGAATTAAGAAAATAAATTGGTTAAAGACAGGAGAGAGAGAGAGAGAGAGAGAGAAGTACAAAAGCAAGGACAAGATATCTTCCTACATAGGGGGTAAAAACACACATCAATTGAACAAATTACACTAATATCCAAAAAAAAGATGAGTACCCAGAAATCGATAAGATCAAATTAAACTAAAAGGAGTGGTAATAGTAAGCAATTGTCCCTGAAACTTCTAGCATTTATCAATAATTAAAGGCACCAACTAACTGCATAAATTGCAAAACACCAAAAAAGACCTTGCCATTTTACTCATCCTAAAATCCCTAATAATATGGCACATGAGAAATAGCTCCAATCTCTTCTGACAATCTAGTTTCCCTCAAAAAAATACCAAATACTATGCGCCCTTGCTTCTATAAAATGTGAAAATAAATAACAAACACTACTAACCTCGCCTCCAGTAAGATGTTGAAGGAATTTGTCCTCAAATTCACGGCATAACTGCAAGGCTAGAGCTCTTGCACCTTCGAAACTATTAACCATTTTTTCACCAAGCTTTACTAACTCTTCCTGAACAATTTGAGACTTTCCCTGAAGACTGTAGCAGTTCAAATAAAGGATTATAATAGATTTTAGGGCCATTCTCTTATTATTTAATAGAAATTGAGACATTAGTACTTATTACTAGGTATCAATTTATTACAAATAGTGAGAAATATCGATAGAAATTGAATCACACAATGTGCTTCGGTACTTATCATGTTCTGGAAGTTTAAATAATTAGTCTATTATCTCTTATTATTTAAGGTCATCTTACACACCATGCTTAATCCCATTCGTTGCTATTTCATTTTTGGAATAAGAAATATTCTGACATTTTCGTTTTAAATATGCATTCATTTAGTGGCATTAAATTCCAAGCAACATGACAAATATAGAACATTGTAGATAGCATACAAAATAGCAGCTGGCATTAAATTAGTTCGTTATAGCACAATGAGTATTTCTATACTTCATTATGAATATACATTTTGGTTTTGTCAATGAAATTTATTTGTAACAACCCATTTTAGGCTCACACAATGGCTCATTCAAAGGCAAAGAGGAAGAGCAGTGAGGAAAGTGAGGCAAAGGAGGATCAAGTATGTAAAATCGAATAAGTTAATGTTGTGGTTATTTAATATATAACTTGCCCAAATATTTGTGTTATTGATGTTTATTTAATGAATCATTTTCAGGTACGAATAAGGCATAGCATGGACACGCAGTTGTTGGTTGACATTAATGCAAATCTAACAGACTTACAAAGACAAGCACTAGAACATACGCCTTTCAAATGGCTTCTTAGCATCAATAATACGTTGAAAATATCTTGTATTATCCTCCGTCAATTAGTAAGTAGGTGGGTTCAAGGTGCTACATCATTTAGGATTAGGCATCATTATGTTCCTTTTACACTAGTAGATGTCTGTTTCACTCTAGGTTTGTGTATTTTGGGGGAAGCTGTGTCCTTAGTGGATGTAGATGATGGGGGGTGTAGGGTGAAATGTTTGTTTAAAGGAGAGGATATCACCGTTAAAAATATAGTTAAAAAGTTGAAGTAGAAAAAATTGAAAAATGATAAAAATGTGGAAGAGTTCTGTAGGCTGTATATCTTGCTTGCCTTTATTTCTTTTATATTCCCCGAACAACCCCCACAGTCAACAATGTTCCATTTAAATTGTTAGATGATCTACAAGCCTTTTATAAATACAATTGGGGTGTCGCGGTCTATAAAATGTTATGTGATAGCATATTTCGTGCAAGTGTTTCTTTCAATGAGCAAAGAAACAACTCTGAATTGCACATTGCAGGATGTGCAGTTGTGTTACAAGTACTTAATTTTAGTTGGAAGAACTTGTTTGCATACATAAATTACTTGCATTCTTTGAAGTACTTTTGTTTTTTTGTTCGTCACCAACTATTGTTGACTTGTATCATTTTTGTATTTTATTTAGATTTGGGCAGTTGAGCACTTATCATTGCCCACTGTTAGCAAAAGCACTTCTTTTCCACAACTTCTTGAATGGCCAGTAGTCATTATACGAACTTCAAAAGTAGAAAAGGCTTTCCGGTTGAATAAGGTCAGCATTCGTCTCCAATGCATGTTAATTTGTTTGTACATGCTTTTTTTTATGTTACATTTTTTTTTGGCTAACAAAGAAACTGTCATTGATGCTTGCCCTTGTTAGGTGATATGGGATTGGGCCGCCACTCAAGAGCATAAAAGATATGCCCTTGTACAAGAAGCTTTGGATATCTCCCAACAAGGCTTTAGACCTTCAATTGTTGGCCCATTTGATCTCCAGGAAATTCTCACAGAGCATCACATGTTGAAGGCTCAAAATGAAGCAAATGAAAAGAGGATTTCTGCACTAAAGTCTAAATTGAAAGCCCTTGAAGATAAAGTTAATGGCCAAACAACAACAGCAACCGAGGAGGGTGAGGGGACAACCACAAAGACAGACGAAATTGTTGTCAAGAAAAAGGTGAAACACGAATCTGGCAAGGGTAATGCACAAGGTTGGAAAATTTTGTATAGGTTTTGCACAAGCAATAACCAAAGCAACTTGAATCGGTATATGTGTATTAATTATGGAAATTACATATGGCATTTGCATATATGATAGTTTAATGAATTGTTACTTGGTATTTCGTAGAGTTTTGGTGGATGTGCATGACCAAATACTTACTTGCCAAGACCTTCAGTCCATGAAGCCAAGGGGGTGGGTGGACAACATGGTTAGTAATTTCTAGTTCCGGTATGTGAAATAAATTATTCTGAGGCTTTACAATCATAAACTGTAATACTTATATAATTTCATTTTGATGACTTTTATTAGGTGATTTTGTTTGCTACTAGTGTAATCATGTATGACGAAATGCAACAGAATGGAGGGACCCTAAATTGTTTATTGTTGAGTCCAATCTTTGCAGTGAGTAACAACTTTAATATCAAATTACCCACTTTTGTTTGTGTATACACATGATAATCTAATCCCCTTTGATTAATTGTGTTGTCAAAGGATCGTGTCATTAAAGATTTAGAGTTGCCCAAAGCAGCAGTGACGAAATGGTCCAACATAACATATTCTTTTTTTGTCCCCAAGAAAATTATTACAGTAGATAAGTGGCTGCATTGTGAATTGGTTAGTATATAATTCCAATACTTGTATTTTTACAAACCCATTTCATTATATATGGAAAACGTGTGAAACAACTTATTGTACACATTGTAGTTATTTGCACATATTGTACACAACCGTCATTGGTTTTGCTAGGTGGTTAATTGAAAGGAGAGGATGATGTATATTTTGGACTCGTCAGGTCATCATCATGATGAAAGTCGCAAAGCATTGGATAATGCAATGGTACATTTTTTTGCTTAACTTTTATACTACACAGTAATCTTTCTCTTGTATTGAATTAATCATGACAAATTATCTTTTCATGACTTTGACCAGCGACTTCGTTTTGAGAAAATGCTATCTGAGTTGGATGGAATGAATGGTAACACTAAACTGCAGCTCCAAGTGACATTTGAGGATTTGCCACACTAAATTGTTGCTTGTCTTTATTGGTTTTTCTTGCTTAATTGTTCATCTAACATTTATTGTTGGGATATGTTCATTGTACAGTTTTGATTATAGATTATATGTTTTGAAATACATGGAGCTATGGGATGGGGTCAGAAAATATAATGGGAAGGCAATGCCTAAATACACATTGGTAAAAAACTAACGTCTAATAATGTAGTCAATGTTATAGGCATTATATTGTTATAGCATTAGTAGCCCGTGATTTACACATTCTTACATGCATCACTTCATCATCTTTGTATAGGCTGAAATTCAAACATTTCGTGAAGAATATGTATGTCGATGGGTCCTTCATCCTCTAAACGAGAAACGAAATATTGTCTTGAAAGATGCCGACGTTTCTGACAGCTTTGGACTTCAATGACGATACAGGTTAATATTTCCATATGTTTATATAAGGTTATATATTTCAACTTGTTCGAAAATAACTAGTGATATTCATATGAAGTTTTGAATGTGCAATTATGTAAAAAAAATTAAAAAATAAGTTTGCTCCTCATGTGGATAAAAAAGATTAAAAAAAAAACATTAATAAGAAAGTGATACCAATCTGCAGCACAACAAGATATAAAGTGATCAAGCAAGTTAACATGTCTATGCAGAACAACCATTTAGTCTTGTTCCACAGTTCCATGATGACATACATAAATAAATTTATAAGTTTAACATGTCTCTTTTGATTTTCACCATAGTTTGTATTCTATAGTTTACTTTCATATTTCTTAATTTAAGCATTTTATATTTTTATATTTGTAGTTAGTATAAAACCCGTGTAACTTTTATAGTGTGTCATGCAGGTCATGCAAATAATGGTGGCATGTGATTTTCCCTACAATGATAGAGGAGACATTTTTTTGTGCAGCAACTAACCTTTTGGTCCTCCTAGGATATTGTAATTGTTGGATCACATGTCCTCAGTAACATATGTGGACCAAAAGGTTAGCTACTGCACACAAAAATGTCCCCTCTATCATTGTAGGGAAAATCACATGCCACCATTATTTACATGACCTGCGTGACACACGGTAAAAGTTACAAGGGTTTTATACTAACTACAAGTTTAAAAATATAGAACGCTTAAGTTAAGAAATATGAAATTTATAGAATACAAACTATGGGGAAAATCAAAAGAGATATGTTAAAATTATAAATTTATTTATGTATGTCATCATGGAACTGTGGAACAAGACTAAACGGTTGTTCTGCAAAGACATGTTGACTTGCTTGATCACTTTATATTTTGTTGTGTTGTAGATTGGTATCACTTTCCTATTAATGTTTTTTATCTTTTTTATCCACATGAGGAACAAACTTATTTTTTTTAATTATTTTACATAATTGCACATTCAAAACTTCAGATGAATATCACTAGTTATTTTCGAACAAGTTGACAATATAACCTTATATAAACATATGGAAATATTAACCTGTATCGTCATTGGAGTCCAAAGCTATCAGAAACGCCGGCATCTTTCAAGACAATATTTTGTTTCTCATTTAGAGGATGAAGGACCCATCGACATACATATTCTTCACGAAATGTTTGAATTTCAGCCCATACAAAGATGATGAAGTGATGCATGTAAGAATGTGTAAATCACGGGCTACTAATGTTATAACAATATAATGTCCATAACATTGACTACATTGTTAGACGTTAGTTTTTTACCGATGTGTATTTAGGCATTGTCTTCCCATTATATTTTCTGACACCATCCCACAGCTCCATGTATTTCAAAACATATAATCCACAATCAAAACTGCATAATGAACATATCCTGACCATCAATGTTAGATGAACAATTAAGCAAGAAAAACCAATAAAGACAAGAAACAATTGTTATATATTATACTAAATGGTTTGGTTGTTGTGGCAAATCCTCAAATGTCACTTGGAGCTACAGTTTAGTGTTACCATTTGTTCCATCCAACTCAGATGGCATTTCCTCATAACGAAGTTGCTAGTCAAAGTCATGAAAAGATAATTTGTCATGATTAATTTGATACAAGAGAAAGATTACTATGTAGTATAAAAGTTAAGCAAAAAAATGTACCATTGCATTATCCAACGCTTTTCGACTTTCATCATGATGATGACCTAACAAGTCCAAAACATACATCATCCTCTCCTTCCAATTAACCATGTAGCAAAACCAATGACGGTTGTGTACAATATGTGCAAATAACTACAATGTGCACAATAAGTTGTTTCACACTTTTTCCATATATAATGAAATGGGTTTGTAAAAATACAAGTATTGGAATTACATACTAACCAATTCACAATGTAGCCACTTATCTACTGTAATAATTTTCTTGGGGACCAAAAAAGAATATGTTCTGTTGGACCATTTCGTCACTACTACTTTAGACAACTCTAAATCTTTAATGACACGATCCTTTGACAACATAATTAATCAAAGGGGATTAGATTATCATGTGTATACACAAACAAAAGTGGGTAATTTGATATTAAAGTTGTTACTCACTGCAAAGATTGGACTCAACAATAAACAATTTAGGGTCCCTCCATTTTGTTGCATTTCGTCATACATGATTACTCTAGTAGCAAACAAAATCACCTAATATAAGTCATCAAAATGAAATTATATAAGTATTACAGTTTATGATTGTAAAGCCTCAGAATAATTTATTTCACATACCAGAACTAGAAATTACTAACCATGTTGTCCACCCACCCCCATGGCTTCATGGACTGAAGGTCTTGGCAAGTAAGTATTTGGTCATGCACATCCACCAAAACTCTACGAAATACCAAGTAATAATTCATTAAACTATCATATATGTAAATGCCATATGTAATTTCCATAATTAATACACACATACCGATTCAAGTTGCTTTGGTTATTGCTTGTGCAAAACCTATACAAAATTTTCCAACCTTGTGCATTACCCTTGCCAGATTTGTGTTTCACCTTTTTCTTGAAAACAATTTTGTCTGCTTTTGTGGTTGTCCCCTCACCCTCCTCGGTTGCCATTGTTGTTTGGCCATTAACTTTATCTTCAAGGGCTTTCAATTTAGACTCTAGTGCAAAAATCCTCTTTTCATTTGCTTCATTTTGAGCCTTCAACATGCGATGCTCTGTGAGAATTTCCTGGAGATCAAATGGGCCAACAATTGAAGGTCTAAAGCCTTGTTGGGAGATATCCAAAGCTTCTTGTACAAGGGCATATCTTTTATGCTCTTGAGTGGCGGCCCAATCCCATATCACCTAACAAGGGCAAGCATCAATGACACTTTCTTTGTTAGCCAAAAAAAAAATGTAACATGAAAAAAAGCATGTACAAACAAATTAACATGCATTGGAGACGAATGCTGACCTTATTCAACCGTAAAGCCTTTTCTACTTTTGAAGTTCGTATAATGACTATTGGCCATTCAAGAAGTCGTGGAAAAGAAGTGCTTTTGCTAATAGTGGGCAATGATAAGTGCTCAACTACCCAAATCTAAATAAAATACAAAAATGATACAAGTCAACAATAGTTGGTGACGAACAAAAAAACAAAAGTACTTCAAAGAATGCAAGTAATTTATGTATGCAAACAAGTTCTTCCAACTAAAATTAAGTACTTGTAACACAACTGCACATCCTGCAATGTGCAATTCAGAGTTGTTTCTTTGCTCATTGAAAGAAACACTTGCACGGAATATGCTGTCACATAACATTTTATAGACCGTGACACCCCAATTGTATTTATAAAGGGCTTGTAGATCATCTAACAATTTAAATGGAACATTGTTGATTGTGGGGGTTGTTCGGGGAAAATAAAAGACAGCAAAGGCAAGCAAGATATACAGCCTACATAACTCTTCCACATTTTTATCATTTTTCATTTTTTTCTGCTTCAACTTTTTAACTATATTTTCAATGGTGATATCCTCTCCTTTAAACAAACATTTCACCTTACACTCCCCATCATCTACATCTACTAAGGACACAGCTTCCCCCGAAATACACAAACCTAGTGCGAAACAGACATCTACTGGTGTAAAAGGAACATAATGATGCCTAATCCTAAATGATGTAGCACCTTGAACCCACCTACTTACTAATTGATGGAGGATAATACAGGATATTTTCAACGTATTATTGATGCTAAGAAGCCATTTGAAAGGCGTCTGTTCTAGTGCTTGTCTTTGTAAGTCTGTTAGATTTGCATTAATGTCAACCAACAACTGCGTGTCCATGCTATGCCTTATTCGTACCTGAAAATGATTCATTATATAAACATCAATAACACAAATATTTGGGCAAGTTATATATTAAATAACCACAGCATTAACTTATTCGATTTTACATACTTGATCCTCCTTTGCCTCACTTTCCTCACTGCTCTTCCTCTTTGCCTTTGAACGAGCCATTGTGTGAGCCTAAAATGGGTTGTTACAAATAAATTTCATTAACAAAACCAAAATGTATATTCATAATGAAGTATAGAAATACTCATTGTGCTATAATGAACTAATTTAATGCCAGCTACTATTTTGTATGCTATCTACAATGTTATATATTTGTCATGTTGCTTGGAATTTAATGCCACTAAATGAATGCATATTTAAAATGAAAATGTCAGAATATTTCTTATTCCAAAAATGAAATAGCAACAAGTGGGATTAAGCATGGTGTGTAAGATGACCTTAAATAATAAGAGATAATAGACTGATTATTTAAACTTCCAAAACATGATAACTATCGAAGCACATTGTGTGATTCAATTTCTATCGATATTTCTCACTATTTGTAATAAATTGATACCTAGTAATAAGTACTAATGTCTCAATTTCTATTAAATAATAAGAGAATGGCCCTAAAATCTATTATAATCCTTTATTTGAAATGCTACAGTCTTCAGGGAAAGTCTCAAATTGTTCAGGAAGAGTTAGTGAAGCTTGGTGAACAAATGGTTAGTAGTTCCGAAGGTGCAAGAGCTCTAGCCTTGCAGTTATGCCGTGAATTTGAGGACAAATTCCTTCAACATCTTACTGGAGGCAAGGTTAGTAGTGTTTGTTATTTATTTTTACATTTTATAGAAGCAAGGGTGCATAGTATTTGGTATTTTTTTGGGGGAAACTGGATTGTCAGAAGAGATTGGAGCTATTTCTCATGTGCCATATTATTAGGGGTTTTAGGATGAGTAAAGATGGCAATGTCTTTTTTGGTGTTTTGCAATTTATGCAGTTAGTTGGTGCCTTTAATTATTGATAAATGCTAGAAGTTCCAAGGACAATTGCTTACTATTACCACTCCTTTTAGTTTAATTTGATCTTATCGATTTCTGGGTACTCATCTTTTTTTTGGATATTAGTGTAATTTGTTCAATTGATGTGTGTTTTTACCCCGTATGTAGGAAGATATCTTGTCCTTGCTTCTGTACTTCTCTCTCTCTCCTGTCTTTAACCAATTTACTTTCTTAATTCTTATAAAAATAATTCATTGAAGAAGTGTTGAAATTATAGGGATTTAGGTCGAGAAGGAGGAAGAGAGAATATAGAGATTCTGAATAATATTCTCTCGTGTATAATAATGTGAAGGTGTGATTCAACAAGAAAACACTAATTTCTATATATACTGATAGAAGACTCCTAATCTTGATTAATTAAGGAAACAAATTGCAAAATATTATGAAACACAAATATCACTCCTTGCCCTTCTACAATGTCATCCAAGATACTTTAAGATTTTCAAATGGGCAAGGTTTGATCAGGCAATCTTTAAAAATTCCACCCCACCCCCTAGCCCCTCCCTTGGACCAAAAAAAAAAAGAGATAGGAATAAGGGTACTTTGGGAAAGGTGGTGGTGGAATCTGTTATGTGTCATTCTAGTAGAAGTGATACTTGGCAGAAGGATATCAAAAAGGATGATGCAGAAATCAAGAAGGGGGACGTGAATATGAAGGGAATGGAGGGTGGTGCAGAGCGTGTGTCATCATTTGGGTAGTTTAGGGGTGGCTGATGCGTCTGTATTTTCTGCAATTTTCCATTGTAATTAGAGCTTGGTGCTTTGAATTTTTCCTACCTATTCTAGAGTAATAACAGTATCTATCATATATATTATGAAGATATTTCTTAAATATTCCAACACTTAAAATTAAACACACTAAAAGAAAATAAATCAAGAATATAATCCAAGGACAGTAGTCAGGACCAAACTTCATTTGAGATTAGAGACGAGGCTAAATGTAGTCTGAGATTGGAGGTGAGGCCACTGTGCATCTTGGACTGCAGACGTGCATGATTGCATCAATGACTTGAGATGGGGGCTAAATTGCATCTTGGACCAAGTCAATTTTTGGAAAGACAGACTGGAATATAGCCAGGTTGTGGAAATATCACTACAACAAAAATGACTTGAGACAACAACAGAAAACCGTGGCCTTAAATGAAAAAACTGTGGCCTAATCTTTAGGCAACGGATTACCAGCTGTGGTCTAGGTGGCCGTGGCCTATTCTAATAGGCAACGGTTTTTTGCACTAAGCCCACACATTTTTAAAAACCGTTGCCTAAGAATATGACAATACGCAACACTTTTCGAACCACTTTTAAGCCACGGTTTTGTTCACAAGGTTTAGACAACGGTTATCGATGTGTTGCCTTTGGGGGTTTAGGCCACATTTATAAAAATGTTGCTTGGTATTTTAGGCAACACCTTTTTAATTGTGGACAGATTCCTTATGCAAGAATTCATGATTCAGACAATAGCTATATAATCGTTCCCTATACCTTTAAACCATGTTGTCATGCAGCTTAGGCCACACATTTTTAAGTGTAGACCACATTTTATACAATATTTTTTTAAATGTGAAAATAAGATAAAATTTACAACATTTATACAATAGTTATTTAAATTTCAAGATATTGTTTAGGTCGCAATTATAAAAAATTATCTTTTATTAATGATAAGACAATTTATTCCAATTTTGAGATGATATAAATGATCATTATCTCTCAATAATTAAACCATTAATAGGAATCTTTTAAGTACATTGTTAGATAAAATAAATACAATTGAAATTGTAATATATAACACTTTAATATATATAATAGCATTTAATGTTCAGCCTACATAATCAAAATAGTTGGCTTATAAAGTCATAATGTTTAAGGATAAACTTTTCTAAATTGAAACTACAAATTCAAAAATAACAAAACATCATATCCAGGATTGTTTCTTCACTACATATTAGTAATTTCATTCTTCAAGATTATCTTCTTCATCTCCAAGCTGCAAAAAAATGATAAGATAGTGTCAATTTTCTCTGAACACATCTTCAAAACAATTTTGATACATCTGAATAAAAGTTAATCAATTCTAATTGAAACCAAAGTAGTATTAATAGATAGCATGATAACCATAGAAACCAAAGTACTTTAAATAATTAACAATGCCTTAATTAAATCCAAAGTACTTTCAACAGTTAGCAAGATAACAACAAATGACTGTTAGAACCAAGTTTAGCCAAAATATTTCTCATTTTTTGTAAAGGGGAAGTAATATTATTAAAAGTCAGTTCTATGCACAAGTTGTGCCTGAACTCGATCATAACAGCTGAGTACAAAAATTGTTCACCCACCTATATAAAGCAACTACAAAATAGAATAGCAATTACAACTATACTTTATATACTTAATTTCCTCTCAGCCAAAGGTCCCCTGAACCCCCCATCCTTGCTTTTGTTCCATGAACAAAGAACCTTATATATAGCTCTTAATTTAATATGCAAGTTAACGAAAGAAAACTGAAAATTTAGATAAAGAAAACTAAAAATTCAAAGAACTATAGCTATATATATATATATATATATATATATATATATATATATATATATATATAGACTATACTTGTAATAAGGTAAAATTATTTGTTTCCCATTACGTACGTTGAGCAAGTGGAGCTCTGAGTTGGCAATTATTTAAGTCGAAGCTGTTTAGTCTTGCTGTATTACAATGCAGAAAAAAGAGAATCAGTTTCCAATATTGAAACTGCCAGGGAGAGAGAAAAAAATTAGATGAGAAATTATCCAACTATCCTCCCTTTTCTATTTCACTCCATATTGTCTTTATACATCCACAACTACACACATTGTCATAACTGGGTTACAACGTGTCTCTCCCACTAACGAAAATACCAATTATAAAAGACAATTGTATTGCACCAAATCAGTAATGCTATTCAATCATGCAGCAATGATGAAGAGAAAATGGAATCCCTCTACATGTTTATATGAGGGGGAGGGGGGTAGAGAAGCTGAAAACTACAATAAGAATAAAATAAAATTACACCAAACTAGTCTTTATAGCTGAGAACCCTGTAGTGTTGATCAAACTCCTGGGGCTTGACCAAAAAATCCCAGACCAGTTCCAAAATTAGAGGGCCCGTCCTAGACTGCTGACCAAGATTTTATACCATTGATGTTGATACCAGCTAGATATCTATGGAAGAGAGAGAGAAAGAGCATTGAAGACAAGGAAGGAATGTTGTTGTATAATGAGATTTACTAATTTGTTTTCATTAAGCTCCTTGCCTCGCCATGTCTGTATTTATAATTATATAGTATTAAGTACAAATACAAGTATAACTTGATGGATTTTTTTTTTAAATTGTACCAGTTAGAACCACTAGTTTCATTTTCAATTTCAGGGGGAGGCAGAGGACATAGAGGAGCATGGTGCTAATTCTCAAGTAAATGTTTCTATTTTCAATTGTTTGAACACTCCATATCAGGATATAGGTTATAAAAAATAACCATGCCTTCTCCCACTCCATAGGATTGACTACATATAGATCAAATGAAGCCGTTTGGAACTATCCCCAAGTTTTTAATAAATCCATTTGCACTCTTGAGACTTGGAGTCATAATTTTTTTCCTGGGTATTTTCTGACTATTTCACATTTTTATTGTAGACATTTTTTTTGTGTGGATATTTTGGAGATTTTTTCAGTGTGTCCAGCTACTGCAGTTACTAGTTTTGGTGATAAGAGAGCAAGGTTTTATAAATGAGTGCTTCAATTGCAATGGTGTGGTATATTTGGACGGAACATAATGCATGAATATTCAAGAAGAAGTTCCTACCATTTTCGCTCAAAGTACACATTTTTCCCCTTATTCTTCAGTAAGATATCCAGTGACTGTTTTAAAGCAGTTTCTTGATATTCAGAGGTTGGAGATTAGGACACTCATTCTACTCTCCTGGTATTTTATGTCTAGCAATTCATTTATACCCGTTGTTATCAATTCCAGATAACAACATGGAGCATTTGCCCTCAAACGATGCTATAGTGGGGGTAGCAGATAGCTGGATGACAGCTATTCCAATGCTTATATTATAATTATACATATTCATAATTATAATTAGTAAGTTATAGTCTAAACAAACGAACTGTACGGGATCGAGTAGCAGAACAAAGGGTGGGAAAAAAGAATGTGGCTTGCAAGCTGCAACTTAGAAACCTTGCCCTTGGCACAATGTTTTGGCAGTTGAAGGATTTTATTCAAGGTTTATTATTATTATTATTATTGATTAGGGGGTTAGTTGAACATATGGTCTTCAACTCACCAGGATTCTTACAACAATTTGACAATTATACATTGTATAATAGCACATCACAAACACATTCAAATCATGTACAACAATTTCACAACTCAATATGAAAGGAAAATTCAGAACTAAAAAGGGGATACAAATAGGAGAAGGCATGACAGAAACTAACCACACAGTCACAATCTACAAGTTGTTGCTTGCTAAGACTCGCTCTTCCACTCCTCTGTAAATCTAGCCTCAAAGAAAGAAGCCAAAAAATTAGTCAACAAAGTATATGATATGAAACAACAACTAAAAATATATAAATTATATTTTACTATAGCAATTAAGAATTCTTATTTCACAATCCTTATAACTAGAACACCCTTGCCAAGTCATTCTTTAGAAATATTTCCAAAAAATAGAGAAATTATGTAAACAAACAGTAGGTCAAAAGAAAACTGAGGCGATTGAGGAGCATGGATATGAACAATATCTTAAACACTGCTCAATAAAACAAAGAAAAGTTGAGGTAGAAATAGAAAGGACTTAATTTAAAATTTGGTCCAATGAGTGAGCTTCCATTCAAGGGCCTATACTCCCAACCAAAGTTCAGATTTTCCCATAACATTTCACATAGTTTGCCATCCACTTTGTGTAACTTACTTTATATATAGATGAAATCTAATAAATGTTCTAATAAATTCCCAAATCTCCTTCTTCTGTGTTCTCTAATCCATTACCCTAAGCAGTGGCTTCCTTCATCACATACTTCCATCATGATTAATTCAGAATCTCATCTTAATTATTAATACCCATCACCCTTAGTTCTTTGCCTATTGCCCATATCTGTTTGGCCTCAATTAGAAGTCAAAATCAATGGTAACGTTAATTATAATAACATGATTAGGACTTTTCGAACTGTTCTTAACAGTAAAAATCAATTATAATAGAAGTGACATGCTAGTCACAAGTGTCTTCTACTACTCAACACTGATTTTAAAGTGACGCCAAAAAAATTTCACATATGCACATACAAACAATAGAATAAAAGTAACTACACCCTGTAGTTTCAACATCAATTATTCTTCAGGCTGCACCCTTAAACAATCAAAAAAAGTATGTCGTTTTAGTTGTCTTTAACAACACAGTACCCAGTTTTTTGAAAGAAGATGAAATGGACCTTTCTTACTACCAAGTCACGTTAGCCAAGTATTAGTTGAGTATGGGATAATACCTGAATCAGTTTCGATTGTAATCTCCTCCAAAAAAGTAAAAAAGGAACATTTTATTAAACTTAGAAAACATGTGTATACATTCAGAATTTACAAAGAAGGAAAGCTATTCTCAAATTTACACACCTATTCACTTTCTCCCAAAGTCCAACTCAGACATCAACATCGTTTACGTCCGCGGCGATTGTCAAACCCTTCTTCGATTCTCTCAATTTTTTCTCAACCTTAGCTCCTCCCTGGTAGAAACTTCACCACCGTCCTCAAACCCCACCCATAAATAGCGCAAGATTTAAAGAAGAAAAAGAAACAAAAAATCAATGGCACAATTGGTACCTAGAACAGGGCGACGTGAGAACGAGATTGCCCTTTCTTCTTCAATGGCCCACCGCTGACGCAATCAGAGACAGATGGGAATGAAGACAAACCCTAAACGTGAGAACGCAATGGCCCTTTCAATCTTTCAGAACAATGTTTTGAGAAATGGCAAGGCAATTTTTTCAAAATTAGTGTGTTTCTATCGTTACTTAAGTTTTCGCTGTGAGACCTTTCGTGTGCTATCCTTTATTTGGTTTTCACGATTTTTTTTATTGCTTTTAGCCCACATTTTTTTAATTGTTGTTTATTGAAAATTAAATGACAACACGGGAAAAACCGTGGTTTAAAACTTCAACAGCTTAAAAAATGTGGTCTATGGAGGTCAACGCTTTATTATGTGTTGCCTCATGTAGATAGGCAACGGTTGTGCTAAAAAATTGAAAGGAAGGCAAAGAAAACTTATATTATATGCAACAATTGGAAAACCGTGGGATATTCTAATTTTATACAACGGTTTTTTAACCGTGGACAAGTTTGGCGTGGCCTAAAGTAAAAAATGCTGTAGTGTATAGAATGAAACAGAGCAATTCCACATAAAGACAGGCTACAATGAAGTCAATATATATGCAGAAAGAGACAAGCCAAACAGTGCCAAAATGTTGAAAGACAGGCTGAAATGGTCATTCTGCAGCACTAAGAAAAATGAGCCATAATGAACTATCATAATCCTATTTGAATAGCAGCTGCCTTTTTGCTTCAGTTTCTGCATGTTTTGACCAACTCATTGTCTTACATTGCAAACTGAAGGTTCTTATAACCATTAAATCAATATATTTACATTTTATGTAAATGTTTCTAATTGATGCCATCATGAATCTCTATTAGTCTATTTCACTTTTTTTGTTTGTTCCACATCAATGACATCTCAGGACTATGATAGATCCCTTGTCCACTACTACACATATTTGAGAAGGTCCAGGCCAAAGCACACAGATACAGAGCATGCAGAAACAGAAGCAAAGGTAGTGACAATTTAGATAGGATTATGTAATATAATTAGATACGATTTGGTTTAGTTATTTAGTTTCCTTATTTTTATAGATAGCGACAAGGTCTTTCTAAGCCAATTCTAGCAAAGCCTTATTCAAGATGCATGCAACCAAGCTAAATATCAGCACAACTTATCATCCACAAATGGATGGTTAGCTTGAAGTTGTTAATCAATCTTTGGAGGCGTATTATCAAGACAGTCTCAAGCCGCGACAAGGTCTTTCTGAGCCAATTCTAGCAAGCCTTATTCAAGATGCACAGCAGTTTCGTTTAATGCAAAGTAATAAATTTACTGTAGTTTTTGCAGTTTCATTTTCCATTATATATGATAGTTAAATTTAAAATGCATAAACTGACAGGTGGAAATGAAAAAAGACGTGATAAAATGCAAACACAGCAACAAGCAAGCAATCATGAAAAACTTGCCTCAGTGATAGACCAGCTGATTAATAGGGAGGTAACGAGCATGAGTCTAAGTTTGTCATTAACAGATATAGGTAACTTTTCAATAAAAGAATATGGTTGAAAATTGAACTAATTTACTAAAGGAAGCAAAATAAAAATAAAAAAGTTCAAGTTTGTCTTAACCTCAGGGAAACTCCACAAGATACTTGTTAATAGTTCCTTTCCCTTTTCAATCAATTACTTTGCCATCGACTACAATGAGATATGTTTATCATGAGCAAAAGACGAATTGCAGGGGGGGACAGGGGACCAAGCCTAAAGGTTTGCTTCCAGACATAATGTGTACAATTCAAAATATCACATACACAAATTGAAAATTTTCGTATTTGACAAAAACACATCCGATAAAAGGTGGGTTTACGGTTCCAATCACTCAATCAAATGGGCACCTAACATGGGTTTAGGGTTCAAATGTTCAAATGGGGAAAATGTAGTCCATCAGATATTACAAAAGCTACCCTTAAACAGTAACTACAAAAACAAACGACAGAAAAATAGCAACCACTAACAGACTCAACAACAACAACAACAACAATGAAAGAACCAAAAAGAGGAAAACCAGAGGAATAGGAAAGAAAGAGAAAACGCACCTGCTAATGTGTTTCTTCAATCGTTCACAGTGCTCGAAGTCGAATACGGAAGTGGAAATCAGAAGTTGCTGGAGGAAGCTAAGTGGAAATCAGAAGTTTTGGAGGAAGCTAAGACACAAATAACACAGAGCAAATGGAATGGTTTGTAACCTAAACGACCCTACTTTTGTTGTTTGATTTCAAATTTCTTTTTTATTTTTGTTTTTTATTAAATATTAAATAATAAAATAATATATTAAAAGCCACGTATGTGGGTGTCTAATGGGGGTCGGTTATTGTGGGGTGGTTCATATATCAGTACTCAATTTTGTATTACCATACATCAAAATCGTGACAAAAATTAAATAAATGTTAATATTCCCAGTTGCTATTATTGGTGATCAAAATTCAAAACTAGTTACCAAGGGAGTCTAGTTCAGTTGGTTGAGCAGGATGTGAATGTTGTAAATCCCTTGATACTGTCTTCGATTCCTATAAATAAAAAAATAAATTCAAAACTAGTTGGTAATTGCAAAAAATAATGATAATAAAAAGATCAAAAATACACTGGAAGAGTTAAAATGCTGAAATACAATAGAATCTATTTTTTACTCTTCAATATTGGGTTCCTAACTTCCTATCATCTACCCTCAAATACCAAAAGATCAAAAAAAAAAAAATGTCACACTGAACAGAACACTAACACACATTCCCAGCAGCAGTAGTAGAATGGCCACTAAAAGCAAATGACATGGGTCACTATAGGAACTAAACATTACCTGGAAAACCAATGAACATGATGGCGGCATTTGAAGTTTTAGGTTTCCTTTAACAAAAAATGTAGTGAACCTGTAGATAAAGAAAACAAGTTAACTTGTCACAAAAACAAGGGCATGCCATAGAAAGATCTTGAATGGTCTACAACTACTCCTATGCCTAACACTGGAAAAATGTCCTGAAAGAAATAAAAATTATGCATGATGTTTCTTCAACCCGCTTGAAACAGATCAAACCTTTTAGTACTCATATTTGGATAAACTTCTCTATAAGCACTTATAAGAGAAGAAAATAAGAAGAAATTAAAAAATGAAATAAGTTTTTCCAAAAGTTAAAATTAGTTGATGCACAAGTTAAAAATAAGTTTCAAGAGAAGCTAATATGAGAGAGTTTCTTCAAATTAGCTTACAAATAAGCTAACTTTAGCTTTTGAAGAAACGCATTTCATTTTTCTTATTTTCTTTTCCTAAAAGTAGTTATGGAGAAGTTTATTCAAACATGTTCTTAACACTTAAAGATATTTGTGGTAGAGACTTCTGTGGCTGAGAATTAGAAGTCATCACTCACTAACATATTCTCACTAAAGTCAACAAAGCTTCTCCAAAGACATCAGTATCAAAATATTTTGCAGCAGCATCAGATGTGAATTGACTCAATTTTGTCAGGAAATAATCGATAAGAACTTAAATGGGTTGGTAACTGATGCTGCTGTTAATTTGGTGGCAGCAGCAAGTAATTCAGTTGATGGTACTGCAAGGTCAATCATCCTTCAGAATAAAGTAAAAGTAAGCAATAATTTTGAGAAAAAAAAATCAATCAAATGACAAAAAGAATGATCAACTTCTAGGACCTGCCGTTATATGGTCATGCACTATTTATTCATTTCTGATATCTGTTGGAACTGAACATGTTTCAGGCACTGGTGCAGAAGTATCAGCTTGCTCATTCATGATCTTTAGTCCTTATAGCAAGGAATAAAAGAGATTAAAAATGGTATGTACAGGGACTAAAATGTAATGTTTTTAACCATAGGGACTAAGAAGAAAAGTTTTTTTAACAATAAAGATCAAAGGAAAAAGCTAAACATACCGCTGGGTTTTGTACACCCAACGTCCACCCAGACGTATGGTTAACTGCGTGTAAAAAAATGGTTTATTTTATTTTATAAATGGTTAACAATAAATGAATATGATTGAATAAAATTATTAGTATGTTTAATTTTGATTACACGTGGTTAACTATATGTGTAAATATGGTTAATTTTGTTTTTTAAATGGTTAATAATAACATAAAGTTATTAACTATTTCACGTGGTTAACTATATGTATAAATATAGTTAACTTTGTTTCATAAGTGGTTAAAAATGTTATGAAATTATTAATTATTACATGTGGTTAACTGCATATGTAACTATAGTTAATTTTACCTCACAATTGGTTAAAAGTAAATTAACATGGTTGTATCAATTATCGACATATAGTTAATAATATCACAAGGTTATTGAAATGTTTAATAGTGGTTAATTTTATTTCACAAGTAGTTAATCGTGTTAAGAGGTTATTGAAATGTCTAATAGAAGTTAACCACTTGTGAAACAAAATTAACCATATTTATATACGTGGTTAACCAATTCGCTGGGTGGACGTCAGATGTATGTTTTCTGGGTTTACGAATATCATTACTCGAGATCAAATGAGTAATTAAACCTACTTTAATTCTTTAGTTTTATGGTTCACTTACTGAACCAGTAATATTTCCATATCTCTGGAATTATTGGACTCAAGGATCTCATCAGAATATACAATTTTATTCTCAGTCATGTCTCTGAGAAAGGTGCTAAAGAACATTATTCCAGTCAACAATCAAACACTACTCTAGTGGTGGCCCTAGGAGGTCTTGAAGAGCCACCAAAAGCAAAAATGCTGGTGAAATTTCTCACCAAAAAATCACTAACAATTGAATTAACACAGTATGAGAAGAACAATTAAAGTGATACCTGCTTCAACATGGCTGAATGAAAATTTATCATTTCCATAGCTAATGTAATCAGGTAATTGACCACTAAAGCGTTATACTATCTGATAAATGAAACAAAATCAAAGAACATTTCCACTTCCAATGAGATGTACTATATTATGGTTCCAGTCAAATTATCACCATAACAAAACTGACATTAGAAACCATCCTAAATTCCTATGAGCTTTACAAGTTATCATTAAATCAAAATTAAAACTAAAAGAAAAGCAGAAATATCTGTTGACAAAACAAGATAATAATGCTTAGGATTTTCAAGCCCATAAAAAAAATGTGTAACTTATTGAGTTAGCATCAGGCCAAAATGCACATGTTATTTTTCCAAGGGAAGTGATGAACTGACAGTAGCAAAAAGTTGCCGGAAACCTGTACCACAGTTTCAGTAACCTATCAGATCAAACATTCATTCAAATTCCATAGTTATAAACGAAGAAGGAATAAAAAGCAATGTTACTTTTCAAAATCATCGAAAATGACGTGTCCAGAACAATTCGTTGAAGGAGGATGCAGCATCCAGCTAATAGCATGTTTGTATAAACGTTGCAATTGCGGTGGCGTGAATTCCAATGTGCCTTCACCGCATAAGTTACAAAGGAGATCCTTTTGCAAACGAAGGTTGGAGGCAGCTCAACGTCAATACTAACATGCATTAAGAACGAGAGAAAAAAAGGGAAAACGAGAAATCAAGGAATAAAATCTGTGAAGTATGAGATTGAGAGTGCAAGAAGGAGAGAGTTATCTGCCATGAGAGATTAAACTTCCAAGGACACTGGGAGTGCGAGTAGAGGAGAGGATGAAACTTGAGATTGAGAGAAAGACACTTATTGATGAATCTGCAGAGAAGGTAATGACATCAACGAGGAAAGGTAAAAATGGAAAATATTAAAGACATTGTAGTGGTTTCAAACAGCAGAAAAAATAATGTGCCAAACAAATATCAAATTGAGGTGGCTGAAGAATGTGCCAGAAATCATATCATTTTCTTGCAATTGCTTTTGCCCGCCAAAAGTTAAACACCATTTAAAACTTTTGTAGTGTTATTTAAAAACAAAATGATTGAGAACATTCAGACAAGTAGATAAAGAAACAACTAAACTCCAAATACTGTTAGAAGGTAACTCAATGCACAAGAACTCAGTAATGAACTTTAAAAAAAAAAAAAGTATTCTCTCCATTCCTAATAAAAAAGTCACGAACATGCCTTGTGTTGTTTCCAATATAACAAAGAAAGTTAAGAAACCATTTCGGCTGTTGCATTATGCATCCTCATGACAGCAAGTATATACGACCATACAAAGTGAAGATTTACCAATGCACTTTTTTGCTTTTTGTTTTCTATTTCTTTCTTTCTTTGTTTTAAGAAAAGCCAGCAACAAAATAAAAAAAACCGTTGTCTAATTATTCCAAATATGAATGTCAAAACACACATTAATGGCATCATAACATGAAAACTCCCTCATCATTGGTTGAAAAGAAAATCTTCAAATGACTGACCATACATTCATACCTGCCAATTGTAAACAAGTAATGTGAAATTAAAACTTCCCCCTTGTACTGTTGCCACAGTTTTCTTGCAGCAAGGTTCAGCAACTCTAACAGTAAGACATAAATTGAAAATTTTGGATCTTCCATTTTCATTTTGCATAGCACTCACTCAATCCTCCAGCTTTAAAGCATTTGAAAATTGAAATAACTGGTCATTTCATCAAATCAAACATAAAAACTTCAAACCATATTTTATAATCAACAAGAAAACTGAAGAATAACTCAAGTCAATGGTTCACATATAGACTCAACTTTTCGTAAATTCAAGTAGGAACAACAGCACATACTTGCCCAAGCATTTCATCAAACAGTCAGTGTGCGAATACAATCCTTTCATCAAATAGCTGGCTCACATTCACAGAGGACATTAAATCAAATAAGATACAAGATCACATTTAAGTATACTCAAACAGGAGAAAAATTTACAGTATAGCAAGTTTTATATTCTTTTCAATTTCAACCCAGGCCACAATGGAAAATATAGAGCAAAGAGAAGTGATGATTGTTATACTAATATATCCTACAGCACACATATATCCCTCACAAACCACCTATTTACATCCCTCACCCTAGATGGAGCTATAAAGTGGTTCCTCTTTGTTTCAGATTATCACACAAGTTTAATATTATAAAAGGTAAAGTATGTTTTTGGTTTCTCCAAATTTTTTTGTCCCATTTCAGTCCCTCTAAAATTTTAACATGTTACTATTCATCTAGTATATTATTTTCGTTAGATAATCTAATATGTTCATTCAGTACTTTAACATGCATGACCACCAAATTTTGTTTTAAAATTGTTGTACAAATGCCTCAGACAAAATCTCTGTTCAACCCTGTCTGCCATGTAAACAAATTCACTAACAGAGTAGACACACTAGATGAACAGTAACATGTTCAAATCTTAGAGGGACTGAAATGTACTTATTTTAGAGGGACCAATTCCAAATTTCATATATTTTAGAAGGACTAAAAACATACTTTACTCTATATGTTCTTATTTAACACTAAAGAATTTTACAGCAGTACAACATCAGTAAAAGAATTCATGATCCTCCTTCGCAGTCTTCCATTGGAAATGTATCCCTCATCTTTCCTTGCTGAATTAAATTGCAAATGCCAAGCATTGTAGCCAAAGCAACTTTTAGAAGTTGCAAAAAGAGTAGATTAAGCATGACCAAATCTCAAACAGCAAGAGTCTGTTTCAGAAGCAGGATTGAAAGATGGATGAAATATGTGTTCTGATTCCCATAGCTGGTTTATTTATCAAAACAGAAATGTTTCATTCTTTTGATAAAAAAAAATAACAACAGGACAGGTTGAGAGGAAGGAACAAGGAGCAGATTCCTAAGAAAGTGTTATGTTTAGAATCTTTAGATTATCAAGTCTCCCAAACACAAGCTATTTCTGCGTGAAATTGGAGGTCATTTAGTATAGGCAAAAAGATCATTCTTACACTACTTGAGTAAAAAGTAAAAAACAAATGAGTTTGCAAATAGAGAGTACACCTTCAAAATAAAATGATAGAGTAAGATTCATACTGTTAATTTCTCAACTAACTATGATATGCGCAACTGACAAGTCTCTTTTTATATAAGGGGAAAAAATCCTAATAAGCACAGGCATAAAACCTCTTGGATGAAAACTTAAGCTTAAAAAAAAAAATAGTAACAGTTAATTATTTGTTCTTCTAATAGGAAGAAGGCTTTCCTTATAATGCCCTATCTGAGTTATTGTATCTCCTTTAATACCAAGCTCCTCAATCACCTGGGTACTTAAATCACACCAGACTAGTTCATTATCTTTCACGAAGAATATATCACCATTCTTCCTCGATCCAACAAAGTCCAAAACGCAAGAGAAGGGCCCTACGATGAAGAGTTTAACCCATGATTCCTTCACACCAAGTTCACCCAGAATTGATACGTGAAAAGTATGGGTCGTTACATAATTTGATATCAAAGCAACGGACTCATTTAATTCCACGATTTGTCTCTCCAATGGATATACACGAAGAAGACCATCCTTGCCCGAGGGATTATCCTTCATGACTGAGGGCATGGATGTTGTAAGGAAAACCTCATTGCTCAAGTCAAAGGACACCACTGTTTCTCTTGATTTTGAATAATCATACGCCCGCCAATGACTCATTCCATTCAAGTACACATGGTCAGCTACACCTTGTAAAACATCGATGGTAATATTGAAATCAAGTTTCCTCCAAGAATCACTTCTTAGGCTATATATCTCCCACAAGAGAAAGTCCAAGGATGGCTGATGTAGTTCTTCATCAAAAAATAGCGCATATCGAATCACTTTATAGTCATCTCTAAGATGATCATAACCAAATCCACAAAGAGAAACCAAAGGGATCACATCAGGTGGTGGGAAGTCAGCCCGGCTAGGGCTGGGAGGAATGATCTTGAACTCGTGGGTGGATGGATTCCACAGAACAATTCTTCTTGTGTCAAATTGGTAGAGACAAAAGGTGCCATCAATAACAGGACCCACAATATGAATATTGCGGTCATCTTGAAGCGGAGGTGGCCAATCTAATTTGATCTTATTCTCAAACTTCTCACCAGAAAGCAAATACAAGGGATGGTGGTTTTGGTCCTGCTGCCAAGAGTACTCCTTTGGGAGAAGATATGTATGGTAGTGACAAGAGTGATCATTAGATATGAAATTGTTGCGGAACATATTCATGAAACCCGTGTTTTCAATTTCTAACAAACGACTCCATGGTTTACATACACATCCAAATCGCTTCAAAGATTTTACGGGCAGTTTTGAAAGGATGGAGAAAACAAGATCATCTGGTATATATTTGTTGCTAACCTTTTCATTCCTGGGCACCATGGATTTCTCCATCTTTTCAAATGTCACTGTCACTGTCACTGTCAATGGAATACAGGGTTTGGCTTGCAAGGAGTACTGACCGATGAGTGTTTATCTAATTTGTTAATTTATGAAAGAAACACCAAGATTTACAATGCATTTAAAAAAAAAAAAAAAAACTTGCCTTATTTATTTATTTGTTGAAAATATTGAAGAGTCCTACTATTTCGTAGGAAGAAAAACCAGAGGATTCCAAAACCAATAAATGTGGCTACTTTCTATTGGTTATTTTAAAATTAAAAAGGGAAAGAATAAAAATAAATATTTGTGAGAAATCACAGTTACGGATTCGTCTAATCTTTGTTCGTACCAAACAGTATTACTCAATATTGAAATAGAAATTAATCAATGTCTTATTAATTAAGAAGAAATTGTAAAAGATTTTCCAATCAAAACACACAATCATAGTTATCAGACCCGGCTCGAACCGGCCGGGTCGACCCAATGACCCGCAAACCGGTCACCCAACCGGTCCGGGTCACCAATCGGATCGGTTATGCAATCGACCCGGTACGACCCGGGTTGACCCGGCCGGTTTTGATGTGACCCGGTGACCCGGTTGACTCGGCGGGCCACGAATTTTGGTTTTTTTTTTTTTTTTACAGGAGAACAATAACACTCATATAAAAAAATTTAATTTATATCTTACACTTATGTTATTTATATATTTACTTACTTTTTTTTACCAAGCATAACCGCATATTAGGATTTGAGATGATAAAGGCATAAAGCTATTGTCACTTCCAATTTTACCTTTTCTCCTTGGCTTATATTGTTATTTACGAGTAAAACTTGTATTTATCTTATCTCATCCAATATACTTACTGGTTCGAAAAATTATTATTTTTTACCAGAGCAATAGTGAGATGAATGAAAAAATTGTATTATTTAAATAAAATAGGTTTATATATATATATATATATATATATATATATATATATATATATATATATTATGTCTGCCAGTGTACAACAATGATAGTTTTAGCTTTTAATAAATAGATGATAATGATATATTTTAAATTATAACTTAAGGTTGTGTATGTTGAATTTTAGAATAAAATATGTTGCTCAAGATTCTTAAACAAGTTCATAACTATGCTTCTAAATGTGTTGAATTTTGTTAAACTTTAAATATTTAAGGGTATAAGTTTATAAGCTATCTTTTCTACACACACAAAAAAGTGTACAAATTTACAGGTTATGAAATTATTGAAAAAATTTTATTAAAAAGTTTACAGGTTATGAATTTTTTATTATTTTTTTAATACAGACCGAGTCATGCGGGTCAACTATTGACTCACCGAGTTGACCCCTGACCCAGTGATCCAGTACCCCGGCCGAGTCGATGACCGGGCCGGGTCTGATAACACTGCACACAGTGTATGATAAGTTTGTTGACTTTTATGATAATTATTTTAAAAGTCATATCAATATTGATTTGTGATTGGATGACAGTGTAAAATATGACCATTAAACTCATCTAAGTAAGTAAAAATCTTAAAACATTTTCATATTTTTTTAATGTTTTCATTTTAAAAAAATCTTTAATCCCGTGTTAACTTAATTAAGAAAAATTATCACTAAGTTAGCGTTGCTTTGCAAGGAAGAGGTGACTTTTATTTAATAATGATAAATAATTTAATATTGCACAGACTAAATGTTTATTTTATACAACTAAAATTTATAATAAAAATATTTCTAAATATATAAATTATATTATAATTAAAATATATAATTAATAAATATATATGTACTTATAAATTATATTTTAGATTTATGATAAATAATTTATATTGTGATATATTATTATTTTAATTATTGATAACTTCTTTTTAAAAGTATTGAAATTCAAGTTAGAACTAAAAATATTAAAAATGGTAGATTGAAAAAAAGATAAAATGTTATTTAAATAATTCAGTTGATATTAAAAGTATAAAAAAATATATCAAATAATAGCGTGTTTGAATTTTGAAGATAAAAAAGTATAAATGGATATATCATATACACATTTAAATTTTGAAGATAATATATATATATATATATATATATATATATATATATATTTGAAATCAGTTTCTGATATTCAGTTACATTTAAATTGTTTGGTTGATATTAAAAGTAAAAGAAGATACATCAGATTCATGTTACAGGAGTGGAGTACAACATTTGAGGAGAGAATAAAATATTTAAATAAGAGTGAATGTGAGAGAAAATGGGGTGGAGCAATAAGAACATAGATAAACTTATACGTTTATATATAAGGAGATATTAACTACGAGAGCAAAATCCATCCATTTAATAACGCTATGGGTATTCTTATAAGATTGCATCCTTTTGAGGATGAAAAATTGATACAAGGGAAAGTATGCCATTTAAGGTTTATGTCTTTGGAAACTAGATTGATGTACAAGGAAGAAATTATTTTTATAGAAAATTGCACTTCAGTTATGAATAAACCTCATGGCATTTGCTAGTCTTATCTCTTATGAGAACTCGTTAATTATAAGAATGATCAGTGAAGTATCATTTGCACATAGTTTTAGTCTTGTAAATAAATGGTAAATAATCTGAGTTCTACTCACTATTTTACTAATGAAATGAAGAATGAATGATGCATATTTATCACACTTGAAATTACATATATTTATATAATATAAACATTTATTTTCTTGAAATCTAATGATTAAGATTAATTACTCATTACAACCATTAGATTTCAAAACAATGAATGGTGGGAATGAGAAGTATCTCTCTTAGAGTTGCTCTTGGAGTAAGTGGATCTCTCCTCGTAATATAATATCAATGTACTTATCTGATAGTTATTCCAGTGGACTTTTGTTATGATAAATTCACAACTACTGTGGCCTAACTTTCATTACTACCTAAAAACTCAGCCGGAATGTACCATTGCAAGAAGGACTCCATATCTTCTTGTTCCAACTGATAAACTAAGGTTGAATCACATTACCATCAGTCCATCACTATTATTATTGCTCAGCCTTTTTCATTGCTGCAATGTGCACAATCCACCACATCCTCAACATGGCTGAATGAAAATTTATCATTAACAATTTAAGCAGGCAATCGACCACTAATTAAAAGTGTTCTACTATCTGACAAATGAAACAATATCAAAGAACATTTCCACTTCCAATGAGATGCACCATACTATGCTTCTAGTCAAATTATCACCATAACAAAACTGACATTAGAAACTATCCTAAATTCCTATGAGCTTTACAAGTTATCATTAAATCAAATTACAACTAAAATGAAAACAAAAATATCTTGTTGACAAATCAAAACTAATGCTTAGGATTTTCAGGCACATAACAAGCCATTTCCTTAGCATTCTACAGAAGAAAAAAAATGTGTAACTCATCACATCAGAGTCAGGCCAAAATGCACATGCTACTTTTCCCAAAGAAGGTGATGAACTGACAGTAGCAACAGTTGTAGGAAACCTGTAGCACAGGTTCATTAATTTATCAAATCAAACATTCATAGTTATAAACAAAGAAGGAAAAAACGCAAAGTTACTTTTCAAAATCATCGAAGTGTGTGTTTGGTTTCACGTTGAATTCTTCAGAATCATGTTGAGACACCAGTTAACGTGAATTTAGGTAAATTGTCACATATTTGGTTTCATGTTGAAGAATTGATTATGTGTTTAGACTTAATTCTGAGTTGAAGTAACTTCGGTAGCTTTTGTGTTGATCATACTTAGTTTTACTACTAACTTGCTAGTTGCTTTTATAATAAAAACATTTAAATGTAAATCACATCACTTCAAAATTAATTTTAATCAAAATCAATTTGCTAAATCAATTTTGCCAATGTTCATCCAAACACACGAAAATGACTGTGTCCAGAACAATCTTGCTGAAGGCAGATACAACATACAGCTCACCGGTCAAAGCTGCAAGCAAATTGATTATCAAAAATGGAAATTGTTAAAAACAAGAGTAAGAAAGGGAAGATGAGAAATCAAAGAATAAAATCTCGTGAAGTATGAGATTGAGAGTGCAAGAGCTGTGCCTCAATGCACAAGAACCCGGTAATGTCCTTTTTAAGAAAAACAAATATTCTCTTCATTCTAAATAAAGATTGACAAATAAAACAGCATATCAAACGAATGCACAGTATACTCATTCATAAAGACATAAACATGTCTTATGCTGTTTCCAATATAACAAAGAAAGTTAAGAAACCATTTCGACTGTTGTGTCATCCTCATGACAAGTATATACGACCACACAAATTCAAGATTTTACCAAGGTGCAAGTTTTTGTTTTTTGTTTTCTATTTCTTTCTTTCTTTCTTTTTTTTTTTCAGAAAAGCCAGCAACAAAATAAATAAAACCATTGTCGAATTATTCCAAATATGAATGTCAAAACACATTAATGGCATCATAACTTGAAAACTCCCTCGTCATTGTTTGCTTTATTTTCTCACAATGACACAATTTATCCATCACTAAGTCAACAGCACAGTGATAGAATAAATCCTAACACAATAGACCATGGCCAAGCATGATGATGATCAAACGAAAAATCACTGAAAAGAAAATCATTGTATAACTAACTGACCATACATTCATACTTGCCAACTGTAAACAAAGTCATGTGAAATTAAAACTGCCCCTTGTACTGGTACCACAGTTTTCTTGCAGCAAGGTTCAGCAACTCTAACAGTATGACATAAATTGAAATTTTTGGATCTTTCATTTTTATTTTGCATAGCACTCACTCAATCCTCCAGCGTTAAAGCATTTGAAAATTGAAATAAATTGGTCATTTGATCAAGTCAAACATAAAAACTTCAAACCATATTTTAAAATCAACAAGAAATGTGAAGAGTAACTGAAGTCAATGGTTCACATATCGAAGACTCATTGTTTTGAAAATTCAAGTAGGAACACCAGCACAAACTCTCCCAAGCATTTCATCAAACAGTCAGATTGCAAATACAAAATATGTTCAGGCATTGATAATTATCTTGTACTTTCCCCATCCTTTCATCAAATAGCTGGCTCACATAAGCTACAAGATTTCATTTCAGTATACTCAAACAGGATGAGTAAAATTTACAGTATAGCAAGTTCTCTACTCTTTTCAATTTCAACCCAGACCACAATGGAAAATATAGAGCAAAGAGAAGTAGTGATTATTATACTAATATATCCTACAGCACACATATATTTCTCAAAAACCACCTATTTAACACTAAAAACATACTTTACCCCATATGTTCTTATTTAACACTAAAGAATTTAAAAGCAGTACAGCATCAGTAAAAGAATTCATGATCCTTCTTCTCAGTCTTCCATTGGAAATGTATCCCTCATCTTTCCTTGATGAATTAAATTGCAAATGCCAAGCATTGTAGCCCAACTTTTAGAAGTTGCAAAAAGAGTAGATTAAGCATGACCAAATCTCAAACAGCAAGAGTGTGTTTGAGAAACAGGATTGAAAGAAAAACTCATGGAAAGATGGATGAAATATGTGTTTTGATTCCGATAGCTGGTTTATTTATCAAAACAAAAATGTTTCATTATTTTGATAAAAAAAAATAACAACAGTATTGGAGATAAAGCATAACAGTTTCTGTTACAGATTCAAATGCTCAAATTCAATCATACTGTTATCTATTGTTTATTGTTATCTTTCTGTTTCTTATCCATTGTTTTCTGTTATCTTCTTGTTCCGATCTATTGCTTACTGTTATCATAATTTGGTTCTTATCTATTGTAACAAACTCGTCTATATATGGAGAGTTTGCATCTCAGTTGAATAATAATAAGAAACACTCAGTTTATTCCCTTATATGGTATCAGCAGCTTTTGCTTAACAGCAAACTTCGATCCTTAACACCATGAAATCCCCTACTAGATCTGATGAAAACACTACATTCCAGATCTCTGACTCTCAATCTGTAGTGGCCCTCCACAACCACTCTTCCATTAAACTCAATGGCACCAACTATCCAGCATGGAAAGTCCAACTCAATGCTCTCCTTGTTGGGTGCGATCTGATCGGATTTGTAGATGGCACCAACACCTGTCCAGCTCCCAGCCATAGAGATTATCACTACTGGAAGCGTCAGGATCAACTCATTCTTCACGCTATCATATCCTCGGTGGACCAAAATGTCATCACCATGTTAGGCAATGTCAACACAACCAAGAATGCATGGGACGTCCTCAACAAAATGTATGCCAGCAAAACACGTGCACGCATCATGCACCTGAAGGAGCGTTTAATTCGATACACAAAGGGATCTCGCACAATTGCATAATACCTTCATGGTATTAAATCTCTGGCAGATGAATTGGCAATTATCAAATCCCCATTGGATGATGTGGATCTAGTTATTCACACACTCAATAGACTCGGACCTGATTATAAGGAGGTCTCTACTGCCCTCCGTACTCGTGAGGCCCCAATCAGCTTTGAAGATCTGCATGATCTCCTATCTGATTATGAAAATTACCTGAAGCGTGAAGACACCACTCAAGATCTCACTCCAGTTGTCACTGCGCATGTTGCACACAAAGGGAAATATTCCCACCACAAAAAGAGCTACCCATCAGGCACAAGCTCTAACTCATCTTCTGGAAGGGCCACCTCTCCAAATTCATCTCGCAGAGTCATTTGTCAATACTGTGAGAAGCCTGGGCACACAGCCAAGACTTGTTACAAGCTACATGGATATCCATCCAAATGCAATGTGGACCCATCAGCTCATCATGCTCGCACTGCTTCTTCAACTATGGCCTCGAATTGGATCATGGACTCTGGTGCTACGCACCATATCACTAATGATCTTGACAACTTGCATCTCACCACACCATATCGTGGTAGTGATCAACTTATTGTAGGTGATGGCTCTAACCTACCTATCACTCACATAGGTAAAACCATGCTACACACACTAAACCTACCAAAAGTTCTTCATGTTCCTTCCATAACTCAAAATTTATTATCTGTCTCATCTTTATGCAACACTAACCCTATCTCTGTTGAATTCTTTTCTGATTATTTTTTGGTGAAGGATTTGAAGACAAAGGTACCTCTTCTCAAAGGAATCCATAGAGATGGCCTCTACCACCTCCCAACACCACGCGTCAACCCAACAACACTCATATCCAAATCCCCACCTCAACCACCATGGCATCACATCCTTGGACATCCCTCAGCTAGGACCTTGAGACATCTCATTAAACAACACAAAATAAAGTTGAGTTGTAGCACCCCTTGCATTTCTTGTAGCAGTACCAAGAGTCACAAGTTACCATTCTCCTCATCGAGTCTTAGTAGCAAAAAGCCTCAGGATCTTATCTACACTGATGTATGGGGCTCAGCTCCTGTTAGGTCTATAGATGGTTTTTGTTTTTATCTTATTCTTGTTGATCATTTTTCCAAGTATATTTGGTTGTACCCATTGAAAAATAAATCAGATGTCTCTATCATATTTCCTCAGTTCAAAAATATTGTTGAAAAATATTTTAATACACCTATTGTTTCCATATACTCTGATAATGGTGGCGAATTTGTTAAATTAAAAACATTCTTAACCCAACATGGAATTTCACATTTCACCAACCCACCACACACACCAGAACTAAATGCCACCGCTGAACGCCGTCACCGCCACATAGTTGAAACAGGGCACGCGTTATTATATCATGCCAACCTCCCACCAACCTTTTGGTCTCATGCATTCACCACTGCTGCCTATCTCATCAATAGATTACCCACACCTAAATTACAGATGAAATCTCCCTATGAAGTCCTTCATGAGACCACCCCCAACCCATTGCACTTACACTCCTTTGGATGCCTATGCTTCCCTTGGCTACGCCCTTACACATCAAATAAACTCCAACCTAGATCAAAACCATGTATCCTCATTGGATACTCATCCTCTCAATAAGCATACTATTGTCTTGACCCCACCACAAACCGAACCTATACATCTCGCCATGTCACTTTTCACTTCCACAAAACCACCTGACCCACCAAGTAACCAACACGTGGTCACCCTCGCTCTACATACACTACCATTGACCACCCCACCAGTCACACAAAACCAATCCACAACCTCTAACCCATCATTGACATCACCTCCTCAAATCTCTAGTGAACCGCAAGAAGAGGCACCGATGACTTCTGAACCTTCACCAGGTAATCATTCTCAACCCACTCATAATACTCGAATAGTCACTAACAGTCAATTTGAAAGTATAACCATGCAGCGCAGCCACCCAATGACCACCCGTTCTAAAAACAACATTTTCAAACCCAAAAAGGCCTTCACTGCCACAAAACACCCACTGCCTAAGAACCTTGAGCCATCCACGGTGAGAGAGGCTATGCAACATGCGCATTGGAGACAAGCAATAGCAGATGAATTTGAGGCATTGATTCACAATGGAACCTGGTCCTTGGTCCCACCGCCCAAAAATCAAAATATTGTTGGTTGCAAATGGCTTTTCCGCATAAAAAGGCACCCTGATGGCTCCATTGCTCGCTATAAGGCCCGTCTTGTAGCAAAAGGATTCACACAATGTCCTGGAGTTGACTTCAAAGAAACCTTTGCACCGGTGGTTCGACCTCAAACAATTAAGGTAATTCTATCCCTTGCCATGGGCTATCATTGGCCAATGCATCAACTCGATGTAAACAATGCCTTCCTCCAAGGCAATCTCACTGAAGAAGTGTTTATGACCCAACCACCGGGCCTCAAAGATGACCAGCATCCGAACTATGTGTGCAAACTACACAAAGCCATCTATGGCCTTCACCAAGCACCACGAGCCTGGCATGATGCCTTGAAGACTTTCATCACAACATATGGCTTTGTTACAAGCAAGAGTGATCCGTCATTGTTCATCTTTACAAGTGGGGCTGTTAAAGCATACTTTTTGGTTTATGTGGATGATCTTTTACTCACAGGTAATGATACATTGTTTCTTGACAACTTTATTGATGCTCTCTCGGGCAGATTTGCTCTGAAGAATCTGGGGTCACCTCACTATTTTCTGGGAATTAAACTCATCCCCACTGGCTCAGGCTTGTTCCTCTCTCAACACAAATATATTTGTGAAATTCTGCAGAAGTTTGAGATGGAGGGGGTGAAACCATCCCCAACACCCTTGTCATCCATAGCAACTCTTCAACTCCATGATGGTACTGCTGCCACAGATGCAACCGTGTATCGGCAAATAATTGGAGCTCTTCAATACCTCAATCTCACGAGACCAGATTTGTCATTTTCCATCAATAAACTGTCTCAATTTATGCATAAGCGTACAACACTTCACCTTCAACACTTGAAGAGATTACTGCGCTACCTCAAACAAACACTCAACTTTGGCATTATGTTGAATCCACCTACCAGCTTCAATCTATTGACATATACGGATGCTGACTGGGGCGACAATCCTGATGATCGAACCTCTACCTCTGCCTATATTGTTTTCTTTGGTGGAAATCCAGTCTCATGGCTCTCCAAGAAACAAAAAACAGTGGCCCGCTCATCCACTGAAGCAGAATACCGGGCAGTAGCTACTGCAACTTCAGAAGTCATGTGGCTTGTCAATCTTCTGTCTGAACTTCATGTTCCCCTGCAAACACCACCCCGTCTCTTATGTGACAATGTTGGTGCCACATACCTGTGCTCAAATCCTGTCCTTCACTCACGCATGAAACACATTTCACTAGACTACCACTTTGTGCGTGAACAGGTGCACTCAGGTAAACTCCAGGTCTGTCACGTGTCTACAAAAGATCAACTTGCGGATATTCTTACAAAACCACTTCCTACGACACGTTTTCAGGAACTCACAGCCAAGATTAAAGTTTCTGATGGAAATTTCATCTTGAGGGGGCGTATTGGAGATAAAGCATAACAGTTTCTATTACAGATTCAAATGCTCAAATTCAATCATATTGTTATCTATTGTTTATTGTTATCTTTCTGTTTCTTATCCATTGTTTTCTGTTATCTTCTTGTTCCGATCTATTGCTTACTGTTATCATAATTTGGTTCTTATCTATTGTAACAAACTCGTCTATATATGGAGAGTTTGCATCTTAGTTGAATAATAATAAGAAACACTCAGTTTATTCCCTTATAAATAGGACAGATTGAGGGGAAGGAACAGGAAGCAGAATCCTAAGAAAGTGCGTTTAGATTATCAAGTCTCCCAAACACAAGCTATTTCTGCGTGAAATTGAAAGATCATTATTACACTTGGGTAAAAATTTAAAACCAAATGAGTTTGCAAATAGAGAGTAAACTTTCAAAATAAAATGATAAAGTAAGATTCATACTGTTAATTTCTCATGTAGTTGATAATAATTATAATATGCACAACTGACTAGTCTCTTTGTATATAAGCTGATAAAATCCTAATAAGTACGAGCATAAGACCTATTGGATGAAAACTCTAAGCTTAAATAATAATAATAACAGTTAATTATTTGTTCTTCGAATAGGAAGAAGGCTTTCCTTATAATGCCCTATCTAAGTTGATGTATCTCCTTTAATGCCAAGCTCCTAGATCATTGTCTATCATGAAGAATATATCACCATTCTCCCTTGATCCAATAACGCGCGAAACGCAAGGGAAGGGCCCTAAGATGAAGAGTTTAACCCACGATTCCTTCACACCAAGTTCACCCAGAATTGATATGTGAAAAGTATTGGTCTTTAAATATTTTGATATCAAAGCAATGGACTCATTTAATTGCACCATTTGTCTCCAGACTCTCCGCACCAATTCACGTTCACTAAGATGATCATCCATGTCTGAGGGACTATCCTCCATGACCGAGGGTATGGGCGTTGTAAGGAAAACCTCATTGCTCAAGTCAAATGACACTATTGTTTCGCTTGGATAATGTTGCGTCAACCAATGACACATTCCATTCAAGTACATATGGTTATGTACACCAGAAATCGCATGAATATCAATCTCGACATCAAGTTTCCTCCATGAATCACTTCTTAGGCTATATATCTCCCAGAAGGGGTGGTCCGAGGATGGCAGCTGTTCCTCGTAGTATTCGAAATCAGTAACCGGAAAAAATACCACATGCCAAATTACTTTATAGTCATCTCTGAGATGATCATAACCAAATCCTTGAACAGTAACCAAGGGGTTCAGATCAGGTGGTGGGGAGTCAGTCGGGCTAGGGCTGGGAGGAATGATCTTAAACTCCTCATCAATAGATGGGTTCCACAGTACCATTCTTTTCATCACTTGGTAGAGACAAAAAATGCCATCAATAACGGGACCCAAAATATTAACAGAGGTCATCATCTTGAAAGGGAGGTGGCAAATCTAATTTTATCTTATTCTCAAACTTCTCACCAGAAAGCAAATATAAGCTGCTGGGATGGTTTTGGTTCGGCCAAGGCTCCATGGAAGGAGGTATGTATGGTAGTGACAAGAACAATGATCATTAGATATGAAATTGTTGCGGAACATATTCAGGAAACCAGTGCTTTCAATTTCTAAGAAACCACCCCATGATTTACATACGCATCCAAATCGCTTCACAGATTTTATAGGCAGTTTTGACAGGATAGTGAAGACAAGATCATCAGGTATATGTTTGTTGCTAACCTTTTCTTTTCTGGGCACCACGGATTTCTCCATCTTTTCAAATGTGACTAGCATGGTCCTATCAGACGGGTTTGCCACTTCTGTAATTAATTTATTGAGTATAAATGATCAATTTGATCCCAAATTTTGGTGTGCTTCGTAATACTGAGCAGGACTACTCTGGTGTTTCAACAATATGGAAGGCAAGACATGTTAGGCATAGTTATAAAAATCGGACCGGACAGGCCGGTCAGACCGGTTCGACAGGGAACCGGTGGCCTAACCGGTTCGATTCAGCTATCGGACCAGATATGTCATCGACGCGGATCGACCCGGTTTGACCCAGCCGGGTTTGGTAGAAAATCGGTGACCCGGACCCGATTGACCCGGGGTTGAACCAGTTCTGCTAAGTTTTTTTTTTAACAATTCTTGTAAACAATATAGTTTATTTGGAATTCTTTCCATAGTACCATTTGAAATCCATGACAAAAGTTAATTGCTAAATAGTATAATATAATATAATAATATGCTCCTATAACATTTTAATTAAATTGTTAATAGCTAATTGCTTAATAGTATATAATAATATGTTCCTATAATATTATTTTGATGTTGACAATAATATATAATAGCTAATTATTATTATCTTGATCTTGATATGATTTAATATTTATGTGTTTTATACATATTCACCATACTTGCTCATGGCCCTCCGACAACTTTTATACTTAGCCGTGAAAAATAACAAGGATAATATCCAACAAAATAATTTATAGTAATAAATGATTATGTAATATTTATAGTTTGATCTTGATTGATTTTAATTTTAGAGTATGAATTATGGATTGATCACATTTTGTTAGCTATATTATATATATATTTTTAATTTTTTATTATATACCGGGTCAAACCGGGTCAATTAGTGACCCACCGGTTCGACCACTGACCCATCAACCCAGTACCTCGACCGGGTCGATGACCGATCCAGTTTTCATAACACTGATGTTAGGGGTTTGGGTTGGGTTTGAGACGATGAAGAATAAAAGAGTCACAGATGAGACAGGGGAGGAAAGGAGAGGACAAAGAAAGGAAAATGATTGTTTCAACAATGAAGCTCTGTTTGGTATAGAGGATGGAAATAGAAGGGATAAATTTGAATTAAAGTAGAGTATAACCCTAATAAGGTAAATTTCTCTCCTTCCTCCCCTCAATTTTTCTCATAACAAACACAGCATAAAAGATTTTTTGTTTTGCATATGTGACAAGACAGCTAGATATTCGTGTGACACAACTAAACATCATTAACCATGTGATTTGAGTAACGGTGCCAAGCAACAGACATCCGTTTAGGGACCAATTTGAGTGACGGTGAACAATTTGAAGGACCTTTTTGGAGTTTTATTAAATGTAGGGAAGCAACCATGCAAAAAGTGCGACAGATTAGTTATATTGTTAACTCTTCTCCGTTATCTCTAACATTTGTGCTTACATGGCATCTCTGGTGATGATGTGGCACCTGACGGTTGTCACGTGTCATCTGCATAATTGTCACGTGTCTAAAAGTTGACTTTTCAATTTAGTCTATGAACTTATTCACTTGTTGATATTTTGGTCCCTGAACTTAACCACTTACTGACATTTTGGTCCCTGAACTTAACCACGTATTGTCATTTTGGTCCGTAAAAGTAATTTTGAATTAAGTCTCATGTTGCATGAAAATTATTAGCATAGTCATCACCATATCTTCTTACTTTCATTCCATATTCCTCATATTTTCACCTTCCTCTTCCGTACTTTGTAGTTCATCTTGACTTTCACATCCACCATTTGTATGCAAAGTTCGTCATTTATTCAACAAAAACATTAATTCTAATAGGAAAATAACACAAAAACATCTTAAAAAACTATTTGATTTTTTTTCTTAATAAACATTGTCTAGCTTCTTTAAGAAGTTACATTTTATTCAATTGAAAATTTTCAAATAGCTTCTTCAACAATCTCAAGTAACAATTACATTTAAAATTCTTTGATGTCTATATATACCTTGTAGTAGTAGTTCATGAAAACAACTTTTGTGAACAACGATGTGAAGACTTCAAAGAATAAAAAAAACAGGGGCAAGATGTACTACACTTGTCCCATCGAAAAGGTATGTAAGGAAATGGTCATAACATTTTCTTTTTTCTCCCTTTCATGATTCTCAAGTTTTTTTTTTTATCTGTCTTTCTATTATTAATGTTATTCCATAAAATAGATTAATTAATTAATATAACATTCTACACATATTAATAACATATAAGATAATAACTTGATTTGGATAGAAGATTTGGTTTGAAACCTTATAGAATCTTGGTAACAATATCCTGGATTGAGCCACTAACTACTGCTTTGTAATCGCTCATAAATTAGCTTCATATTTATGGTATAATTTAAATGGCAGAATTGGTAGGAGGAAGGTGAAAAATATGAGGTGTAAAGAATATAAGTGAAGAAATATGATAATGTCTATGCTAATAATTTACATGCAACATAAGACTTAATTGAAAATTTGAAAGTACTTTCAGGGACCAAAATGCATTACATGGTTAAGTTCACGGACCAAAATGTCAGTAAGTGGTTAATTTCAGGAACCAAAATGTCAGTAAATGGTTAATTTTAGGGACCAAAATGTTAGTAAGTGATTAAGTTCAGGAACTAAATTAAAAAGTCAACTTTTGGACATGTGGCAACCGTCAGCTGCCACGTCATCTCCAGAGGTGTCACGTAGGCACGGACATTAGAGATAACAGATGAGAATTAACGGCAGGACTAATTTGTCGCACTTTTTACACATTCGGGGACTAAATTTGAATTTTTCATCTTTCAGGGACCAATTTGTCAGCGCCTCACACTTTCAGAGAAAAAAATGGGTGTTTACCCTTCATTTATCCAAATGCCACAGGATTATTAACACTCTATGAGAAGCCGGGTTTCCTAAACCGACTTCTCGATTGGGCTTCGTGATATTTTTTTTTAAACCGTTTGGAAGTTGCATTTAGGATTCAACTTCTAAACATTTTTTTAAAAAAATAATTTTAAAAATGGTTATTTAAAAATATGAGATATTTATTGACATTTTCTTTAATTATTCAATGATAAATTATATTAAAAACATGAGGAGGGATCAAATGACACCGGTGTAACTTACACCAATTGTTACATCATTCAATAACTTGATATAGAATGTGATTTTTATTGATCTAACTGTTGAATTGTATTTACATATTACCAAGATTATCTGTGTCAAATTTTGTCAAAATTGAACAACACTAAGACGGTGATCAAATGATCCGTATTTTAGTATATTTTAAAAAGTTTATATTACGTCAATTTTAATCTATATGAATGAGGTAGCAAATAATTTTGAATTAATATAAAATTTTGTATATATGATCTATGTGGAAGGGACTTTCAATCCAACGGTGGATTTTAAAAAAATATCGTCCAATTAAAAGTTATTGAATGTTGTAACAATTGGTGTAAGTTACACTGGTGTCATTTGATCCCTCCTCTAAAATCATAGATGACAAGTATGTATGACCACACAAATTCAAGATTTTACCAAGGCGCAAATTTTTTGTTTTTTGTTTTCTATTTCTTTCTTTCTTTCTTTTTTCAGAAAAGCCAGCAACAAAATAAATAAAACCATTGTCTAATTTTTCCAACTATGAATGTCAAAACACATTAATGGCATCATAACTTGAAAACTCCCTCACCATTGTTTGCTATATTTTCTCACAATGAAACGGTTTATACATCACTTAGTCAACAGCACAGATTATTATTTCATCACTAAATCAAACCTATGACACGTGATAGAATAAATCCCAACACAATAGACCTTGGCCAAGCATGATAATGATCAAACAAAAAATCACTGAAAAGAAAATCATTATATAACTGACCATACATTCATACTTGCCAACTGTAAACAAAGTCATGTGAAATTAAAACTGCCCCTTGTACTGATACCACAGTTTTCTTGCAGCAAGGTTCAGCAACTCTAACATTACGACATAAATTGAAATTTTTGGATACTTCATTTTTATTTTGCAGAGCACTCACTCATCAATCCTCCAGCTTTAAAGCATTTGAAAATTGAAATAAATTGGTCATTTGATCAAGTCAAACATAAAAACTTGAAACCATATTTTAAAATCAACAAGAAATGTGAAGAATAACTCAGTTAATGGTTCACATATTGAAGACTCATCTTTTCATAAATTCAAGTAGGAACATCAGCACGTACTCACCCAAGCATTTCAACAAAGATTACGCATGACTACATCTCTAACAGCAACAGTGTGTTTCAGAAATAAGATTGAAAGAAAAACTCAAGGAAAGATGGATGAAATATGTGTTTTGATTCCCATGGCTGGTTTATTTATCAAAACAGAAATGTTTCATTTTTTTGATAAAAAATAACAACAGGACAGATCAAGAGGAAGGAACGGGAAGCAAAATCCTAAGAAAGAGTTACTTATTAGATTATCAAGTTTCCCAAATACAATATATTTCTACATGAAATTGGAGGTCATTCAGTGTAGGCAAAAGGATCGTAAAAATCAAATGAGTTTGCAACTAGAGAATAAACCTTCAAAATAAAATACATAATATGCGCAACGCTACTGACAAGTCACTTTGTGTACTATTAGTTGCTATAATTACTTACTTTTCAAGTAGTTTTTAAGGCAATTATCTATCATTTTCTCTTATTTGGAGTGGTGTTTTACTCAATTTGCTTTAATTTCATAATTTAGTTAATATTAGTTCAATTTTATAGTTTTATGGTTATATCTTAGTAATTTACCCCACTTTTTGTAGAAAGAGGAGATTGAAGATGTAGAACACATTTTGGAGCTGCATTATGATGTTTTTGAAGCATTGAAGGGTCATCTGCAGTAGCATTTTGATGCAGTAGCAAAATTTGCCAATCAGCCAAGCCAGATTTCTTGGCTGAGCGATTTGTCACTTGAAGAAATTCTGCACATGTATATAAAAGGCTGACCCTCATGTATGACAGTAGTCTGAGGACTCACTTCCATTTTGTTCTGTAATTTCGTTTTGTACTGATCTATTGGAGAGAAAAGCTCTCTCCTTTGTTCTTGGTGTTCTTCTTCATCTCCTTCCCCCTCCATGTGTATTTTGCAGCTGCTCATGTCCATGAGTGGTTGAGTTCCTCAGTTGTCAGGGGTTAGATGTCATCATACTCAGACTCTCTTGTATCTTTTGATATTTTTACATATGTATTCCGCAAATTTGTGTTTAATGTTAGTATTTTGCCTCTTTACTTAAAGCTTGTTATGGAATGGCCACCCATAGCATGATCTTTGGACATGATTGTTGTTGGGAAACACTTTTATTGTCTAGATCTGAAGCAATATACCTCATGAACTTTGTGTCTAGGAATGGAGCTTAGTTCATGAGTTATCCTGTGTCACTAGGCTTAAAGCTAGTTTCTTTGTTAAGTTGTTGAGGGATCAAGGCTTAGGGAAGGAACTAAGACTCTCTGCACCTAAGGGATTAGGGCTAAGAACGTTTTTATTGGCTGATTTTAACATGTAAATGCAAATGGAATATGTATTATGCGATAATGCAAGAAGAGAGTAGAGTTTGGTGAGATCTAACCCCTGCAACATCTTTATATATATGTTTTAACCTCTGTTTACTATTGTGTTCTATTATAAAACCATAAAAAATATCATTTTATTTTCTGTTATGCATTAGATTTGCTTTAAAGTTCTACAAAACCAACTAAAGTTTGTGTTTTTACTGCTTTCTTGTGAAATCTGTTTGGCTTAGCTAATATCTGTGTGAACATTGCCTATATTACGTGAGTCCCTTGGGAAAACGATACTTGGACTTATCCATTTTACTACTTGTGCGATTTGGTACGCTTGCCAATCCGTTAACAAGTTTTTGGCACCGTTGCCGGGGACTTGCGTCTCAATATTAGGCAATTTCACGCTTTTATTATGTTAAGCTTTGTCGTTTGTTATGTTTTTATTTTGTTAAGTTTTTTTTTTCTTGTGCTCACTTGTACATTCTAGTTCTTTGAGTTTTTTTTTTTTTTGCAGTAGTACAGCAACGAAGAGAAAGACATTAGATGAGCATGAAAGTCAAGAAGCAACTTTGTCCATAACTCTTTTGCCACCTATCCAAAAAGAAGAAGAAATCATGGCAAAAGAGGAAGAAATTCATCAACCAAGGAGGACTCTTAGTGATTATGCTGCTGACACGCGTCCAAGGTATTTCACTACCATTGCAAGACCTGAAGTGCAAGCTAACAATGTGGAGATAAATCCAGCTCTTATTCACTTGGTGCAAAACAACCAATTTTTGGGACTTGATCATGAAGACCCATATGCTCACTTGACCACTTTTATGGAAATTTGCAACACGGTGAAGATCTTTCAAGTGCATGATGATGTCATCCGAATTGGTCTCTTTCCATTTTCTCTTAATGGGAAGGCCAAAGATTGGTTCCAATCATTTCCTTCGAATAGTGTTATGAGTTGGGATGAGCTAGTAGACAAGTTTTTGAATCAATTCTTCCCTCAATCAAAGATCAATCAAAGGAAGGTGGCAATTTCTACCTTTGTACAAGGATGGGATGAGCCATTGTGTGAAGCTTGGGAACGATTCAATAGCTTGTTGAGAAAATGTCCACCTCATGGTCTTGATAAAGGAGCACAAATCAATACTTTCTTGGTGGGGTTAAGGCCTCAAACTAAGCTCCTTCTTAATGTTGCAGCTGGTAGCAAGATTATGGGGAAGACACCTGATGAAGCTAGAGAGATCATTGAGAATATGGCTTCAAATGATTATGAGGTCCAACATGATAAAGCTATGGTGCAAAGAAGAGGTGTCCTAGAGATGAATTCCCAAGATGTACTCTTTGCTCAAAACAAGCTCCTCACTCAACAATTAGAAGCACTCACCAAGCAAATCTCAAGGATTCCATAACAACTTCAAAGCTTGCAAGCCACTTTATTAGGACCGCAACAAGTCTTAAGTTGTGAGTTATGTGGCGGTGGTCATCAAAGTGGTCAATGCATCATGCCATTGGGTTCCCAAGAAGAGATAAATTATATAGGGAATCAAAGCTGGCAAGGAAATTATGGCAACATTCTCAACTCGAATTCTTTCAATCAAGGGTGGAGGAACAATAACAATTTCGGATGGGAACAAGATGTCGGTTCTTCAAGTGGATCACCTCACCAAAATCAACAACATCAACCTTTTCATCAAGACCATACTTCTATGTTGGAAGAGACTCTCAATCAATTCATGCAAGTCTCTATCACTAACCAAAAGAACACCGATGCTTCAAACAAGAACCTTGAGGTACAAGTGGGATAATTAGCAAAGCAATTGGCGGAGCAACAAAGTGGATCATTTGTAGCCAACACAAAAACTAGTCCCATGAAGCACTTTAATGCCATCATTGCAATGGGTGAAGTGAGTAAAGAGAAAAATGAGAGTGAAAATGTTGTTGATGAGAGAAAATATGAGAATGAGAATAACATTGATAAAAATATTGAGAGAGATGAGAAGAGTGAAAAGAAAAATGGTGGTGAGGGTGACAAGTTGGTGGTGAAAAATAGAGAAGAGTCGAAGAAAACTAAGAGCCAAATTGCAAGAGAAGAGAAGAATGCCTCAAGGAGCCCTCCCATCAAGAACCTTCCTTATCCTCATGCTCCAACAAGGAAGAACAAGGAGAGGCAATTTACACAGTTCCTAGAGACATGCAAGCAGTTGCAAATCAAGGTTCCTTTCTCTGAAGCTGCTGAACAAATGCCATCTTATGATGATGAAAGTATGTGTTTTCAATTGAATGTGCTTGATGAAGATTTTGTGGACAGTAGGAAACAGTTGCATATCTCATCTTCCCTTGAAAAGCCTCTTAATGATGCAATTGAAGCCCTCGATGAGGAGGAAGAAAAGGAAATTGAAGAAAATTTCCAAAGTCCCAATGTTCTAAAGGAGGTCCCTCCACATGAAGTTAAAATTAAAGACTTGAAGAAGGAGGAGAAGGCGGAGGAAACGAAGCCAAATGATACTTCCTGGACTCACTGGACTGCATTCAAAGCACCAATTGACTTGTCTTTCTTCCAAATGGTTTATGGAGAGAAAAAGCTTCAACAATTGCATGAGTTAGAGAAAATAGGGATTGATGCATATGAGTACTCCAAGTATCATAAGCAGAAGGCAAGCTGAAATTCAAATGGTCAGGTCCTTTCATCATCAAGGAAGTCAAATCCTATGGTGTTGTTGACTTGGAGGAGGACCCTTCATCAAGAAGAAGTTGAACTGTCAATGGACAGAGATTTAAGACCTTTTTGAGGGGTGAAATTGAGAGGCTGACCACAATTCTGCATCTAAATGACCCTTGAGGTCACCAAATGTCAAGCTAATGACATTAAAAGAGCGCTACCTGGGAGGCAACCCAGTTTTCTTGCTCTTTTACTTCTGCATTCTGCATTTTGAATTGTTAAATTTAGTTAGTTATGTGTTTTAATCATTTAGAGTTCATGTGTTTGATCCTTGTGTGAATTTTGTGTGTTGTTTGTGTTAATTTTGTTTCTTTGTAATGTGATCATTTAGAAGCATCATTCTGCAGTTGCATATGTTCCATTTGTCTATTACATTGCAGTACTTAGGCTCAATTCTGCATAATTCGCATTTTGGTTATGTCTGTTCAATTATTGCTCTTAAGTGACTTTTGGCTCAAGCCACTGATACTGGCTCCAAGCCAAAACCACTGGAAGCAACAATTTCATTTCCCTGCATTTTTGAGTCAAGCCACATACCATGGTTGAGCCAAAGTCCACTTTTTCAAACCCTCAGATCTTTTTCGAATTTTCCCACCTCCCAAGACCTTTGACTTTTACCCATAACGTCTCCACTCAGTCCCAATCACCTTTTTCAGTCCCGTTTCCCTATACCCACCACTGTACGTTTCCTATTCACCCCTCCTTTCCACCAATCAGATTCTTTCTTTCACCTTTTCCTACCTTTTCCCCACACCTTTATGTCTTTCCCTAGGCTGCCACCCCTTCTACTGCCCACTCATTTCTACTTTTTCATTCCCATCATACTTCTGAACTACAACTTTCTTCATCCTTCAACTCACCCACATCATCTAGACTATGACCCTTCCCTCTCAGCCTACTCTCCATCTACTCGTCCATCTCCACCTCGAGCACTACCTTACTTTGTCCACTTGTAAGTGTTGCTTCTGTCATTCCCTTTTCCTTTTCAGTTTGCCACTCCCATCTCTTTTCATAAAAAGATCCTAGGGTTCTTCTATTTTGCTTTTCTATTCTAAGTCTATAGAGAGTTTTAGGGTATGCACCATTTGCATCTCTGCACTGTCATTTTTCTTTTTCTTTTTCGTTTTTATTTTTGTTTCAGTTCTTGAAGCATGTGCATGTTTAAATTTTTTTTTTCTTTCTGTTCTTGTTATTTTATTGTTAAAGTTTTAACCTTTTGTGTTTGGGTTTTCTGCTTTCTCCCCTTTTTCGCTGACAAAGGTCAAAGCTTTTGCTAGAACTTTTTTTTTCTTTCTATTGTTCTGAAGCTTCCCTTGAGTGGGTATGTCTTTTTCTCCCTTTGTTTGTTGAAAAAGTGCAAACTTTGTGTGTTTTTCTTTTGTTTGTGCCGTATTGGGATATCTTTCCCTATTGGAGGTAGTCACATGTTTATTTTCCCTTTTTCCTTTAGTGTTTGTTGTTCATCTTTTGGGAAACCTACCTTATTCCTTCTGTTTTTACTTTTTTTTTTTTTTAGTTTCTGTTCGTGTTTTTAATGTTTGGATCTGTGTGGATCTTGTGCTTTTCGTTGTTTTTGGGACCACTGATGGTTCAAGTACTGGTTTTTCTTTATATTCTTCAAAGGTTCTTATTGTCTGTGTGTTCTGAGATCACGTTTTGGTCCCTGTGCTGTGTGTTTTATTTATTTTTTCTGCAACTATTGTGTGCTAAAAGGGAGCACATGGTCCTTTGTGAGTTCTCTGTTTTACCCAAAAAAAAAAAACACCCCTTTGTGTTTATCTTTTTCTTTTTTCTTTTTCTTCTTGTTTGCACGTGTGTTTTTCATTACCTGAGATCTGGGACCACTCTTGCTTTCTTGTTTAACTCATCAACCACAAGTGCTGGAACCACATCTTTCTGCAAAATTTTAGAAGTACCAGATTAGTGGAATTTGGCAAAGCCATCCTGTGGATGCTAAGCCAAATTCCCTGCACATTGCTGTGTGCATATTCTGTTCCTGCACTTGTGTGTGACGAAATTTCCTTGTTGTTTTGTGGATTCTCAGTTCTCCTTTTAGTTTTTCATTAATTTCTTTTTCTTTTTTTTTCTTTTCTTTTTTTTACGTGTTGTGTTTCAATTATGTTTTGTAATTTATGTTTTAAATTATTTTCTTATTCTTGTTTCTTATTTTTGTCACTAACTTATTTCATTTCTTGTGTCTCCTATTTTATTTTTTATCTTGTTTCTTTTCTATTTTCAGCATGGCTCCTGCAGCACCGAGACCTCATAGACCTCATAGACTGCACGGCCTGGGGACAGACCTCTCTTTTTGGGGGGTGCAGCTACTATTGATGCTGCTGCTGGAGATGATGCTATTACCGAGGCTGAAGACCAAGGAGCTGCAGTGGGAGATGAAGCCGTGGCAGAGGAGGAAAGCGAAGTAGAGGAGGAAGGAACTGAAGAAGAAGAGAAGGAGTTCGGCAATTCTGAGGCCGAAGAGGATGATGATGTTTGAGGGGGGATTTGTGTGTTTAATCCCTATTTTATCAAGACAATTTAATTTTCTGCTTTTACAATTACAGTTTTTAATTTCAGTGCATGGTTAGTTACTTTGTGGGTTTGTTGTTAGTTTAGTTGTTATTTTGGTGATATTGACCCTTGGCTCAATCACTTTTCTGAACTTAGTATTTTGTTTGTGTCTACAATTTTAATTTTCATGTTGTGGCTATTTCATGGTTTTAGAAAAATCCCATCGTTCATTTTTCCTAACTTGCTTCCCACGCTGTTTAAAAGAAAAATGCGTTTGCGAAACCTTGATTTAATCAATTTTTGTGGCTGCACGTTTCGTTAGCATAGCTTGGATGCATGTATGTTTTTGAGAAAAGTTTCAAGCATGATTTGATTTTGAGGACAGGTTTGAGAATGTTTGAGAAATTATTCTTATGAGTTATGTGATGTCTCAAATGATATTGAGTGCCACCTTTGGCACCACTGTTGGTTTTGAACAATTCTCTTGTGATGATTCTTGCATGTTAATAAAGAAATTATCAAGGCAAATTTTGTTTGATGATTGTGAATCCTAGAGCCAAAAAGCCTTCCATGTTTCTGTGATCCTTTTTGTGCAGCCCCTTTGAGCCTTAATTGAAATAAATTTTTGTCATGATAACCCAAGAGCCTAAATGAAAAACAATTCACTTTCCTTACCATTGAATAGGAGAGCAAGTGTATGTGTTGGGTTTAGAATAAGTTTTGGGGAAATCTAGCATGAAAGGAAGAACTTGGAAACAATTGTGGGTCACTTTCATTCAATTAAAAGAAGTGTCACAACTGTGGTTGTCTTATGATTCTGTAAAGTGTGTAAAAAAAATATGAGAAAAGAAAAGAAAAAGAAGATCAAGGAAAATAAAAGGAAATAAAAGCTGTGATACTTGTTGTGATTATAGTGGCATGTTTGTGAGCTTAAATTTGAGAAATGTAAGGTTTTGGTATCTTTGCCATTGTGAGAAAATAAGAGGGATTGGGTAAAATTTGAAAAAAAATTCATTGATTGCTCTCTTTATCTCATGGTGTTTTGTTTATCTAGAAAAACCAATTTCCTTTCAAGCCTAGCCACATTTCAGACCTTGATCAAGTCCTTGTGATCTTAATTTTCGTGCATAATTTTGTTACATTGAGAAGGAAAGCAAAACTGATTTATGGTTTCCATTGTGTGTTGACTGTGAGAGAATTCAGCACCTAAATCAATTAGTGCTTAAGTAAGACACTTGAGTGAAAAGAATCAAACATTCTTGGATTTTGTCAAATTTTGATTGTTATGCTTGGTTCATTTCTTGAGAAATTCGGTACTTGCATCCTTGTTATGGTTTCGGTTTAAGGCACCATGTTTCAAATTTAAATCATTGGTTTGCTCCTTTTCAATTCTTAGATGGAAGCTTGTTTTGGATTTGTTAGGATGGGATTGACCTTGATCCATGATTTCTATTTTAGTGGTAGTTATTTTCAGTTTAGTTAGTTATTTAGTTGTTGTCTTTATCTTTTGCTTGAGGACAAGCAAAACTCCAAGTTTGGGAGAGTTGTTAGTTGCTATAATTACTTACTTTTCAAGTAGTTTTTAAGGCAATTATCTATCCTTTTCTCTTATTTGGAGTGGTATTTTACTCAATTTACTTTAATTTCATAATTTATTAGTTTAATTTTATAGTTTTATGGTTATATCTTAGTAATTTACCCCACTTTTTGTAGAAAGAGGAGATTGAAGATGTAGAACACATTTTGGAGCTGCATTATGATGTTTTTGAAGCATTGAAGGGTCATCTGCAGTAGCATTCTGATGCAGTAGTAGAATTTGCCAATCAGCCAAGCCAGATTTCTTGGCTGAGCGATTTGTCACTTGAAGATATTCTGCACATGTATATAAAAGGCTGACCCTCATGTATGACAGTAGTCTGAGGACTCACTCCCATTCTGTTCTGTAATTTCATTTTGTACTGATCTATTGGAGAGAAAAGCTCTCTCCTTTGTTCTTGGTGTTCTTCTTCATCTCCTTCCCCTCCATGTGTATTTTGCAGCTGCTCATGTCCATGAGTGGTTGAGTTCCTCAGTTGTAAGGGGTTAGATGTAATCATACTCAGACTCTCTTGTATCTTTTGATATTTTACATATATATTCCATAAATTTGTGTTTAATGTTAGTATTTTGCTTCTTTACTTAAAGCTTGTTGTGGAATGGCCACCCATAGCATGATCTTTGGACCTGATTGTTGTTGGGAAACACTTTTATTGTCTAGATCTGAAGCAATATACCTCATGAACTTTGTGTCTAGGAATGGACCTTAGTTCATGAGTTATCTTGTGTCACTAGGCTTAAAGCTAGTTTCTTTGTTAAGTTGTTGAGGGATCAAGGCTTAGGGAAGGAACTAAGACTCTCTACACCTAAGGGATTAGGGCAGAGAACGTTTTTATTGGCTGATTTTAACATGTAAATGTAAATGGAATATGTATTATGCGTTAATGCAAGAAGAGAGTAGAGTTTGGTGAGATCTAACCCCTGCAACATCTTTATATATATGTTTTAACCTCTGTTTACTATTGTGTTCTATTATAAAACCATAAAAAATATCATTTTATTTTCTGTTATGCATTAGATTTGCTTTAAAGTTCCACAAAACCAACTAAAGTTTGTGTTTTTACTGCTTTCTTGTGAAATCTGTTTGGCTTAGCTGATATCTGTGTGAACATTGCCTATATTACGTGAGTCCTTTGGGAAAACGATACTTGGACTTATCCATTTTACTACTTGTGCAATTTGGTACGCTTGCCAATCCGTTAACATGTACAAGGGAAAATCCTAATAAGCACGGGCATAAATGCTCTTGGGTGAAAACACTAGGCTTTCCTTGTAAAATCTTATCTGAGTCTGTGTTGGATATCCTTTAATGCCAAGCTCCTCAATCTTCTGGGTACTTAAATCACACCAGACTAGTTCATTATTTTTCATGAAGAACATGTCACCATTATTCATCGCTCCAATAAAATGTAAAGAGCAAGGAAAAGGCCCAACAACGAAGAGTTTAACCCATGATTCCTTCACACCAAGTTCACCCAGAATTGACACATGAAAAGTATTGGTCTTTACATAATTAGATATCAAAGCAATGGACTCATTTAACACTACCATGTGTCTCAGAACCAATTGACAATCCTCAAGACCATCATACATTTCTGAGGGACTATCCTCCATGACCGAGGGTATGGGTGTTGTAAGGCAAACCTCATTGCTCAAGTCATATGACACCACTGTTTAGCTCGAAAAATCGTAAGGATGCGCCCTCCAATGACACATTCCATTCAAGTACACATAGTCATCATCAATGGTAGCATCATGACCATTATCAATGTCAAGTTTCCTCCAAGAATCACTTCTTAGGCTATATATCTCCGAGAAGGGGTAGATGGCCGGGGATGGCGAATGTTCATCGTCGTTTTCATCATCAGTATCCATAAAGAAGTTCTCATGTCGTATCACTTTATAGTCATCTCTTAGATGATCATAACCAAACCCAATAACATGAGCCACAGGGTGCCAATCAGGTGGCGGGGAGTCAATAGGGCTAGGGCTGGGAGGAATGATCTTAAACTCCTCAGTGGATGGGTTCCACAACACAATTCTATTCAAATGGTGGAAACAAAAGATGCCATCAACAACAGAACCCAAAATACCAATATAGCGGTCAACTTCTTGAAATGGAGGTGGCCAATCTAATTTGACCTTATTCTCAAACTTCTCTCCAGAAAGCAAATACAAGTAGTAGGGATCATTATGGTTCGGCCTAGGATGCTTTGGGAGGAGGTATGTATGGTAGTGACAATAATGATCTTTAGATATGAAATTGTTGCGGAACATATTCATGAAACCAGTGTTTTTAAATTCGAACAAACAACCCCATGATTTACATACACATCCAAATCGCTTCAAAGATTTTACGGGCAGTTTTGACAGGATAGAGAAGACAAGATCATCTGGTATATGTTTGTTGCTAACCTTTTCTTTTCTGGGCACCATGGATTTCTCCATCTTTTCAAATGTGATAGGCATGCTCCCAAGACGGGTTTGGCTTGCGAGGAAGTAATCTATGATTGGTTGACCAATTTGTGTCACTTTTAAAAACTATATTTAGTAAAACAGGTCCTTTTGAAATTATTTACTAGTATAGATTTGTTTTGACAAAGTTAAAATACAATTTTGACTTTGAAATTCAACATGTCAGTATTTTTCAAAAAACAAAAAGTGAATTGAAAATCTACGTGTCATAATTTCACTACTATAGTAGCAGATTAATAGGAAAAAAAAAACTTTTACTCTTAAGAGTAAATTCATACTCCGTGTGTCAAGTCTTATCAATAGCATTTTCACTATCTATTAATACTTGACACGTACAATATAAACTCGATATTAGGACTAAAACTTTGGTATTTATTATTGTTTTTTACTTATTAATCTGCTACTACTAGTAGCAAAATTATAACGTGGCAAGGCATGTAGATTCTCAATTCACTTTAAAAAAAAATTACTAACCTATCATATGAGTTTTTCAGTTTTTCAGTGTAGGCAAAAGGATCATTCTTACTATTGAGTAAAAATCAAATGAGTTAGCAACTAGATAGTAAACTTCCAAAATAAAATTGAAAATATGCGCAACTGACAAGTCACTTTGTATTAAAGGGTAAATCCTAATAAGCACAAGCATAAAATCTCTTGGTGAAAAAAATAAAGTTTGTTCTTACCTAAATTTAGCAAGTCTTCCGGTGCGGTGGCTCCGCCGGGATCGCCTCCGTGACTGGTGGGAGGTGTACCTGCAAAGGCACTCCGACGCTCAAGTTAGAGGCGTAGAGGAAGAGACAGGTATCACAATTGGGATTAGAAATTCGTACCTCGATTGGGATGGGTTGTTCTGATTTTATAGAGTGTAAATAGATAGATTTGATAGGGTTATTTTCCTATCAAATCTCCTCAAATCTCGTAATGAAGATAGAGATAATTCTATCTTCTATCCTTATCTTATGACATGATCTTTCTATATCTTATCATATAGTAAAATCTATTCTTTCCGTTATTATCATCCGAGTCCGAGTGATATTTTCTACTCGGTCGACTGAACTACTTGGTGGAGTGCCAAGTTCGAGTAGTACACATGCCCCCCAAGCTCTGAAGTAATGTAGGAGCTTAAGTATGGTTATACCAGTTTCGGATTTTATTTGGCCGAGACGAGTTTGGTTTTTGAAGCGTCACGTCATTTGGTGAAGATGTCATTTCAGACATATTGAAGTCGTAACGGTTCCCAAGGGCGGCGTCAGTGATTGCTTTTTTGAATTTTGAAACGGTCTAGGGATTCCCAAAGGTCTCGAGCTTTCCTAGCCGTTGATTGGCCTAGTGAAGGGTCTTGATCCAACGGTTCAGACCATTTCGCCCTTTCGTATTCGCGACTCTTGGGGTTCTATATAAAGGGTACTGTTGACACTGGCGTTCATTCTCATTTCTGCGTGTTTTATCTTCCTGCGAGATTTCTCTCCCTTCTGCCATTTTGTCCTCCTTCTTCTAGGTTTTTCTTTTTCCTTGTTCAGGTACGCCCTTCTCCTTTCCATTTCTTTTCTGTGATTCTGTAATGTCTTCTTTTTTCGAGGATTCTGGGCGTTCCGGCGGGGGTCGTATGCTTACACCGGAGGTTCACCCTATCAGAGAGGGTTCCGATGGTGGTTCTCCTTTGCACCACCCTAGTTCTGATGAGATTAGCGATGGTGCGTCAGCGGCAAACATTACCACCGCGGGTGTCGGGGTGGTTCGTCCATCCGTCGACCCTGCACAAGCACCTTTGGTCGTTCCTGTCGGGGGGGTGGTTCTAGAGGATTCCAAGGCCACTGAGGTTCGTCCTCTTGAGACTCGGCATGCTCGTCTTCTATTTCCTCCTTCCGTTCCCCAGCCTATTGAGTCTAGAGGTAACAGAAAGGTATATCCCCCTGTTACTACTTCCGGCTATTCTTGGGTGGCTGGGAAAGTGGGTGCGTATGCTTCTCGGTATCAGACCGAGGAAGCTTTGTCTGCCCTTCTTGAAACTATTGATTTGTGTCATTCGGAAGGCTCGGGTATGGTCCATGCCGAGCCTTGTGGGCCCGATGACTGAGTCTTTATGTCTGCTGACCCGTGCCAACCACCTTTTACTTTTGTATATGAAGCTTTATTCTCGGTTCTCGGCATTACAGTGTCGTTTGATCAGTTCGAGGCTGACGTTCTTCGGGCACTGAATGTCGCTCCCACGCAGTTGCACCCGAACTCCTGGGCTTCTCTACAAGCTTTCCGGGTGCTCTGTAGTAAATTCTTTATAACTCCTACTGCTCCTAAATTTTTGTATCACTATAAAGTTAAAGAGAGTCAGAAGGGGGGTTGGGTCTCCCTGACTGGGATTCCTGGTCGGTCAATCCTTAGTCCTTATACCTCCTCTTGGAAAAATTTCAAGAGTGGTTTCTTTCGTGTCCGACCGGGTCCGGAAGGGGAGGTCAAATTTTTTGATAGCCGTGGGAAGCCGAGGTTCCCTCTTTATTGGACCCGCTCCCCAAACAAACGGCTGTCTTGGCAGGTCGTGGACATGTCTCCTGAGGATCAGGATGACATGGTTACGCTGTGTAAGTTGCCGCGTTCCTTATCTTGTAAAACAGTTGAGGGAATTCCTACTTCTTGGACTCCGAGAGAGGATTGGGACGGTGAGTACCTTCTATTTATTCGGTTTTTCTTCTTCTATTTTGCTTTTTATTGATGCTTGTTTCTTTTGCAGCTGTGATGGGGAAATTTGATTATAAGACGGCCAAAAAGCAAAGGCTGGAGAAGTTGAAGGGTAAGGAACCCGCTGCTGAGCCGGTTCGAGTTGCTCCACCTGTTCCTCCTCCTCCTCCTTTGAAGAGGGATCAGCGAGAGGTTGTTCAAGGGGGGATGGCCCCTCGAAGAAGTCGAAACCGAGCCCACCCGGTGCTGAAGCTGCGGGGTCTGCTGTTCAAAGGCATCCGGCTTTCCTTTCTATGAAAGATGGGCGGACCTCGCTTTGGGGAAAAGACTTCAACCCCGGGGCCCTCATCTCTGCCGACAATCTCGGTCAAGCTGATCGGGATATGTTGAGGGATGCTGGGCCGATGCTCTCTATGGAGGTTGTTTGTCGCTTCCAAGCTCGGTCATGGGCTATTGCTCAGTATTGGGCCAAGGAGTTCGACCACGGCCACCGAGAGTTAGCTATGGTGAAGGAGGCTGCTGCAAAAGCCGAGCAGGCCCTATTGGAGGCTACCCGGGCCAACGAGACTCTTCTCCAATCTGCTGAAGAATATCGAAGGTCTCAGGAGGGAGTGGAGGCCAAGTTAAGGGAAGTTGAGAATCGTGAGGCGGATTTAAAACTTTCCTTAACTGCGTCCGAGAACTCGGCTCGAGAATTGCGGGCTGAGGTAGATAGGCTCATTTTCGAGCTTGCTCAGGCGAAAACTGAGGCTGCCGAGTCCGAGGCTAAGCTGAAAGGCGATCTGGGTGAGGCCTTGGACGAGATTGTTAAGACCCATGAGGCCGGGTTCAACAAGGCACTTCGCCAAGTTCGTTATTTCTTCAAGGATGCCGACACCTCTCTTTTTGACGTTGACAAGGATGTCAATAAAGAGGGGGAATTGGTTGAGGAGTCTGCACTTGATGGTGAGGATGCTCCGGGTTGTTCCACTCAGGAGGGGGGAGATGCTCCTATTTTTTAGTGTATATTTTTCTTGCTTCTTGTAAGGCTCGTACCCGGCCTATCGAATAGGGTACTTAATGAAATAAATTTATATACAAGGCTCGCACCCGGCCTTTCGAATAGGGTGTTAATGACTTTTCGTTATTGGTCTTTTTTCGCGGTTTTTCGCTAACTCGCAAGAGGTCTGCGCGGTTTACGCCGCCAATTCGCCTTTTGTATCCTTTACTCTGTTATCTCTAACTCGCTTTTTGTATCCTTGTAAAGGTCTACGCTGTTAAATCTAACTCGCTCTTTGTATCCTTGTAAAGGTGTACGCGGTTAAATCTAACTCGCTCTTTGTATTCTTGTAAAGGTCTACGCGGTTAAATCTAACTCGCTCTTTGTATACTTGTAAAGGTCTACGCGGTTAAATCTAACTCGCTCTTTGTATCCTTGTAAAGGTCTACGCGGTTAAATCTAACTCGCTCTTTGTATCCTTGTAAAGGTCTACGCGGTTAATTGTAACTCTAAATAGATAATTTGAAGAAAAGAGTTTCATTAATGAGAGAAATTGGGTGTGCCTCGTTAAAACCTCTTTGACAAAAAACCTCTTGGGAAAAAATGTCAAAGTAGGAAAGTACATCACCACTTACAATTTTTCTAACTGTAGTAAAACTTTAGATGTGTCGCGTTCCAAGTTCGAGGGATGGTTTTGCCGGATGGGTGCTCCAATCGATAAGCTCCATTTCCCAGCGACTCAATTATTCTGAAGGGGCCTTCCCAGTTGGCTGCCAATTTACCCTCTCCTGTAGCTTTTCTGGCTTCCCCGCATTTTCTCCAAACCAGGTCCCCAGCTTCGAAGTTTCTTGGCTTAACTTTGGTATTATACCTCCTCTCGGCTCTTCTTTTACAGGCCTCTATTCTGACTTGGACCTCGTTGAGCGTCTCTTCGGTCATGTCGAGTGCATGCCTTAGTGATTGATCATTGTTTTCCTGGACGAAATTTGTTCTTCGTAGGGAGGGTTCTCCGACTTCTACTGGTATCATGGCGTCTGATCTGTATGAGAGTCTGAAAGGGGTTTCCCCCGTTGTTGACTGTGGTGTGCAACGATATGCCCATAAGACTGCCGGAAGTTCCTCGGCCCAACTTCCTTTAGCATCCCCTACTCGCTTCTTCAGTTCTCCGAGTATCACTTTATTTGCGGCTTCAGTTTGTCTGTTGGTTTGCGGATGTTCCACTGAGGTCACTCGGTGCCGAATCCCTAGGTTTTTGAAGAACTCTTCCAGGTTCTTTTCGATGAACTGTCTACCATTGTCGGATATCACCGAGTGAGGGATGCCGAACCGGCATATGATATTTCTCCATATGAATTTTTGTACATTGTGGGCGGTGATAGTTGCCAAAGGTTCGGCCTCAATCCACTTTGTGAAGTAATCAATTCCGACGAGGAGGAACTTCACTTGTCCTTTAGCGAGTGGAAAAGGGCCTAAAATGTCAACCCCCCATAGGGCGAAGGGCCATGGTGCTGTGATATTGTGCAATTCCTCTGCTGGTAGATGGGATAAGTTGCCATATTTTTGGCATTCTTCGCATTTTTTGACGTACTCGGCACAGTCGCGGCGCATTGTTGGCCAGTAATACCCGGCTCTTAGAGTTCGAGAAGCCATAGCTTTTCCTCCTGAGTGCATTCCGCATATTCCTTTGTGCATCTCATTTACCACGTATTCGGCTTGGGCCTTCGTGATACATTTCAGCAGTGGTGCAGTGAAGCCTCTCCTATAAAGGTCTTCTCCCTCTATGACATAGTAACTGGCCCTTCTTCTGATCTTTTTAGCTTCTTCCCGGTTTTCTGGGAGGGTTCCTTTCTTCAAAAAGTTCCATATCTCGGTCATCCATTCTCTGTCAGTCGAGTTGATGTTAGAGACAATTTTCTCGATGCTCGGAGCGGATATTGTTTCCTGTATGACAGTTCGGTGTTGGCCTTTTTTCTTTGTACTTGCCAGTTTTGATAGCAGGTCGGCTCTTTCATTTTGTTCTCTCGAAATGTGGTCGAGCTCGCAACTAATGAACTCGTTCTTCAACTGGGAGGCCAAGTGGTAATATCTTGTCATCTGGGGATCCTTTGTTTGGTAGGATCCATTCATTTGCCCAGTGACTGATTTTGAATCGCTCCAGCATCTAAGGTGTTTCGCTCCCACTTCCTTGGCGAGTTTTAGTCCTGCTAGTAGGGCTTCATACTCGGCTTGGTTGTTGGATGCGTTGAAATCGAACCTGAGTGACTGTTCCAGGATAATCCCTTCAGGGCTTTCAATTATGACTCCTGCTCCGCTACCTTTTTCGTTCGAGGAGCCATCCACATAAAGGGTCCAGAATGGGAGGGGCGCTTCCGCTACTGGTGCTAGCTCAGCAATAAAGTCGGCTAGGCACTGTGCTTTGATAGGTCCTCTTGGTTCGTACTTGATGTCGAACTCGGATAATTCAACCGACCGTGCTATCATTCGTCCGGCTAGCTCTGGTTTCCTCAGTATCTGTCGTATTGGGTGGCTTTGAAAGTATGGTCGTATCCGTCGTGCTGAGGTGACCAGGGCTAGTGCTAGCTTTTCTATCTTTTGATATCTAGTTTCTGCATCTTTCAATACTCGGCTTATGTAGTAGACTGGTTTTTGCGTCTGATTTTCTTCCTGGATGATGACCGAACTGATTGCGTCTCCCGAGACGGCTAGGTATAGTATTAAGTCCTTGCCGGGTTCGGGTTTCGTTAGAATTGGTGGTGATGATAGTAGTGTTTTTATCTTTAGGAAGTTTTCTTCACACCTTTCATCCCATCCGAAGCCCTGTTGTTTCTTGAGTAGTTGAAAAAAGGGTCTGGCTATTTCTGCTGCTTTTGGCAAGAAACGGGACAGGGATGCCAGTCTTCCAGTTAGCCGTTGTACTTCTTTTATATTACCCGGACTTCTCATGCCTATGATAGCCGCACATTTCTCCGGATTGGCTTCTATGCCCCTGTGGGTAAGCATGAATCCTAAAAATTTTTCGCCATGCACCCCGAATACGCATTTCTCAGGGTTTAGCCTCATATTATGTTTTCTGATCTCGTCGAAAATTTCGGTCAGGTCTCCTGGATGTGATTTTGGTTCTCTGCTTTTAACCACCATGTCGTCGACGTAGACCTCCAGGTTTCTGCCGAGTTGTTCTGTAAAGATCTTGTCCATTAGGCGCTGGTATGTTGCCCCTGCATTCTTCAGTCCAAATGGCATTACCGTGTAACAGTAATTGGCCGTGTCAGTTATGAACGCTATTTTTTCCTCATCCGGCGGGTACATTGGTATCTGGTTATACCCGGAGTATGCATCCAGAAAGCTCAGGATCGGATAGCCGGCTGCTCCATCCACTAGCTTGTCTATGCTTGGCAACGGGTATGAGTCTTTTGGACATGCTTTGTTAAGGTCTGTGTAGTCAGTACACATTCTCCATCTTCCGTTTGCCTTTTTTACCATCACCACATTTGCGAGCCATGTGGTGTATTGCACTTCCCTTATGAAGCCGGTGCCGAGTAGTTTTTCAGTTTCTTCTTTTACCGTTTTTCCTCTTTCCGCCCCGAGTTTCCTCTTCTTTTGGGAGATTGGTTTGGCCTCTGGGTAGATGGCAAGTTTGTGGCAATGGAAGCGCGGGTCTATTCCTGGCATGTCGGCGGCTGACCATGCGAACAAGTCGGCGTTGTCTAACAGGACTTTGGCAATTGCTTCTTCGGTCTCGCTTGCTAGCTGAGTCCCGAGTTTTGTGCATTGTCTTGATTCTCTTCCTATTTGGAAGGATTTTACCTGCTCTATGGGTTCTGCTCTCGGCTCGGTTTCCCTGGGATCGAGGTCGTCCTCCTCTATTGGTGTTACGAGAGAGGCGCATGCTACGTGTATTATCGTCGGTTCTGGGACCTTTTTGCCGCTGGCTATCTTTAGACTTTCTAAGTAGCACTCGCGGGCTGCCTCCTGATCAACTTTGACTGTCACTATCTTCCCTTCTGAATTTAGGAATTTCATTGCCAGATGTGGAGTTGAAATTATTGCCCCTAGTTTGTTGAGTGCTAGCCTGCCTATAAGAATGTTGTATGAAGTGAGGGCGTTGACTAGGAGGCACCTGACCGTGATAGTCTTGGACCCCTTCTCATCTCCAAAAGTGGTGAGGAGGTCAATGTAGCCTCTGGTATCAACCTTTTTCGCCTGCAAATCCGAATAACTGCTCGGTGTATGGTTGTACCTTATTTTCGGGGATGTCTAGCTGTTGGAAAGTGGACCAGTACAGGATATCGACCGAGCTGCCTTGGTCAACTAAGACTTTGCACACCAACCAGTTTACGACTTCAACTTTGACCACCATTGGGTCATCATGATTGGGCTCTATGCCTTCGAAGTCTACGTCTGTGAAAGTTATGGGGGGCATTTTCTTGTGTACTCTGGGGTTTGTTGAAGCCGAGTTGATTGATCGAAGGCTGCGCAGGTGTCTTTTCCTTGCCGAGCTCGAACTTCCTCCTCCAGCGAATCCTCCTGCTATTGTGTTGATAACGCCTCGGAGTCGAGCTTCGGGAGGTTTGGTCTGTTGTTCCTGGCGGGGCTCTTCCGTGCGTCGGGCTTTTCGATCGCGATCGTCTTCCCTATCCCGGGTTCGTTCTCGCACGGGCTTTCGGCTGTCATCTCGGACGAAGCGTCGTAATTTGTCTTGTTGGATAAGTTTTTCAATCTTATCCTTCAGGGTGGTGCACTCCTCTGTAGTGTGTCCATGTACTCTATGGTATATGCAAAATTTGGACCTATCTGCTTTCTCTGGGGAGCTGTTTTGAGTAGGCAGGCTTATCAGCTCGGCGCTGCAGGCTTCTTCCAGAACTCGCGCTCTGCTGTCAGTTAGACGGGTATAATGGGCAAACCTTGCACGGGGCGGTCTGTCGCTTCTAGGTTTGCTACTCCGTTCTCGGTTTGCTCCCGATTTCTCTCGTTCTTCCTATTTTTTATAGGATTCGCCCCTGACCCGTTCCCTGAACTTGGTCATTTCTTCCATCTAAATATATCCTGCTGCTCTAGCTCTGAGCTCGTCCATGTCATGTGGTGGTTTCCTACAGAGGCTGTCTGAAAAAGGTTCGGATTTTAGCACCATAAGCATGGCGGTCAATGCCACCTGTGGATTCAAGTCTCGGATTTTGACGGAGATCTCGGTGAATCTTTCCATGAAATCCCTGAGAGACTCGTTGTCTTCTTGCCGTATGTTGGCCAATGCTACTGCCGTCAGGTGGTGGGGTCGACTCGTAGCGTACTGAGCGCCGAAACGGGTGACTAATGTGGCAAAAGAGTCGATTGAGTGGGGGGGAGTCGTGTGTACCAGTTCAACGCGGCTCCCTTCAAGGTCGTTGGGAACACCCGGCACATGATGGCGTCGTCGTTTGTGTACAGGTTCACCTGTGTGACGAATGCGTCGATGTGCGCATCGGGGTCGGTCAGCCCATCGTATCTGTCCATGGATAACGGCTTCCACCCGGCCGGTAGTGGAGTCTCCATGGTTCCATCTACAAACGGGTGTCGCCTCGTTGTCTCAGGTATCATACTTCGTCTTGGGGGCGCTCGCGATCCTGAGGCGGGTCTGGACTCTAAATGGGTTGTTGCTCGGTCTGCCTCACTCCAAGTGGTGTCTTCCTGCTCTGTTCGGTCATGGTGTCTGTTAGCGGTTGTATGAGCCACCGATAGTCCGTTGGTAGCGGCGTGTGCTGCCGAGAACCCGTTGATAGCGGCGTGTGCTGCCGAAAGTCCATTCCGGTCCTCTCGCAGTTTTTGATACTGCTCTCGGAGGATAGCGTTCTCCTTGCGGAGGTCTTCTATCTCCTTAGCGTTGTTCTGCTTCAGCGTGTTAACTTCCCTTTGCAGGGCTTGGATCAACGGGTGATCCTCAAGCATCTGACGCGGGAAGGGCGCCACGTTGTTGGGGTTACCTCCCTGGGTATCCCCTGGAGGTGGTACACCCAGGATTTGGGTTTCCACCCCCTGTGGTCGCTTTTCATGGGTCGCTGTTTTACTCTGGGTTGTCGTCATTGGAATAATGTTGTTGCGGTTGGTGTGGCTGGGAATAGTTTCACTGAGCCCCACGGTGGGCGCCAAATGTTCTTACCTAAATTTAGCAAGTCTTCCGGTGGGGTGGCTCCGCCGGGGATCGCCTCCGTGACTGGTGGGAGGTGTACCTGCAAAGGCACTCCGACGCTCAAGTTAGAGGCGTAGAGGAAGAGACAGGTATCACAATTGGGATTAGAAATTCGTACCTCGATTGGGATGGGTTGTTCTGATTTTATAGAGTGTAAAGAGATAGATTTGATAGGGTTATTTTCCTATCAAATCTCCTCAAATCTCGTAATGAAGATAGAGATAATTCTATCTTCTATCCTTATCTTATGACCTGATCTTTCTATATCTTATCATATAGTAAAATCTATTCTTTCCGTTATTATCATCTGAATCCGAATAATATTTTCTACTCGGCCGACTGAACTACTCGGTGGAGTGCCGAGTTCGAGTAGTACAAAGTTAATTATTTATTCTTCTAACAGGAAGAAGATTTTCCTTATAAATTCCTATCTGAGTCGATGTTGGCTCTCTTTTAATTCCCAGCTCCTCAATCATTTGGGTACTTAAATCACACCAGACTAGTTCATTATCTCTCATGAAAAATATATCACCATTCTTCCTTGCTCCAATATGGTGCAAAACGCAAGGAAAAGGCCCAACAATGAAGAGTTTAAGCCATGATTCCTTCACACCAAGTTCACCCAGAATTGATACACGAAAAATATTGGTCTTTACATATTTTGATATCAAAGCAATGGACTCATTTAACACTACCATTTTTCTTAGCACTAAATCATAATCATCATGACCATCATCCATGTTTGAAGGACCATCCTCCATAACTAAGGGTATGGATGTTCTAAGGAAAACCTCGTTGCTCAAGTCAAACGATCTCACTGTTTCAGTTGAATATTCTTCCACCCGCCAATGAAACATTCCATTCAAGTACACATGTAGACCAAGATCACCAGCAGTAAAAAAATCGACATCGAGTTTCCTCCAAGAATCACTTTTTAGGCTATATATCTCCGAGAAGGGGTGGATGAATGCTTTGGGATCTCTATGGTTCGGCCAAGACTGCTTTGGGAGGAGGAATGTATGGTAGTGACAATAATTATCGTTAGATATGAAATTGTTGCGGAACATATTCATGAAACCAGTTTTTTCAACTTCGAACAGATGACCCCATGATTTACATGCGCATCCAAATCGCTTCAGAGATTTTACTGGCAGTTTTGATAGGATAGATAGGACAAGGTCATTAGGTATATGTTTGTTGCTAACATTTTCGTTTCTGGGCACCTTGGATTTCTCCATCTTTTCAAACGTGACAGGCATCCTCCCAAGACGGGTTTGGCTTGCAAGAAATCAATGACCCATGAGTATTTATGGATGAGTGACCAATTTAATTCATTTTTAAATTTTTTTTTTATCAAAATAGGTCTCTTTTGAAATTATTTATTGACATGGCTCTATTTTGACCGTGACTAAGTCAAAATGTAATCTTAATATCTTAGTATATAAAAGAAAGGATAGGAGTACTAATTTTTTTCCCACCTAAACTCGGGCTATAATTGTAAATGTACTATAAAGATGGATAATTAATTGGACATAAATATTTTCAAGAACCGTGTCACTCTTTGTTTTTTCATTTTGCATTGCTTGTGAGCTTCAATAACACCTAGTTATTTAGAATGGAAGATTGAAATATTTGAAATTGTGCACCATTAATTCCGTCATTAAAATTAAAAATAGGGTAAATTATATTTTTTGTCCTTGAACGTTTCGGCATTTATGGTTTTGGTTCCTAAACTTTTCAATGATTGTCAAAGTTCTCAAACTTTTTTTTCATCCAATGTTTTTGTTCTTTCTATTCATTTTGGATGTTAAGTAATGATGTGACATTCATTTTATTATTATTTTATTACAATTCATTTTCTAACGGTTAAAAACTGCCAAAAATTCCTTCCCTAGAAGAAAAACCAAACTCATATTCCTAACATTTTTACTCTCATACTCATATTTCCTTAACACTCGAATGAAATAAAGATTCAAATCCTGGATACTCTTCCTCCATGCCAACTACTCCCCTAGACTCATAGTAGCCTCCACTAGTCCACAATTCCCATCTTCATGGCCTCCGCCGCTGCGACCTTCACGTTGCCCAGCACCACATCGCACAACGTCGTCAACAACCTCATCGCAACCATGCACTAGTACCAGCGGCATCATGAAAGATCTGAGTGTTATTCGAAAGACTAAGTTGAATATATTCAAATATTTGAATGACCATTTTGAACCCATTTTAAAAGTTGAAGGACCAATTTGAACCTAATTAACGTCGTTTCGTGCCACATCACCCAATTTCATTTTCTCCGTTAACAGATGTCACACTTCTGTGATGGTAAGGATCATTTTGAACCTTTTAAATAAGATAAATGATCAAAGTGAACTTTTAAAAGATGAGGTATCAAATTAAACAAAATAAATAAGATAAAGTACCAAAAGTGACATTTAGCCTTTAAACTATTCTTTTTTTACTATCCCAATGCCAAAAGCTCCTTTACTTTGTGAATGTATGAGAGAGAGTCATTGTACGCAATCTTCTCCTTCCATAATTTATACTATATTAGTTGAAAATTTTAATTTAACAAGATTTTAGTATCGATGGAGAACTTGCTACTTATATTTTGTCATCCTCAAGCTTTTTTCCAGATACGTCCTATGAATCATCGTTTAGAAACTATTTATGGTATGAAAGATATGGTGAATTGTAGTCTTCCATCCATGTAATGGTACAATGTTATATGTAGAATTTTTATCCTTAAAGAAAAACGATTATATATGCTAAATAATGTAGAACAACAATGTGGCTCTTATGTTGAAGATTTTAGCTTAATAGTGTGTTATTATCATATTCTCTTAAATTAATGCCATTGGAATTGTTTATAGGTCATGTAGAAGTTGTGCTAACTATTGCCTTTAGACTGATCAGAGACAACTAGCATATGGTTCTAGTGATACCACTGGCATTTAAAGATGATAAATTATGCTTGGTGTCTGTCAAACAAACTTTTTCATGTTTAAACTTTTGCAGTTGTGGTGGTGGTCATCTGATTGGTGATCATGATAGTGTTTGACGCAGTGGAGAAGGTAGTTTCAGTGTTAGATAAGGAGGCATCACAATTGTTGTCCTGGTGTTGTTTTCCTTGGTTGTTCAAAGAGAAATGCTCCCCTTATGGAAGAATCCTTTTTATAGAATGCGGCAATAAAATGCTTTGGAGATGTAGTTTTGAAAGCATTTTACAAAATAATTTTAAAGACAAAAAAAGCAAAACACAATCAAATGCGTCTTTAATATTTCTTTCCTTTTTTATATATATAAATTTAAATAACACATGATGTTAATGTTATTGTCATTCATCGGGTTGCTTCATAGCATTTCATTTGGTGAGTCAAAGGTGACTATCCGACTTTTCCGTATTATTTATCCCTATCTTTAATTTTAAGAATGCATTTCTTGGTGTAAAAGTGATCCTTTCTAATTTTAAGAATACACGTTTTCTCCTAAAAATGAAATGTGTTTTGTCATTATTATTATTATACTAAGTATTGACCAAATGTTGACGTCTGCAAAAGCTTTCCAACTGATGTTGATTTGGAGGATTTAGGATTCAATCCTTTCTAGAGAAAGAGAGACAACAATGATTTAAAAAGGTTAGTGGGTTGCCTCAATATGACTTTAATCAAAGGAACAACAGATTTTATATGTTCTTGAAGGAAGTCGAGCATTATGTGTTCTTAGCTTCTAAGATACAGGCCTGCTCTGATGATGTTCTTGAAGGATGTCGAGCATTATATGATGTTGTGTTGATGTTATATAGTGTGTTTTGATTTTAGAAATTGAGCCAAGTAGTGATTAAATTTGTAGTAGTATGTTAAAGTGGTTTAAGGCAATTTAGAAGCCATTTTGATGGTGAATTTGTCAGAATTATGATACTAAGGTACAACTGTGAGTTAGGGTCCTAATGAAGTGAATCAGTTGGTCAATAGAAGGGAATTGAATAGTGACACAACAACTTCTCAAGCTTGCGGATATTTTTGCGGGTACCCGTAGGGTCCAGATACACTTTGTCATCCCTATTAATGTATCTAATAGGGCATTGACCTTTAATGTGTAGAGACTAGAGGGTAATTCTATTTTTATGATGGGCTAAGATAGAGACACCTAAAAGATAGCCTTAGGGTTGTCTATTAAACAGGTTATGGTCCCCAGATCACACGTATCATTATCATCTTTTGACATCCCATCATCAAAGAGAGACAGAGAAAGAATTAAAGGGTTCTTTTAAGAGAGTATGTGTTGATCTGGAAGGTCAAACCGTACAACTCTAAAGAGCACCTTATCATTGAATTCAGGTATGCTTCCGCTTCAATTTCTTAATGATTAACATGATTGACTTTGGGTTTATAGATGATGGTTTTCATCTAGGAATAATTTTGGTTCCAACATGATGGACCCGAATAAAAGAGTGAGTGGTTTCTTTTCCTTCATGTCTTTTTTGAATAAATCATCAATTTAATCCCTAAAGTATTACCCTCTCTCCTAAATAGTCAAGTAATGAAAGTAGTTCCTAAAGTATTAGAAATCATACTACATATTCCTTTAAGTATTGAAAAATCCTTCAAATTAGTTTCTCAATATTAGTAAAATATATTAATATAAGGGCTAAATTGATAAATTTTCAATACTTTAGAGACTAATTATATAATTTCAGTATTTTAAGAACTATTTAAGAGAGAGAGTAATACTTTAGAGTCTAAATTGATGATTTATATTTTTTTCTAACCGAATTTGATATTTATTATAAAAAGTCTTTTAAAAAATGTATATTTAAAGTCATCTTGTATCATGTAAAACAAAAAATCTTATATCATATTAGTCAATAAGATCAAATCCATTCATTTGTTGCAAGAATCATTTTCGCTGCAAAAGTCATTCCAAATGTTTTTCTTTTGAAAGGTTTTGATATACATTAAAAAGTTAATTCAACTCCTCGTATTTCATATTTATTTACAAAAATCATGATAAAATAAATTAAAAAAATACCATAAAAATACACCATTAACACTTCTTTTATATTATTTTAATTTTAATTCTCTAACTTATTCCTTAAAAATACCCGTTTAATGGAATTCTGAAAAATCTATCTATATTAATATATTTATTTTTTACGCATATAGTATCTCTAAGTGCATGTTTGTTTTCTAGTTAGAAATGCTGCGGTGCGCGTTCTAATGCAAATCCAACGAATAAACGAAAAAGTAAGGATGAAGATTCATTGGACAACTTAGGTGGCGTTTACTTGCAATTTTATTTTCTATTTTCATTTTCTGTTTTCAGTTTTTAATTACAAAACTGCCACCTTGTTTTCATTTTATTTTCTGTTTTCTAATATTTGTACAGAAAATAGAGAAAAAAAAATTATTTTCAGTGTTTCCTATACAAATCTTAAAAACCAGAAAATAAAATGAAAATATAATGATAATTTTATAATTAAAAACTAAAAACAGAAAATAAAAACAGAAAACAGAATCGTAAGTAAACGCCACCTTACGTTTGCAGCCCACCAACGGATTCCAATCATGCTCTATGTCAATTTTTATTTTCTCACAAAGCTGCACGAAAGACACCGACCCGGTTGACACACGCCATCTCCATCGTAACTCTAACGTCTCGCGCTCCACTTTTTGCCACTTGCAGCTGCCTTGTCGTTTTCAAATCCACAATCTTCCACAATCCCCCAACGCATACTATTGTCAATAACGACAAATTTAAGTGTAAAATTTAGTCTTAATTACATTTTGGGTTAAATATATTTTTTATTCTATCTGTCAAAAAAAAATGCTTTTGATTCTAAAAAATACACCCAACTTGAATTTAGTCCCTTGAAAAAAATTCCTTTAGATTTGAACTCCTACATTTTGAAAACACCAACGTTGCCTATAGATCGATTTTGGTTATTGAATTGCTCTTGTGTGTGGATTTCAGATTTGACTATTTTGAATTTGAATTGTTGTAGAGGAATCGTCGGAGGAAGCAGCAATGCAGGTGTATCCGATTTATGTTGTTGTTGTTTACTTGTCATGTAGGATTCCTCGTATTGTGGGTTATTGATGTGCTAATTGTGATAATTGGAACTGGATTTTGACAATTGGATTGTTCAATAAGGTTAATTGGTTAGGATTATAAGAACGACGTTGTGTGAAGTTGCTCTTCTCATGTGGGAACGTCGTGCTGCTGGAGTAGAGGACGCGACTAAGGGGACGACTCTTGGCACTTGCGGTGCGGTGTGGTGAAGGGTTGCTCATTGGATGGACTTTACGATAACAACTAGCAGAGTTAGCAAAAGGATCAAAAGAGGGTATTTTTAAAATGTAGGGATTCAAATACAATGAAATTTTTTTCAAAGGACTAAATTCAAAGGGTTGGCAAGAGAGATATTTCGGACCAAAAACATATTTAATCCCTTACATTTTTTTTTATCTCTCTATTATTATCATTTCATTTTTTTTTACAAACTTGACTCCTCTATTTTAATTATACATTTTTGGTTCATCATTTAACTTAATATTCAATATTTAATAAAAATATTGATGAGACATTATTGTGTTATCACATCAACACATTTTTTGGTTACAATAACGACGATGAACATCAAACCTAAATTCTCATGCATCTATCTCAACCTTCCATCATTAAGTTAACCTTAATAAGTTTTGTGTCATTCTAATATAATATCATATTAGTATTAATATTAAATATTAAATGTCAAATTAATAGATAAATCAAAATTGTACAATTAAAATAATAGAAAAATTACAAAACAAAAATAAAGAGACCAAATTCATAAAATGATAATAACTAGTATTTTAGCTTGTGCGTTACATAGAATAAATGTTTATTTTATACAACTAAAATTTGTAATAAATAAATACTTCTACATATATAAATTATATTACGATTAAAATATTTAATAAATATATTTTTAAACATATAAATTAAATTTTAGATTTATAATAAATAATTTATATTATGATATGTTATTATTTTTAATTATTAATAATTTCTTTTTAAAAAAATATTGAAATTCTAGTTAGTCTATTTGTTCTCTCATTGCTCCACTCTCCCTCACATTCACTCTCATTAATGTTCTCCTCTCATGAAGTGGTATAGTTCACTCTCCTAACATGCATCTGGTTCTTCTACTTTTCTAAAATTTCTCTTATCAATTTCTGTAACTATCAACATTCACAATATTTCTATAACCACCTTCATTCACTTCTTTATACGATCCTATCTTTCTTTTTTTTATTTAATATTTCTTTTATCAGTTTTTCTTACTCTGTTTTTAATTCCGAAGATTTCTCTCTTTCATCAATAATTTCAAATCCTTAATTCAATTTATTTTTCAATTTTCAAAGTTAATATTAAAAAAAATGAAAGTTACATTATTACATCTTCTCTTATTTTTTTTAAATTTTATAGTTTCTATTTTCTTTTATAATTATCTCCTTTTAAAATTTCTTTCGATCTACTATATAATCTTCTTTTTTTGAATTTTATAGTCTCTAATCTTTTGGGCCTTTTTTTAATATATTTTTATCAATTTTTCTAACTCTATTTTTCAATTATGAAGATTTTTCTCTTTCATCAATAATTTCTAATCCTTAATTCAATTTACTTTTCAATTTTCAAAGTTAATATTAAAAAAATTAAAATTACATTGTTACATCTTCCTTTATCTTTTTTTTATTTTATAATTTCCAATTTCTTTTATGATCATCTCTTTTTTAAAATTTCTTTCAATGTGCTATATAATTTTATTTTATTTTTCAAATTTCTTTATATTGACTATATAAATAAGGTGATAAAAATTTGAATAAGCCCATGTAATGCACCGATTAAAATACTAGTTAAGATATTAAAAGCATAAGAAGATACTAGTGTTTTAGCCTGTGCAATGCACGAACTTATTCAAATTTTCACTACCTTATTTATATAGTTAATGGAAAGAAATTTGAAAAAAAAAATAAGGATTATATAGCACATTGAATTTTTTTTGAAAAAAGAGATAATTTATCCCTAAGGAATTAGAGACTATAATTTAAAAAAAAAAAAAAAAAAAAAAAAAAAAGGAAAGATGGATACACTATACAAAATATAAAAGAATAAGAAGATAAAGGGAGAACTGTCGTCATGTGTGTGTGTGTGTGTGTGTATAATTTCTTTTAATATTAATAAATCTTTTAACAATTGTGAATAATTAATATTATAAAGTATTTGTCAATAATATTATGACTTTTTCTAAAAATATTAATCTCGTAATTAAGTATATTATTCTAAAAAGTAAAATGAAGTTTTGAGTATCTTTAATATTAACTTTAAAAGTAAATTGAAATAAGAATTTGAAATTACTTATGAAAGAGAGAAATCGTCATAGTTAAAAAATAGTTACAAAACTAATAAAAGAAATATTTGAAAAAAAATAGCATAAGATAAAGAAGTGAACAGAGGTAGTTATAGAAACATTAGAAGAAGTGAGTGAGTGAATGGTGAGTAGTTACGTAGTTATAGAAACATTAGAAGAAGAAGTGAGTGAGTGAGTGGTGAGTAGTTACAAAAATTGATAAGAGAAATTTTTGAAAAAGTTACAAACAAAGATGCATCTTAGAAGAGTAGAGTACACCACTTTCATGATATGAGAGTATTCAAATGAAACGACTAAATGTGAGGGATAATAGAAAGAGTGGAGTAATGAGAGGACATATAGACTTATATATATATAAGAGATCCACTTACTCCAAGAGTAAGTTTAAAGAATTACTCTCAATCTGGATCCTTTATTTTATTTTACACCAACGGCTTAGATTAAGTTACTAAACTCCCCTCACGTGACCTTTGTTTTCTCGTCATCCTGTACCTAGTGATTTTCCATCTATTCAGTTCTGTTCTCTGTATAACGAACAGTCTTATGTATTTTCGGCGAACAGATCATCGCTCTGTCCATCGCCCTCGATGCCAACTCCGTTGAGTTGTCGTTCTTGCCAAGTCCATCGTCACTGCCCAGTCCAATGTGCCGCCGCCGCCGCCAGTTCGATAGGCAACCACCTAGTCAGCTACGCCGCTATAGCTCCAATCCAAGACGCCACCGTTCAGTCCGCTACGAACAGAAAATAGCAATCTGCATTGTTGCCTTCAATAGTCACTCTTGTTCATTACAAGTTCATTACGGTTTTTTAAAGTTAATGTCTTAATGTATAATTGTATATGGGCTCTGGTTGGAATGGCAATTTGATTTTTTTTTTTTTTTTTTTTTTGTATTCTGTGCAATAATGCTAATGAATAATAGAGTTTGTTTGTATGCACATCAGTTGTTTGTTACAATACCTGAATGTTCATTCATGGCTAGTTTCACTTGACAGATATGAAATTAAACACAGCTGCCATCATGTTTGCCTATTTTTAGTTATCTCATCTCTTACTTATCTATTTTTGTATTAACATGGCTTTCTTTTAAAAAAAAAAAAAAAAAAAAAAAGGCAAAGGATGAATTTTTTATTAAAATCAATTAGTTCCAGCACAAGAGGTGCTAAAAACTAAGCCAAAAGCTAGACACCAGACAAATAATACATATAATGCTAAAAATTAACATGGCTTGAATCACAACGGGATGCCATAAAAATAACAAAAAGGGTCTAATTCTTCTTGGTTATTATGCTCTAAAGAAGTAATATGTTAAGTTGCAACACGTACATACGAAATAAGTATCAACTTTTTATATTTTTTTATATAATAAGCATTGATTAATGAGATAGATCAATATGTAACTGAACGAAATTGGTGCAAAGAATTACACTTTGTTACAAGTGCTCTTAAGCGTAGTCAATTACCTTACTTTGCAACTTATATAAGCTACACTTGTACCTTCATTATATCTAATATGTAAGTGAATATAATTGGTGCAGAATAGATGTTGTGCTACACTTGTATGTGCCTGAAATGATTTCAACATGTTAAATTTAAGAGGAGCAATTCTGACAAAATAGTTAATATTTTAAGAGAAGCAATTGCCTTAGTTTACTCTCTTGAGGACTTATAAAAAAATTATTTATTTAAGAGAAGCAATTCTTACAAAATAGGTAACATTTTCAACACATTAGATGGAAGGTAATACATGTTAAATTTGCAAAATGGAATTCTGTGCTTGAGATGAATGAATCCAAATAAGTGTAGCACCCACCAATTAAAAGACTAATGCATCCAAGGGATCATAAAGGCATTGTTGTCTCGACATTTCTAATGTATTAAAACAATCACTGGTGCAACACCAAACATGTATTAAAACATTATTCTCATCATATTAATTTCACCAATCATTAAAAATCCAAATGTATTAAAACACCATAAAGATGTCAAAGTTGAAAGAGTTCAGGAATTAAGAACCTAAATACATTTACATCGTAAGAATTTATTAGTTTAATAATCATAACATTCTTCTCATTCCTAATCAAAAGATTGAACATAACCAGAGCATTTTTTCCTTGAATATGATGCAAGTTTCAACCCTTTAAACAAGTTATCTAAGCCAGCCAACAAGGTACTCTGAATTTTCAAATTGTGGGCTATAATGATTATTGTACAATTTTCAAACTCAATCCTAATGTTTTTTCTGTAGAACCAAATCAGTTGCATTATCAATTGATGCAGTAACTTCATCCAACACTAATATTTTACTTCTCAAAAGAGCACGCTCCAAACAGAATAACTGCGTTTGTCCAATGCTCCAGTTTGATCCATCTTCAACAACTGAGTAGTATTTTGTTGCTAGTCATTAGTAACAAGGAAAGAATTGCTTGCAACTGGACTGCCTCTTGCAACTGACACTTACCAAGAACCTTCATATGGAAGCTATAATCAGTTCAAGGCACGAATGAACATTTGGGTTTTATGACAAACGGTTCATGTGCAAATGAATAAAGCTTCTTATCATTAGAATTTTTACACAAGGTACCAAAAACATAACAAAAAATAATCAAATCGCCAATCCAATGATAGCCCATATACATTAAGACATCAAATTTAAAAAATATGTAATGAACAGAGCATGCAGTCATGAATAGTAGTGACTATGGAGGGCGATACTGCAGACTATGGTTCTCTTTTCGTAGCAGACTGGAGAGACAATGGCAGCGCAGCGGACTGGTTAGTAGAGTCTCGGATTAGGTAGCAATGACGGTGCAACAGACATGGCAACTACGAGGGCAGACATAGAACTGTGAAGCCGGAGAAGCACCCGGTGAGGGATGAGAAGAAAAGGTCACGTGAGGGGAGTTTAGTAACTTAATCTAAGCCGTTGGTGTAAAATAAAATAAAGGATCCAGATTGAGAGTAACTTCTTAAACTTACTCTTGGAGTAAGTGGATCCCTTCTTATATATATATATATATTATTCAAAATTGGTTTCCAATATTCAGTTATAACTTGATAAATCATTTAGTTGATATTAAAAATGTAAAAATATATATTAGAAACATATTAGAAGCGTATTTAAATTTTGAATATAAAATATATATTTTAAATTGATTTTTATATTGTTAAAAGATATTAAAAACATGAAAGGGTATACCAGATAAATGTTAAGAGGGTAAAATTCATCGACTTAATGAAAATATATTTAGATGAAAATGAACGTGAAAAAGAGTAAAAAAAAAAAAAAGTAAAGACCTAACCGATTCTAACATTTAGAATAGTTGCTAAGAGTCTAATTAAGCAAATAAATTAATAATCCAAACTGCAATAAGTGATCGAGGCTTGGAAGTAGGACCATTGCAAAAAAGAAACTCCCCTTTTCTGACGAAGTCAACGTTATTGTTCAACTCCACCATCGTTCCCCTGTTCTCAATCTCATCTTCCCACATGCCAAGCATCTTCCCAAATGCCCAAGCACTATCGATCCATTTTTTCCTTCTATACGCGCAATTCCAAAAATTAATCCTATTTAAGGAGAAAAAATCAACCAAATAGAAATATCTTGAGCTCGACGCAATGGCCAAAACAGTGATTTCTCTATTTGTCTTGTTACTCTCATTCACCATATCTAGTAAGCCCTTACTCCTTTTCCTTCTCCCTCTTAAAATATCTTTTTTTAATCATCATAACTTTTCGATAAAACTCCAAAGTATCTTTACAAATTTCAATCCTTCAAATGATTGCTCATGGATTAGATATTTTAAAATTCAATCCATATCCGAACCATATCCGTTTACATTTAGATGGATAGGAATTTTTAAAACTGGTTTGGATATTTCTAAAATTGGTAACCTTTGATTTTCAGGCGGTGAAATCTCAGGGCAACCAGGGGTGAACTACGGGCAATTAGGGAACAACCTTCCTCCGCCGCGAGTCTCGGTGAGTCTCGTAAAGTCCCTTCTGAAAGCGAAGCGCGTGAAAATCTACGATGCGAACGCGGAAATCCTCGACGCGCTTCGGAACACGGGGATTCAGGTATCGATCATGTTACCGAACCAGCTCCTGGTCAACGCCTCCACCAACCAGACATTCTCGGACCAGTGGGTCCGATCCAACGTCGTGCCCTTCTACCCCGAAACGCTCATCCGATACCTCCTCGTCGGCAACGAACTCATTAGTAGCACAGGTACGGACGAATTTTTTACCATGTAGTCGATTAGATTAGTTACTAGTTTTACGAGCTTCCGTTAATTGACTTGATTCTTAAAATTATCCAGCGTTGCAGCCGTTAATTTTTTATGACTAAGCGTTCTTTAATTTTATTTATTTTTTTACTGCAAAAGCGTTCTATAGATAGTTTAAGGTATACTCGTAATTCTAAACATTAATTTAATATAGGTTAAAATATACTTAAAAAAATAATTATCCAATGATAATATAAAGTAATTTTACACTGTCATTCAATCATAACTCATCGTGTATAATAAGTTTGTTAACTTTTACAATAACTATCGTAAAATTCATATCAATGGTGATTGGTAATTGGATGACAATGTAAAACTATTTTATATCATCAGTGTATGACCATTAAATTATCTTTTATGTTTTTAAAGTAAGTCAAATGATCCTTTTGTTTTGAATTTTTTATTATTATTAATTTGAGATGTGAAACTTGTCTCATTAAATTCACGGACATGAAACCCAGCTGATATTGGAACCAAAAAGATTATGGTGAAAATTGTAAAAAGTGAATTCAACTAGCAACAAAAAAAATTGAAAAATCTAATATTAGATTTTTTTTTTTGTTGCTCGCTAGACTCATTCTGCATACAATTTTTACAATGTATTATGGCCTTTTTGGTTTGAACATGAGTTGGTTTCCATACTTTTCATGTTAGTGAATCTAATGCGATAAGTTTCATGTCTCGAATTAGTAACAAAATGAAAAAAGGTTCAAAATTTTATCCTAACATAAAAAACAATCATTATTCCCGAATGATCATTTTGATTTAATTTAAAAACATAAAAGTAAATTGAAGATAATTTAAAACATAAATGACTAAAAGTGTATTTTAGCCTTTAATATTTTAGTTAGAGGTCAATTTATACTAGTATTTTAACATGTGTACTGTAGAAAATAAATGCTTATTTTATATAACAAAAAATTATAACTAATAAATACTTATAAATATATAAATTATATTATAATTAAAATCTATAATAAATAAATATTTTTAACATATAAGTTATATTTTAGATTTATGTAAAATCGTTCAGATGATATTAAACACATAAGAAGATATATAAGATACATATTAAAAACGTATTTGAATTTTAAAGATAAAATATATACTTGAAAATGATTTTTGATATCCAGTTACAACTTGTTAAAATGTTTAATCTCCTTAGATATATAAATGAATAAGCCTATTTGTGCTATCATTGCTCCACTCTCCCCACTCTCTTACATTCACTCTTATTTGAATACCTTCCTCTCTTACGAAATAGTGTAGTTCACTCTCCTAACATGCATCTGGCTCTTCTGTTTTTCCTAAAATTTCTCTTATCAATTTTGTAATTACCCATATTCACAATATTTCAGTAATATTTTTATAACTACATTCATTCACTTATTTATCTGATATTATTTTTTTAATATTTCTTTTATCGGTGTTTCTAACTCTATTTTCTAACTCCGAAGATTTCTCTCTTTCATCAATAATTTCAAATTCTTAATTCAATTTTCAATTTTCAAAGGCAATAATTTCAATTTTTTAAAATATTTCTTTTATCAGTTTTTGTAACTATTTTTTAACTCCGAAGATTTCTCTCTTTCATCAATAATTTCAAATCATTATTTCAATTTATTTTTTTAAAATTAATATTAAAGATATCTAAAGTTAATATTAAAGATATCTAAAACTTCATTTTAATTTTTAAAATAATATACTTAGTTACGAGATATTCAAAATTAGTTGTTATTGATATTAAAATTTGTAGGAAATCTCATAATTTTATTGACAGATACTTTATAATTATCCACAGTTATTAAAAGATTTATTGATATTAAAAAAATTATATATATATAACAACTCTCTCCTTATCTTCTTCTTCCTTTATATTTTATATAACTTATACGTCTTTCCTTATCTTTTTTTTTAAAAAAAATATAGTCTCTAATTTGAGTTTAATGGTGATATGCTGACAGTGTAAAATAATTTTACACTGTCATCCAATCACAAATCAGTGTTGATATGACTTTTAAGATAATTTTGTAAAAATCAACAAACTTACATGGTAGGTTGTGATTGAATAACGGTGTAAAACTATTTTACACTGTCAGTGCATAGCTATTTTTCTCCTCTAATTTCTTAGGAATATATTATCTCTTTTTTCAAATTTCTTTCGATATGCTATATAACCCTTTTTTATTCAAATTTCGTTTTATTGACTATATAAATAAGGTAGTGGAAATTTGAATATACCTGTGCATTACACAGACTAAAACACTAGTTGATATTAAAAACATAAAAGAATATACCAAACACAAGTTAGGAGAGTGCAATCTACTACTTCATAAAAGAAGAGTATTCAACTTAAAGTGAATGTGAGAGAGTGAAGAAAGTAAAAACCTGAGAAAACAAATAGTTTTACACATTTATATGTATAGAGAGAGGGAAAAAAATTATGGACATCTAAAAATAATCACTTTATTGTTACATTATGTTAGTAAAATAAGATTTTTTTTTATCGAATTTAATCAATAATAAAAAGTGCATTTAAAAGAGTGTTAAAAAATGTGTTGTTAACCTTTTTTATGATAAAATAGTCAAATTATATTACATGTTTGTGTAAAATTATTTTAAATTAATATAAATTAAATTCTATTAGTTATATATGTTACACGTTGTTGTTTGACTATTAATGGTGTTAAATTTGTAATTTTTCTCATTTTATTTATAAAAAATAATTAAAATAAAAATTTTGTAAAATAAAAAATTAAAATAAATAACTCAAAATTTCATGATTGATGGAAAAATTTATTAGCTTATAAGCTAGTTAAAATAGTTTATAAGTTACTAGAGTGACTTATCAAACACTTTACTCGTATGCACTAATTTAAGAAAAGACAACTCTCTTTATTCTCAAATTTTTGATAAATTTAATATGTAAATTTAGTTTTCAAAACACACTTTTTATAATTTTATAAATTATTAATGTAATTAAATATATTAAGAGTTTAATGATGATGCACTGAAAAGTGTAAAACAGTTTTACATTGTTATTCAATCAAAAATCACCATTGATATGATTTTTAGGGTAGTTATCATGAAAGTCTAACAAATTTATCATATATGATGAGTTGTAATTGAATAACGATGTAAAATTATTTACACTGTCAATGCATTATTTTTTTCTCTTAAATTAAATAATTAACATTCATTCTTTTCCACCAATCCATTAATTATTTTAGTATTCCCTCTCATCACAGGCAAGGAAATATGGCCCCACATCGTCCCCGCAATGCACCGAATCGCACACTCCCTCAAAACCTTCCGTTTGCACAAAGTAAAGGTGGGAACTCCCTTCGCAATGGACGTTCTAGCATCGTCGTTTCCCCCCTCAAACGGCACGTTCAGAAACGACATTGTGTTTCAAGTCATAAAGCCCATGTTGAAGTTCCTCCACAAAACGCGCTCCTTCTTCTTTATAGACGTGTACCCCTTTTTCTCGTGGGCTGCGGAACCAACCCACATTGACCTAAGCTACGCTCTCTTCGAGTCCAAAAACAAAACCGTAACGGACCCGTTAACGGGGTTGATCTACACCAACCTATTTGACCAGATGGTTGACGCCGTTTATTTCACGATGAAACGGGTCGGGTACCCGAGTATTCGGATCTTCATCGCGGAAACGGGTTGGCCGAATGGGGGAGACTTGGACCAAGTTGGCGCGAACGTTCATAACGCTGCCACGTATAATAGAAATATAGTTAAGAAACTTACTCAAAAACCGGTTTTGGGAACCCCAGCTCGACCGGGTTTGGTTCTTCCGACTTTTATATTTTCGCTTTATAATGAGAACCTTAAAACGGGTTTGGGTTCGGAGCGGCATTTCGGGTTATTGTACCCGAACGGGTCGAAGGTTTACGACATTGATCTCTCTGGTGAGACATCGGAGTCAGAGCTTGCACCAATTCCACCAGCGGTGGATTACAAGGGGAAGGCATGGTGTGTGGTGGCGGAGGGGGCGAATGTGACGGCGGTGGCGGCGGCGTTATCGTACGCATGCTCGCAAGGAAACGGGACCTGTGACCCGATCCAACCCGGGAAAGAGTGTTTTCAACCCGATTCAGTGGTGGGACACGCTAACTACGCATTCAGTGCTTATTGGGCGCAATTTAGGCGCGTGGGTGGAACTTGCTTTTTCAATGGACTTGCAACCCAAACCGCAACGGATCCAAGTAAGTGTTTTTCACTTTTTCTCTCTATTTTTTTTTTCTAAGAATTTGTAAATGCCCATACTAGTCTTTGAAAAATAATAGTAATGGGCTCATATATAACCATTTTTTTATAAAATAATCATTTTTAAAATAAAAAAAAATCAACTCTTAAAAAATTTATATATTTGTTTCAGCTTTTCAAAATAATCAAAAGTAAAAAATAATTTAAAATTTGATTAAATTTAGAAGCTATTTTGAATAACTTTTAGTTAAGAAAGTTATTTTTATGACTGTAGACAAACATAAATTAGCTTATTTTTTAAAAATTATCTAAAAAATAGTTACTAGATTATTTTACATCATAATCATTTTTTTAAATCTATAACAAACTAACCAAATATATGTACAGATAGTGTAAATATTTTTTATATTATTTTTAATCACAAATATTCATAGTATGATAACGCTGAATTTAGGTTATTTTCTTAACTTTTATAAAACAAAAAAGGCCTCAACAAAAAATACCCAACATATAGCTTTTATTTAAAGTAATAAATCTTTTCCTTAAAATTTGTTTTAGGCCTCATTTACCTACCGTTAGGCCAGTCCCGAATTTAGGTCACTAATCATTTTGTCAAGGACTAAGTTAATACACAATTTATTTTTTTAGAGACTAATTATATCTCAAAAATGAAAAAAAAATATTATAAGATTCAAGTATTCCACGTTCATGAAGTAAAAAAATATATATATATTCCACGTTCATGATCTTGACGAACTAAATAATTGTTCTTTTAGGAACTAAAGTTTTTTTTTATATACGTATTTTTTAAGGATTAGTTTGAAATTTTCCTCAATATTTGGAAGTTTTTTTGTTTAAAAATCTCTTTGTTGATGGAATGCATATTAAATTGATAATAACAGAATATTCTACAATATTTTCTTTATGAATTTATGTCATTTTCTGAAAGAAATAAGTGATCTTTTAGATTTCATAATTTTTGTATACTAATAGAGTGAAGTTTAATTATTACTTAAAGCTTTGATTTGTTTCTGTCCTTTTTCTAATTCAGATGTATGAAAAAAAAAAACTTTGATTTGTTTTAAAACTAATTAATTCAAGAAAGGTAAAGTGAAGCTTTCTATTAAATTAAATTTAAACTCTAAATTTAAAAGAAGTTTTTATTTTATTTTATTTGAGGACCTCTATTTTGTACGAAAGCAAAGTTCTCAAACTTGTTTTCAACATTTAAAAGTAAAAAGAAAAGTCCTAATCATGAAGTGATTAATTAAGAATTTGTGAATCCATCGGTTCTCCTTTATTTGTATGTAACATACTTTTGTGTTTTTTTTTTCTTTTTTAGGTTATGGATCTTGCAAGTTCCCAAGTGTGACTCTTTGAAGAAGCGTGTGACAACCAAATGAACCAGTGAAGTTTTGTTATTCCACCGTTCGATATTAATTCGGTTACTAGCCAATAAATACACCAGGGTTCAGGAATTTGGAGTTCTTTTCAAGTCATTAATTTATAATTGTTGCGTTTCTTTTTCATGAATGTATGTTCCTCCTTACCCTCTAAGGAGGAACTGTTAGATGAATGAATCGCTTAGATGAATTGAATACATCATAAGTTGACTCCATCCACCCATAATAATGCTTTGGAATACGCAACTGAAAATCAGACACATTTGTTCATATTTGTATGAGATGTTTCTTTTAGTTTTGAGAAAGAAAAAACTAAAAAAAAAAAATGTACATGATTTTTTACATTTACATTTTGCAAAGAGTGAAAGTCAAGTTGTGTATTTTTGTACTATTATCTCCTTGTCGCCTTTTCGCCTTTTGTAAGTCAAGAAATTTAGTAGTTGTAGAAAATGCTTAAAGAAATTGTGTACAATTAGAGTTGTGAAAATAAATTAACTTAGCTAATTATAATTTAGATGACATTTTAAAGTTTCAAATAGTGTGAGAATTGATTTTTATTTGTATGATAATTTCATATAGAATGTATATAGTAAGGAAATTAAGATTGACTTAACAAGAAGTTTTGTATTTGTTGCTAATATAGGTTGACACAAATGATTAAAGATTTAGAGAAAGTTTCTTGTCATATTTTTAAATGTGTGAGGTTAAATTTTGTTTAAGTCATCCAAAATCTTGTGTGGTAGGTATCCTTTTTTAAGGAGACTTCTAGACACTTAGTGGCTAATTAAGTAGGTGTGAACTTGTGATTAAGTAAAATTATTTGTGATTTAGATTTGTAAAGTACTAATATTTTAGTATGGGTGATATTACTTTATTATTACTTTTTAAGCACTCATACGTGGGATATGAACAAAGAATCTAGAGGGGGTGAGGTGAATAGATTCTTTACCAATTTTTCAAACTTTCAAATCCTCTTGTAATATCTTTCACCCTTTTTCCAAAAAAACAAGTTTAATTTTCTTTCAAGATTTAAATGAAAATCAGAGTTTAAAACATATGTGTGTTGATTATGAGTAGTACTATTGATAATATCCTTTAAATTCTTGAATTTGGTATGATTTTTTATAGAGTTAAGAAGAGAGAAATTAGGAAACAAAGATTTATATCGGTTCAATCCTTAGCATAGTTTTAAAAATCGGACTGACCCGACCTGTTTGACCACGTTTGTGGTTAAACCGGTGACCCGCTAACCCGGGCCGGATCACATACCTTAAATGCGCCTTTAATTTTTTATTATTATATTATATTATTGTTTAAAAAAGAATGTTACAATTTGGAGGAGGTGGGATTCAAACCCAAGCACCTTAAGCTCCCAAAGACTATACTAACCACTGAACCAATGTTTAAACTTGTTACCTAAGTGGCAAATTTTATTTATATATCAAATGTTGCACATAAATTTCATTTATTGATGTATATTTATTTGTTGTTGTTTGTACTCTAAACAATTGAATTTAATAATTTACATTATATAATAAAAAGAAATAAAAGTAAAAGAAAGAGAGAGATTTAAAAAGTAAAAAAGTGAAATATTTGACAAAAAAATATAATATAATAACAAGAAAGGTTAAAAAATAAAGGAAAAATAATTTAAATATTTTTAATAATATTAAAGGTTAATTTTTTTTTACAAGTTTGAAATTTGTATATAATGAATATTTTTTTTTTTAATAGAGACGGGTCATGCAGTTCAATTATTGACCCACTAGTTCAACCATTGACCCAGTGATCTAGTGCCTTGATCAAGTCAATCACCGGATCGGTTTTTAAAACTATGGACCTTAGGACCTATATCCATAGTTTTAAAATCCGGCTCGGACCGGTCGGGCCAACTAGTCCGATCGGGAATTGGACCAGTATCCGATTTGAGTCTACTTTTAGATCGGACATGCTATTCACTCGGTCAAACCCAATCAAACTTGGACAAAATCGGATTAAACCGGTGAAACCCGGTTCAGTTGAACCAAAATATTTTTGAATTTGTTACCATTGTGTAATAACCAGTCATGCACGACTTTTTATGTTTCGGTATTGTCACACTGCTAGCTGTTAGCAGCTTTCTCAGACACTATGACGCACAGCTCCTTATGATGCTAGCTGTCATGCACACATGTTCTTACATGTGGAAGTTTTAACTTTTATTAAAAAAATGCTAAAAGTGCAGCTTACATGGGTCAAACCCATGACCTGCAACTTGTAAAAACTTCACAAGTTAGCATCAATCCAACGACGGAGGCTAGGGTGGGAAAGCTAACAAGTTTCCCACCATGGGAAATTTTTTTTTTTCACCGTTAGATCTATTAAATTTTAAACAGAGGGTTCAGATTTTTTCTTTTTACTTTTTCTTTTCTTTTTCTTTTTCTTTGTCTTCCCCGATATGTCCCTGCAACTTCGCTGCGACCCTAACCCTCTCACCTACTCCTGCACCGTATTCACATGACAAACCTTCATTTTTTGAAGTACTACCAGTTATATGTTTTCGATTTCAAGACAACTAAACCTGAGATGTGAAATTAAGTAAATATATAGACATGCATAAGATCCTTTCGTTTCAATTTGTTACACACAGCACAATTGCTTACATTTTTTTCTTGATCCCTTTCAAAAAAATAAAAATAAAAAAATGAAAAGCAACATCTAAACTTGGTGCCAATAGCACAAGTCACCAACACTCCACCATGTGTTTCCCTTTTATCGTGTTCTGGATCTGGTATAGGGGCTTAGGATTGGTGGTTTTTTTCTTGGCGATTTAGATCTCTCGGAGGAGCACACCGTGCACAGTGGTGGAGTTCAACTCGTCGAGCGCGTCGACTCCTCCGCCGCCGCGTAGCAACCCCTATGTTACGCTCGTCGTTGTGAATCGCGACTCCATCGATGCCCAATGCAGGAAACCCCTCCCTTCTCTCTCCCCTTCTTGCAACTCTCACTCTCTCTCTTGGATGTTGTGACCACCCGGTGGTTGCTTTGATATCACGTTGCCCGTGGACTGTGTGGATTGGAGAAAGGAAATCAGTCGATGAAAGTCGTCGGAGATGTGGTCGGTCGCCGGAAAGGAGGTGGAAAGGAAGAAGGTGGGTCGTTGAGGATGAAGGTAGATCGACGAAGAGAAAGGGGTTGTTGAACAGTTGAAGGGACAAATTGGGAAAAATGAAAGAAAATGAGAAAAAAAATGAAAAAGAAAAATTCATTTCAACCGTAGGTTTAAAAGTAGTGGAATCTAACGGTGTAGAAAAAACTTTCCCATGGTGGGAAACTTGTTAGCTTTCCCACCCTAGCCTTCGTCTCAATCCAACACTATTACTTGGTTAATGTATTACACAAATATAATATATATGTACATTTAAATTTATGTTGTTTATATCGATTCGTGCAGTTCAACTACTGACCCACTGGTTCAACCAGGGATCCATCAACCCAGTGCCTCGACCGGTTCAACAATCGGTCTGGTTTTTAAAATTATGCCTATATCCAACTAGACCTAAACAACCTGAGTTAGACCTTTCCACTATAGAATATTGAGTTACAAACACCTTGCACACACAAATATCCTATATTACCTTTTTCTTTTCTTGAACACTACAAGAAAAACTACCTATGTGGAACCTTACCACATATTCCCTTAGAAACCCTTTCTAAGAATCAAAAACCAATTAACAAATCAGTAAGCTCAAGAGTGGTCCATCTTTTTGCCATAGCCTTAATCTTGATGAGAAATTGAAGTCAGTTGTTTGTTGATCAAAGCTCACTGTCACACTCCTCTAGGATCTCTCTTTTAAGAAGCATGAAAGTTTATTTTTGAAAAGGGATGTTATAAGAGAGTTGGAGGGTGTCTATTTATAAAAATTTCAAATTGTAACAATAATAATCGATTATATCGATGTATAATCGATTATTTTGTTCTTGATGTGCCAGGATTCATGTTTGAATGTAATTAATCGATTAAACCAATAGCTTGAATTCAAACAGAGACTCAGTATACGTGTGTAATCAAGTAAATTGAAGTGTAATCGATTAGAATAGTAACTTACTCTATTTGCTTTCAAGTTTATGCTTATGTAATCGATTATCTTGAAGTGTAATCGATTACTAAGCTATGGATTTGTTTCCAGTGGCACAGAAGAACGAATTAATCGGTTACGAACCCATGTAATTGATTATAACAGTCCTGGTTTGAAAATTTTAAGCTTAGTCAAGGCACTTGGCATTTTTAGGACTTTCTAGGCTTAACATATAATCTAAAACTATCTATCTACACACATGCCTAGATCTAAAACAATCAATACACAGAGTGCCTTTACATATAACAATTGTTTATGGCACAATTACATCAAAATTAAAACAAACTTAAGATATATAAGGGAGAAACTCCTTCTTGTTGATCCTTTATCCAATATCATAATCAAAAGTTTATTTCACTAATATAAATTAATGAATTTAAATTTTTGGGTTTATTTTAATTTATAGAACGAGGAGATTATTTAAGGTTAAGAATAAATTCCAGCAAAGATTTATTACCTTTTCTATTCATATTGCTTGATTATATCATCTGAGTCCATTTTTATTAAAAATGAGGACTAAAGACTCATTTGGAAAACAAACTTAATTAAAATCTTTTCTAATAAGTTCTTATTATATACTTCCACTGAAATATAAGAAAAAAAAATAAGTTAACATCATTTAATTTTGATAGTTTCATTTAAAAAATTAAGGCTAAAATATATGAATGGTCCCTTAACTTATTTTTTTGGTTCTAAATTGGTCTTCTAGTTTTTAAAAGTTCTAAAATGATTCTCTTACTTATTTAATTAATGACACATTAGTCCTTTAGTAAAACTTATCGTTTTTAATTTTCGGACACGATTTTAAACCTTTTCTTTTGTTGATTCAAAACATGAAACTTATCTCATTTGATTCACTTACATGAAAACTATGAGAACCAACTTATGTTCGAAACAAAAATGGTCATAAACGTGGTAAAAATTGCATGAAAAGTAAGTCTCATGAGCAATAAAAAAATAATATATGAGCAATCTAATTAGAGCATCTTCAATGGTCTTCATATGAGCAATCTAATTTATATCACCTCAATCTTAAGCAACTCAATTAATTTTCTCTCCAATGGGAGTTTTTATTAACTAGTTGCTTAACTAACAAATATCTCCCCTCTTTCTCCTATATTTAATACAAAGTTAAACAACTTATGAGTAATAGTTACTTATATAAGCAACTACAATTTTAAACAACTCAAAATCATATGTGACATACTAAATTTTTTTTTTTTTGATAAACAACCCATTAAGTTTCTTTAATTGTAGATGCTTTGTTTTGAGTTTTGACCTTAAAAGTTGGATGAGCCAAATTAGGGGTTTGTCTAGCGTGAACTAGTAGAAAGGTCGTGCATGTGTTAGTCATTAAAAATTACCTGTTATAGAAGGTCAATGATCGGAACTAATATTTTAGAATAATTTTATAAATCTTTTAAAATTTGCAAATCAATCTTGAATCCTCTCTCTCCTCCACAAGTTCCACTACTGCCACCAAACACTTCCGCCTTCACCCAACTAAATTGATTCACGAAAGCTTCCGCACTCGCGATTAACAAGCTTCTCTCTCACGATTTTTGATATGTTGCATCTTTCTGATCTGCATTCTACTAACCCAGAAGCACAAACAAAAACAAATCCTTCAAAGCTTCCCATTATCTCAACGCCATAAAATCTAAAAAGGGGAATATTTTAATTTCATCTAAACGCCCAAATAAACCAAAACCCAGAAAACAATTAAAAAAAAATAACACAATGGATTGAGAATTCAGAGGCAACCTATAATGCAAAAACGAATAGAATGGGAGATAGGATTTGAAGCAAAATCTGCAGTATGGATGATTGTCCTATCCACTTGTTCATCAACTAATTCACCTAGACAAATCCCCGAATTAGATTTGAAGCAAAATCTGCTCCGGAATTGACACCTACTTTGGCCCTGTAGTTATGGATGATTGTCGTATATCCCACTCGCAGTGCCTTGTCATATTCAAAAGCTACTCCTTCCCACGCATCCGGCTAAGAAGAAGACTTTTTGTGTGGACAAAATAGAGAAACATCACTTACAGTGGATAGGGCAAGAATAATTAATTGACTTAAATTCTTTGCAATACTCAGAAATATCACACGTGAATGTCAATAAATTTTGATATAATAGGTAGATAGTTATAATTTTTTGGGAAAAGAGCATTTAGACACCTTGAACTTTTATCTTTTTACAAACAGACACCTTTAACTTTCATTTGATCTCAATTAATCCTTAAACTTAAATCATTGTTTCAATAGATCCTTTAGTTAACTTGCTGTTAAATAATTAACAGAATCAATTTAAACCGTTGATTTTAATTGAATCTTAACCCTTCATTATTATTATTTTTATGTTTAAAACATTAAAATCATACAAAATAAAGCTTGAAAAAACAAAAAAGAGAAGAAGAAAAAACCCTTAAAACTAGCTACGCTCAACGTTTGCCTTTTTCCTTTCAGTTGAACAGTGGTGCTGCAACATTTTCAACAATTCCTCTTTCTTTCTGTTGGATTTTACAACACAAACACACAAAAATCTGCCTTATAGATCAAAGGTGGGTATGCTATTCCTCAAAGTTACGCTACCCTTAAATAATGAAAGCCTAATTTTGAATCAATTTTAACTTTGATGGATTAAATTTTAGAATAACAATGGCATGCTACTTGATCTTCAATCTGACACCGAGCTTCTGACATTGCAGACACTAACTCAAGCTTGGGCTACAGCCAGAGAACATTTGACAAGAACCCTTTTAAAATGATGCGCCAAACAAGACTCTTGGATAGATTCTTGAGACACCAACTAGCAAGCAAATCTGTAACGACATTTGATTCACGAGGAGTTTGAACGATCTGAACTTCTTGACGCTGATACAAAGCTTTTAGGATTTTAGGTTTTCAGCATTGATAACTCTTAATTCAACTGGTCTTTTAGGTTTTTTTTTTAATTTCTTAAATAACTATAGTATTTTATATAATTTTAATTTGTTAAACATAAAAATAATGAAGGGTTAAGATTCAATTAAAATCAACGGTATAAAATTGATTCCGTTAATTATTCAACGGTAAGTTAACGGAGGGACCTATTAAAATATTAATAAAAGTTTAAGTACTAATTAAGATAAAATGAGAGTTAAGGGTGCCTATTTGCAACAACATAAAAGTTCAGGGTAGTTGTGTGCTCTTTTCCCTAATTTTTTTAAATGTATAGATCAAATTATATTTTTTAATCCTGTGTATAGAAAATATTAAAAAAAATTATATCTATTTCAATGATTTTATTTTATTTCAAAAGGACTTATCAATGAAAAGTAGCCTTAGAAAAGAATACTACTCGTTAATGCTATTCTTAATTTATGGACTACGAATATGATGAACAAGAGATAGTAGATTTTTTGCATTAATATTTTATTATATAGTAAATATATTTTATATTTTGGTTTGGTTCTTTTAAAGTGAAGAGATAGTACTTTAGAAATACTCACATATTATTTTATTTTAATTTTTTTAATAAGTTATCCAATTAAATAAAAATTTAATTTTTAATTAATATTTAAATTTTCTCAATAAATATTAATTATAATATAGTACCAATAAAATATTATTAAAACAATATTTTATTAGTTAAACTACTTGTTAAATTTAAATTTTAGAATGTTTATATTTTACTTTATATTTTTTGTATTTTACATATAAAATTATAAATTCGTATAATGTATGAGTGTCATTAAAAAGAATCTTCCCTTTATAATATGTTTGAAGCAGAGAAAAGAAAATATAAAAAAAAAAAAGATAATACGTGAACGAGATGAACAAGACGAAAGTAGATTTTTTTGCATTGGTGTTTTGCTATATAATAAATATCTTATTTAATAATAACAATATCTTTACCGGTGAAGATCCTTGCAAATTTCATAAAAAGTGCGTACGTAGATTAGCACCCGTCACTACAAAAAAAGTGCCATATAGTGACACACACCCTATAGTGACACCATGCTTGCTGTCACTAGAAGCTACTTTTACCTACATTTTTTTTTTTACATTCATCACTATATGAATTGAAATCTTTAGCTTCATCCTTATTTTGTCTTGTAATAATTTTGACGACACTATATTTTTGTTGTATTTGTCACTAATTTTTTTTATTAATATACTACTTTAATTGACAATTACTTTATTCATATTTTCCTGTAATATTTTTTAGGAAAACATATTTTTGTTTATTTGTCACTGATTTTTTATTAATATATTATTTTAATTGACAGTTACTTAATTAATATTTTACTGTAATAATTTTGAGGACATGTTTTTTTTTGTATTTGTGACTAATTTTTTATTAATATATTATTTTAATTGATAATTACTTTATTAATATTTTATTGTAATTATAAATCACTAAAATATTATAAAAAAAAAAGGATAACACACTTTTTATTTAATATCTCTTTTGGCCCAAAAGTTTGATAGCCCATGTTAAAGAAAATTGACGAGACAACATTTTCACAAGGAAATGTGGAAGAAAACAACGTCGCAGAGTTACGGCACATTGAATCTTCAATTGGAATTGAACCTATGCCCAAACACGAAAAAATTGCGTTCAAAGGGTTTCTATCTCTTCTTGTGTATTTTCATTCTTTGGGAATCTCCAAAGCAAGCGAAACTACCTCGTTTCATATCTGAATCGGAATCCTTTGAGAGCTTCGCTTTGGTGAATCGTTCCTTTGCCACAACAGTGACTGCATTCTCTGTTCAATTCTCGTGAGCTTCGTTTTATTCTCACTTTAATTCTCGTGAGCTTCGTTTTCTTCTCACTTTAATTCTCGTGAATCGTTCCGTCATTGTTGATTAGGTATGTCAATCTATCTATTCATTCTTGCACTCTATCCGTGACTCATTTCGTATTTGGATCTTGAATCTCTCTATTCATCGCTATTCACGTTCTCTCTCATTTTAGATTTGGCTTTTACTTCTTCATATCATTGTTTCAGATCTGTCATTTCATCTTTTGCTGTTCATCGTTGGTTGCTCATTCTTCACAGGTGATTTTCATTCTTCCTTAATTACCTAGTTCATATATTTTTTCTATATTATGCTTTCAATAATTTTATCTAGTTCTCGTTAATGTTTTCTATATTACTGTTCACAGTTGCTTTTAATTAGTTTAATTTACCTAGTTCTCCTTAATTTTTCCTTCTTTCACAGTTGAGCTTGTTTTGGCGTTGAGTTTGTTCTTTCTTCATCATTTTCATTCCCATAGTTCACAAGTTATTGCTTAATAGGCTAGTTAAGATTGTGTATGGTCAACTAATTTTGCATTGAATTTGCTGTATAATTTTTATGCTAGGTTAGTGTCAGGTCACCAGATATAATTACTGGTGCCACAGTTTGGTATTTGGATACATGATAACCATTATTCTCTTTCTTTAAAGGACACAAATTATCTTTAAGCATGCTTTCTTTATTTTTTTTTAAGTATCAACCAAGAATACACATTATTAGTTGTCTTTGTGTTTGCTTGACCAAACACTCTCCCATTATATAAATAGTTTTTAAATTATTTCTCTAAATCATACACATATATTAAAATATTATATATTTGGAGTTAAGAATTTTGGTGTGCTTGACATGTTGGTGTCACCTATATTGTGCTGGTTTTTAAAAGGCAGGAGTCACACAGTAAAAAGAGAAAAGCTTCAGGGAAGAAAATAAAAAGGCTGAGAACTCAAGACACAAAGGTGAAAGGTAAATTGGATTATGACTTATCTTATATTTGTATTAAAATTAAAATAATATTATATATTTGTTTGAAGGTTTAAGAATTTTGGTGTGCTTGACATGTTGGTTTGTGATTGGACAGTTTAAGCTCTGTGCATAAGTCTCCAAGTATTTGTGCATATCTCTATTTAAGACTTATGATTGGCACAATTATAGTTAAATACTGATTCATGCTAAGCTAAAATGATGAATCAATATATTATCAGTGATTAAATGATTCCTTAAATTAAGTTATTTGGTTATAGTAAATGTTGATCTCAGGTTATTTGGTTATGCAAAGTGCAAACAATTAGACATATCAAGATATCCTTGCTAGATCTCTTAACTCCCTAATCCAACAATTCTGCATAATTTTCTCATAATAATTACAATGGACAGATCTACAGTAGCTGATTGAATTTGGTTGTGGAGTCTAACCTGTTTCAAAGCCAGACTTGTCTCTTTTTGTGTCATTGTTCTTTTACCATTAGTAAATTTCCCTACCAGCTTTAAAGCCAAAGCTCTCCTATGAGGAAATTGTTCTTAGCCTTCCAAAACTGGTTAGGTTCCTAGGCTTGACATGCATTGCCAACTGGTTATGCAAGCTGCAATATCTTAACTAGTTCTACATGCATATCAAATTTCTGGTTTCTAATTTATAATTTATCTTATATTGTATTACCTTATTTGTCTTGATTCGGTTAGTCTTTTTATTTGACTTGGTTAGTCTTTTTATTTGTGACTTACCTTTATATTTTATAACATAATGTTTTCATATTTTTTCAGTTTATTGTTTTTAATGGATAAAAGTTGGATATCTGATCATTCTCAAGCTAATGAGAAGTACATTAGGGGGGTTCTAAATTTTCTTGATTTTGGATTTGCAAAATCATCTAAGGATGGGAAAATTTTATGTCCTTGCACCAAGTGTGTCAACCGTGACTGGCGCTCTCGAATGGATGTTTATGAGCACATAGTCAACCGTGGATTTTTGAAAGGATATGCTAATTGGATTTTTCATGGTGAAAAAATTAGCTCTTCTATTTCTGAGAGTACAAATGAAGTGGAAGGAGGTTTCAATCATGACATGGATACATTAATTCATGATGCTTTTGGAATGCATACAACAATGAGGGAAAAAATTAGCTCTTCTATTTCTATTTTTTTTTTGTTTTCCAAATACATAAGGTATGTAATATTCTTTTTTTTATACTTTTACATGTGTATTTATTATGTATCAACCATAATTTTCTTTTAGTGTTTTGAATTTAGTAGTAACTATATACTAACTTGGATTTGGATTATATGTAATAGATACTATGGGAAGATGCAAAAAGTTGCATACTATTCAGAGAAATGGTCAATCTCAAGCTAATAAGCTACCAATGGATAACTCTAATGGAATTACTATGCAAGATCAAGAGCACAATCACTCTATAACAGAAAATAATATACAATTTGGAGGAGGTATATACAATTTTTATTAACTTAATTTCTTATACTTTTTTTATTGAAATTAGTAATTGATGTTGCAGCTGATTTAATTCACAGGGTTGATTTTCTCTACATGTGGTTTTTTTTTTTATTGATGTTTAACATGTCATTTTAGAGCATATTCAGTTTAGACTGTAAAATATATATTTTTGCAATTTGTATATCTTAATTTCTTATATTGGATTTTGAAATTTCATACTTGTATATTTTTGAATACATGATAATAGATATTAGAGGAGATCACATGGTATCAAATCTTGATAATCAAGCTGGCCCATCACAATTAGAGCGACAAACCCAAGAGATAAGTCATGTTGAATCTCAAACCAGTCTTGATAGTACAAGGGAAACTTTAAGTGGAGGTAATTAATATTTACTATTTCTACTCTTGTTTTATTTAAGATTAGGATTAGTACAGAAAAGGGTTAGTGTTGTAAGATATATGAATATATCATCACTGGTTTGGCCCAAATCAGTAGCAATCCTATTCTTTTATGCCTAGTTTAAAGCTAATACTTTATCTGTTTTAGTTTCTATAAATTAAAATAAGTGTAACAGAGTGATGGCTTGATTTTTTTTTTCTGTTTTAGTTTCTATAAATTTATTTTTATATAATTTTAATCTCTAATATTACTGTTTATGATTTAGGTGAAAAGAAGACTAGAGGTTATACGCATATGTTAGATGTGTGGGATATGCCAGATGATGAATTCATAGTTGTTGAGGTAGTTGGCTTATATCCACCCAAGACTACTACTATATTTAAATGGATAATTTCTTTAGATCTCTTAATTCATTAGTAACTGGTACCTAGCTAAATGTGCATAAAATAAAGTTATTTCCTTCTGTTTTTTACTTTTTACTCTTATTTCCTTTTCATTCCTCAAAATTTATTTTGACAAAGTTGGAAATTTGTTTGCAGGAACTGAAGAATGACCCAACAGTAAATAATTGGATTTTGATAGACCCAGCAGTACATATTGAAATTTCTCAAGGATTGTCATTTTCTTCTAATGGATATGGAAGAGAATACTTTTTCTTGTTATATGAGATATTCATTTTTTTGTTATGGATGGATGAGAGTATAGTATTTCTTTCTTATTATATGAGATATTAAATTGGTGTTTGTAATCATTCAAAGATTTTCACTTTTGGTTATAGATGAATGACAATATAATATTTCTTTTTTGTTATGAGATATTAAATTTGATGTTTGTAAAAATTCAAGGATTTTCATTTTTTGTCATGAATGGATGACAATATTAATTTTTTTATATGGGTAATTAAATAGATAATTATAATATATTTATTTATGACTTTACTAACGAAATTTTAATTTAACTATTTATAATTGTTTTAAATTTTTATATAAAATTAAATAGATTAAAACTATTATTCCCACAATTATTATAAAATGTAGGTATAGGCTATAGTGACACACAATACATGTTGGCATATGTTAATAATCTATTCCCACATTTGCTAGAAAATGTAGGTATAGGCTATAGTGACACACAATATATGTTGTTGAATCCCATCCAAAATCTGCACTTAAATTGTGTGTGGGTATATGTCAAATAGATTTATACCTACATATATTGTACCTATAGCGACACTTTTTGTGTGTCACTATAGGTAACATTTCTTGTAGTGCGTGCAAACTTTGCACGATGGAAAAAAATTATATTAACACTCGATTTTTTTCAAATTACACATAATATTTTTTATTATTTAATATTTATAATAATATTTTTTTATAGGAAGTGTTAGTATAATATATAAAAAGTGTTAGTGTAATGTTTTAAAACATTAAGGAGTTAGTGTAAAAATAAAAAAAATGGTGTTGTATGTAACTCGAAAGAAGTTCAAAGAGTATGAATGTAATTTGTTTAAAAAAACACAAGATAAAGAAAGTAAAAAAAAAAAAAAAAAAAGCAGGTGAAAAAATGAAAAAAAAAATGTTGGCATGTAATGTATAATAATAATAATAATAATAATAATAATAATAATAATAATTTTGGATTTAAAAAAAGTTAAATTAGTTTGTAAGTTTTTGAATTATTTGATCATTTTTAATTAGGTTTGTAGAAAGTAACAGGGAATATTTTCTTGTATTATTCAGTGTATTCAGCAGTAAACCTATTGCTTATATAGAAAAATTACATTAAAGATTATTCCTTGAATCAAGGAATAATCAAAGGAAACAAAAAAAAAAAAACAAGTAATAATGCATATCTTATTTTTAAAACAGAATAAATCAATTCTCTGATTCTGAAATAAAACAGAATAAATCAATTATCTGATTTTGAAATATTTTTAATTCCTACACCTCCCCTCAAGTTGGTGCATAGATATTGATCATGCCCAACTTGCTTATCAAACGCTCAAAGATGGGGCTTGCTAGGCTCTTGGTCAAGATGTCAGTAGTTTTTTGATTAGATTAGAAGGCACAAATGGCAAGCAGATAGTTCCAACATCCAATTTCTCCTTGATAAAGTGGCGATCAATCTCAATATGCTTCGTTCTATCATGTTGGACGGGATTGTGAGCTATGCTTATTGCAGCCTTGCTGTCGCAGTACAACTTTAATGGAAGTTCCACTGTCATCTTGAGTTCTTCTAGGACTCTATAAATCCACAGTCCTTCACAAATTCCTTGAGCCATTGCTCTAAATTCGGCTTGTGCACTACTTCTAGCAACTACTTCTTGTTTCTTGCTTCTCCAAGTTACCAAACTTCCCCACACATAGGTGCAATATCCTGAGCGGATTTTCAATCTATAACAGAACCTGCCCAATCTGCATCAGTGAAAACAACAACATTCCTTTCACTGGTTTTTTTAAAAAATAGTCCTTTTCAAGGATTGCTCTAAGTGCCTCAGAATCTGGTAAACTGCCTCCAAGTGTTCTTCATAAGGAGAGTGCATAAACTGACTTACAACACTCACTGAGAAAGCAATGTCAGGCCGGGTATGAGACAGATAAATTAGTTTGCCAACTAACCTTTGGTATCTTCCAACATCAACAGGAACACTTCCTTCTTCCGATAACTTTACATTGGGATCCATGGGGGTATTTGCTGGTCTGCAACCACTCATTCCAGTTGCCTCCAAGAGGTCCAGAATATACTTTCGTTGGGAAACAACAATCCCTTTTTTTGAGCGAGCAAACTCCATGCCAAGAAAGTATCTCAAAGATCCCAAGTCCTTGATCTCAAATTCTGCTGCCAAGTTCCTTTTTAGCCTTTCCAATTCTACTTCATCATCTCCAGTGAGGATGATGTCATCAACATAGACTATTAGTGTTGCAACTTTCCCTTTAGAGGAATGCTTTGTAAATAAGGTATATTCAGATTGGTGCTTATCTTTTAATAAGTTTAATTTAATTTTTAGAGCAAATTATAGCAACACCTCCTAAGCTTTTATCAAATTACACATAATTTCACCTTTTTTTATTTTCCTAAAATAACACTCCTTTAAGTTTGAAAACATTATACTGACACCCCCTCAAATCTTATACTAACACTCCTTATAAAAGAGGTGAATGTAATAGTTAAAAAAACATGGAGTATTTATGTAATTATACGAAACCTCATAGGATGTTACTGTAATTTGCTCTAATTTTTATGTTTTTAAAGTGGGTCAAGATGACATTTTGTTTTGAATCTTTCTCTAGTGATCTAAGAAGTGAAACTTGTCCCATTAAATTTAAGTACATGAAAACTATAAAACTCAGCCAATACTCGAACCAAAAAGAGCCATAAACTTTATGGAGAAAATTGTTCAATTGATATTTAAAGTAAATGTGAGAGGGTGAAGAAAGTAAAAGCACAAATAAACAAATAATTTTACACATTTACATGTATAGAGGTATAAAAAAAACTTACGGACATCTAATAGAAAATCACTTTATTGTTAATAGGATGATATGATAAAGAGGAGAGTATTAATAAAATATTTTTTAATACATTCCTTATTATTGATTAAAATTTATTAAAAAAATATAAAATTATAGGTAAGTTTCATCGAATAGGAAGTTAGATTAAGAAAATTTTGTAATTTTTTTTATCAATTTTAATAAAAAAAATAAAAAGTGCATTAAAGAATATGTTATTAGCCTTTTTTTACAATAAAATAATCAAATTATATTATTACGTGTTTATGTAAAATTATTTTAAATTAATATAAATTAAACTCTATTAGTTATATAATGTTGTACCTCAATGTTTGACGATTAATAGTGTTAAATTTGTAATTTTTCTCATTTTATTTATAAAAAATAATTAAAATTAAAATTTTGTAAAATAAAAAATTAAAATAAATAACTCAAAATTTCATGATTAAAGCAAAGATTTATTAACTTATAAACTAGTTAAAATAACTTATAAGTTACTAGAGTGATTTTTTTGTTATGCAAGGTATTATAGTGATTTATCAAATACACTCTACTTGTATGCACGAATTTAAGTAATGATAACTCCCTTTTTTTCTCAACAAATTTCATATGTAAATTTAATTTTCAAAAAACACTTTTTTATAATTTTATAAATTGTTGATATAATCAAATTAAATAATTAACATTCATTCATTTTCACCAATACATTAACTATTTTTCGTATTCCCTTTCATCACAGGCAACGAAGCACGGCCCCACATCGTCCCCGCAATGCACAGAATCGCACACTCCCTCAAAACCTTCCGTTTGCACAAAGTAAAGGTGGGAACTCCCTTCGCAATGGACGTTCTAGCATTGTCGTTTCCAGAAACGACATCGCGTTTCACGTCATAAAGGCTAAAGCCCATGTTGAAGTTCCTCCACAAAACCCGCTCCTTCTTCTTCTTGGACGTGTACCCGTTTTTCTCATGGGCTTCGGAACCAACCCACATTGACCTAAGCTACGCTCTCTTCGAGTCCAAAAACAAAACGGTAACGGACCCGTTAACGGGGTTGATCTACACCAACCTATTTGACCAGATGGTTGACGCCGTTTATTTCGCGATGAAACGGGTCAGGTACCCGAGTATTCGGATCTTCATCGCGGAAATGGGTTGGCCCAATGGGGGAGACTTGGACCAAGTTGGCGCGAACATCCATAACGCTGCCACCTATAATAGAAATATAGTTAAGAAACTTACTCAAAAACCAGTTTTGGGAACCCCGGCTCGACCGGGTTTGGTTCTTCCGACTTTTATATTTTCGCTTTATAATGAGAACCTTAAACCGGGTTTGGGTTCGGAGGGTCATTTCGGGTTATTGTACCCAAATGGATCAAAGGTTTATGATATCGATCTCTCCGGTCAGTCTGGTGACACGCCAGACCCGGAGCTCAAGCCAATTCCGCCGGCAGCAGTGGATTATAAGGGGAAGGCATGGTGCTTGGTGGCAGAGGGGGCAAATGTGACGGCAGTGGCAACAGCGTTATCGTACGCGTGCTCTCAGGGGAACGGAACCTGTGGCCCGATCCAACCCGGGAAAGAGTGTTTTCAACCCGATTCGGTGGTGGGGCACGCTAACTATGCGATCAGTGCTTATTGGGCGCAATTTAGACGTGTGGGTGGAACTTGCTTTTTCAATGGACTTGCAACCCAAACCGCAAAGGATCCAAGTAAGTATTCTTTATTATTTTCTTTATTTTTTTTTCGTAAGAATTAGTAAATGTCCAAACTAGTCTTTGGAAAGAAAATAATAATCGGCTCGTAATTACAATTTTTTATTAAATGATAAAATTTTTAGAAAAAAGTAATCGCTTTTAATATATATATATATATATATTAACTTTTCAAAATAACTAGAAGCGGAAAAAATTAAAAATTTGATCAGGATTAGAAGCTATTTTGAATAACTTTTCATAAAACCAGTTAATTCTTTTAAGAAAGTTATTTTTATGACGGTAGACAAACATAAATTAGCTTTTTTAAAAAAAAATCCAAAAAATAATCACTAGATTATTTTACATCATAATCATTTTTTTTAATTTATAACAAACTAACCAAATATATGCACGGATAGTGTAAATATTTTTTATATTATTTTCTAATCACAAATCTTTAAATATATAGTAAATTTATTTATTTTTATAATAATTATTTTAAAAGTCGTATTAAGAGTGATTTTTGAATAGTTGATAGTATAAAAAAATTTATACTAACAACGCGTATTTTTTAAACTCTTTGAAAAAAGGTACAACACATTTTGATTCTTGAAATAAAAAATTAATTATTTTGTCTATTAAAACTACAAATACGAAATATTTTAATCTTTTTAATCCGTTTGAGTTAATACATTTAGGAACTAATTTAGGTCACTAATCATTTTGTGTCAAGGACTAAGTTAAGACATAATTTTTTTTTAGACTAGTTTTTTTTTTTGAATAATTTTTAGACTAGTTATATCTCTAGTTTTTTTTTTTGAATAATTTTTAGACTAGTTATATCTCAAAAATGAATAAAAAAATTTATTATAAGACCATAGTATTGCACGTTCATAATCATGATGAACTAAATAATTGTTCTTTTAGGGACTAAAGTTTTTTATATATATATTTTTTAATGATTAGTTTGGAATTTTCCTCAATATTTTTAAGTTTTTTATTTAAAAATCTCTTTGTTGATGGAATGCATATTAAATTGATAATAACAGAATATTCTACAATATTTTTCCGCATGAATTTATATCATTTTCTGAAAGAAATAAATGATCTTTTATATTTCATCATTTTTGTATACTTATAGAGTGAAGTTTAATTCAAGAAAGGTAAAGTGAAGCTTTCTATTAAATTAAATTAAATTTAAACTCTAAATTTAAAAGTAGTTTTTTTTTTTATTTGAGGACCTCTATTTTTGTACGAAAGCAAAGTTCTCAAACTTGTTTTCAACATTTAAAATGAAAAAAGAAAAGTCTTAATCATGAAGTGATTAAGAATTGATGAATTCATTTCGTACTACTCATTATCCATCATTTCTCCTTTATTGTTTAAGGCCCATACTTTCTTTCTTTCGTTTTTTTTTAGGTTATGGATCTTGCAAGTTCCCAAGTGTGACTCTTTGAAGATGCGTGTGACAACCAATTGAACCAGCCAAGTTTTGTTATTCCACCAGGGTTCAGGAATTTGGAGTCCTTTCCAATTTTCATAGTCATTAATTTATTGCTGCGTTTCTTTTCATGAATGTATGTTCCTCCTTATCCTCCAAGGAGGAACTGTTAGATGAATCGTTTAGATGAATTGAATACATCATAAGTTGACTCCATCCACGCATAATAATGCTTTGGTATACGCAACTGAAAATCAGACACACATTGTTCACATTTGTATGAGAGGTTTCTTTTAGTTTTGAGAAAGAAAAAACTACAAAAAAAAAAAAAATGTACATGATTTTTTATATTTACATTGTGCAAAGAGTGAAAGTCAAGTTGCGTATTTTTGTACTATTATCTCCTTGTCGCCTTTTGTAAGTCAAGAAATTTAGTAGTTGTAGAAAATGCTTAAAGAAATTGTGTAGAATTAGAGTTGTGAAAATAAATTAATTTAGCTAATTATAATTTAGATGACATTTTAAAGTTTCAAATATAGTGTGAGAAATTGATTTTTATTTATATGATAATTTCATAAAATGGATATAGTATGGAAATGAAGATTGACTTAATGATTTTTTTTTGTAACACTTAATATTATTGCTAACGTAGGTTACATAAATGATTAAGAGTGTGTTTGAAAACCCGTCTAAACCACATCCAACGGAAATTTAGCACGTTCCAATGTAAAAATCTTAAAGCAACTTAGGTGTTGCTTTTGTGCCAACGCTGGTTACGTTAATTTCATCTCTTTCACAAACAGACACTATAAAGATTTAAAGAAAGTTTCTTGTTATTTTTAAATGTGCAAGTTTAAATTTTGTTTGTCATCCAAAATCTTGTGGGGGGTAAGTATCCTTTTTTTTTGTAGACTTCTTAACACTTAATGGCTAATTAAGTAGTTGTGAACTTGTGATTAAGTAAAATTATTTGTTGTTTAGATTTTGTTGTGATGTGAGCCTAAGGGATAGGATTCTTGCTAGCGACACAGTGAAAGGCATAGTGGATCACGGAGGTCCTTGAGCGACTTCAATGGTGGCACCTGCACAGACTTTGACGCTCAAGTCATAAAGTATTTGAGGAATAGTGAGAAATGAGTGAAGTTATCCATACTTGAGGGAAGTCTCAGTATTTATAGACGTGTTTAGCTAGAAAGTTCGTTAGATTGGTTGTGTTTCGTACAAGAAGACACATGGCCATATGTCTAAGTGTTTATTACTTAAGTGCAAATATCCCTCTTATCCTGGTATAACCGAGTTAAGCATAATGCTGGGTCGGGTTTATTAGCATGTATGTTCCCTAAGGCAATTTTGCCTTTTATCTTGGGCGTGATTAGGGCGAGCCAGAGCAACCCCCATAACAATTGTCCCTAAGTCAGTATTGCTTAAACAATGTTGACTTAAGGATAAAGCTAGGACAACCCCCGTAACAAATTTGTATAGTGATATTATAGTTTGGGCCTCAATTAATCTCCCCTAACATGTTATTGATGTAACACCCTAGAGAGAATTATTGTTACTATGCTTAGATTTCTAGGAACACAAAAAAAAAAAAAAAAATACTAAAACAACCACACCATGTAGAAGCTAAATAATTATACAAAAGATACAACTTAGAATACATACATATTTAAAATACAAAAGGTTCATTAACTGATGTACAAAACAAAATGGAGTACAAGATGTAACTTAAGCATCTTCACCTGTTTTCTGAAAAAGAGGGAACTTAATGACATAATGTCTCAGTTAGTGCTCTAAGGACTTTACAGGTAGGTCAGACTCTTCTACCCGAACATCCTTTCACTTTTCTCCCATGGCTTGTCTTTATTGTGTAACATCTCGAGTGTTGACGAAGGTAGGGAGTGATCATCGGTGCAAATTAAAAGAGATAAGGCATAGACAAGGAGCGACTCCTAGCAGGTTTCTAATAGGAGGGGGTACATGAATGAATCAAATACACACCGGAATGAGAGGGATCCAGATGTTGTGCATGTATTGGATTGTACAATTAAATATGACTTAAAGAAATTAATTTGTACTACTTATACCAACAATGCATCTACTTTTCGGTATCCATCACTTAAGAACTTCACAGTTAAGTGTGCTTGACTTGGAGCAATTTCGGGATAGGTGACTTCTTGGGAAGTTTCTTAGGAAGCGTGTGAGTGGGGCCAAAGCACACTGAAAAGTCTTATGTTGGTTTGTGTGGACAATCATTGATCACACACACACACACACACATGCATACACAAACACACACACACACACACACACCCACCCACCCACATAAATGAGTTATTCACGAGCTATTAATTTCGAGCTTGTAAAGCTTAGGTTTGGCTTATTTAAATAATCGAGCCTAATCTTAGGCTTAAGTTTGTTTATTTAATTAAACAAATGAGCTTGATCGAGCATTTAACGAGTCAAACTCAAATAGTTTGTGGATAGCTTAGATCATTTACACCCCTACTTGTCATGTCATCAAGGAGTCTGATGGGATAGTCACACATAATTTTTTTTTGGTAAACTATGTTTTTAATCCCTCAAAGCTAGTTTGACGTTATCAATTGTTTTGAATAGATGAAGGATTAAAAACATAATTTACCCAAAAAAAAAATACACATAGCTATTTTGTCATACTCCTTGATGACGTGGCAAGCCACTGGGCTGCCAACATCATTGTTACATCATCAGTTAATATTGTTAATTGATAGTAAGGACTAAAAATGGTAATAAAGAAAAGATTTAAAGACTTTGATTGGTCAAAATTTAAATTAGGGACTAAAAGAAAAAATCTAAAAAAAATAGTAAACCCTAAGGGTGCGTTTGGATTGATGGTAAGGTGTGGAATGGAAGGGAATGAAGTGGATGGAAAAACTATTCCATTGTTTAATTTTCAAAAATGAGGGTGGAAGATATTGGAAGAAGATAGGATGTGATCCATTCCATTTCATTATTTTATTTATTTTCTTTCCCTCCAATTCAGGATGCACTAGATGGATGCAAGCTTGCTAAATTATAAAATAGGGTAAATAGCCTATTTAGTCCCTGAATTATGCATTTGATGACAATTTAGTCCCTACATTTTCGAAATGACCAATTTAGTCCATAAATGTGCAAATGTTGCGACAAATTAGTCCAACCATTAAGTATGCACCGTTTCTGTTAACGTTGAGTGCATACGTGACATGTCATTGCTGACACGGCATATCTATGTGTGCAGGGGGCATTCCACGTCAGCACACTATGTTTTGGACTAAACTGTCAGTGAAAAATAATAAATTTTATGACTGCTTTTTAAGTTTACGTAGGCAACAACTATTTGACTAGAAAATTTGAAGAAGCTTCTTCTTCTTCATTTTGTTTAGTAAGGTTGTTATCCGACCATCCTTCATCCTTCTTCTTCTGATTCTATTCGCTTTCATCCTTCTTATTCTTCTCCGATTCTCCTTTATCCTTCTTATTTTTCTTCCATTTTTGTTAATGGAAGTGGTATGGCAGAGCAAACTCGAATGAAACTGGTTGCAAAAAAAAAACTAACTTTTTCAAGTAACTGTCAAAATGGTCCCTGACATTTGACACTTAATGTCAAAATGGTCCCTAAAAAATATAACTAATTGACAAAATGGTCCACGTGATATAATAAATGTGCATTCATACTAAGAGGGTGAAGAATGTCATTGAGAGTTTTTGGAGACTGACTTGATGAATGTGTGGATTGTACATGACCTTTGTAAAGCTTGTTGTGGATATCTGAGGTTTGGATAAGTGTTTTATTTAGTACCGGAAAGAGGATTCGAGGATGGTGTAACTCTGTTGGATAATGATCAGGATGTGTTGGCTATGTGTAACAAGCTCTCGTCGATCGAGACAAGGATATGCATATATATATTTTGAGCATGTGTTGGATATCATGTTGGAGATACTCCCTAATGCTTTGCTTGATGTTGTGGATGAGCCATTTATTGAAGACACAAACGTACAAGTGCATGAGGGTGAGGATGCGAGTGTAGATGAGGGTATTGGAGCTGATGTTCTAATTAAATGAAATTGACAAGATTTTTAGTATGAATGAATGTTTATTATATCACATTATGGACCATTTTGTCAATTAGTTATATTTTTTTGGGACCATTTTGACATTAAGTGTCAAATATCAGGGACCATTTTGACAGTTACTTGCAAAAGGTTTTTTTTTTTTGGCCAACCGGCTTCATTCAAGTTTGCTCTGCCATACCACTTCCATTAACAAAAACAAAAGAAGAACAAGAAGGATGAAGGAGAATCGGAGAAGAACAAAGATGAAGGTTTGTCGAATCGGAAGAAGAAGGATGAAGGACGGTCAGATAACAACCTTGCTGAACGAAATGAAGAAGAAGTTTCTTCAAATTTTCTACTCAAATTGTCGTTACCTACGTAAACTTAACAAGCAACAGTAAAAATTATTTTTCACTGACAATTTAGTCCAAAACACTTTGCGTTGCGTGGAACGCCCCCTGCACACATGGATATGCCGCATCAGCAACGACATGCCACGTATGCATTCAACATTAACGGAAACGGAATATACTTAACGGTTGGACTAATTTGTCACAACATTTGCACATTTGTGGACTAAATTGGTTATTTTAAAAATGTAGGGACTAAATTGTCATCGAATGCATAGTCCAAGGACAAATGGGTTGTTTACCCTATAAATTAACTCTTTTGACCTTCTAAATTATCTTTGTGCCAAGATCTCCATGAAAGACCGTTCAGGAATACATCTGAGTTGATCAATTTCATCACTGGCAAGGCCTCCCACAAGAGCAAGAGGGACAAGCGTAAGACCATTTACCACAACCTCCTCAATGCCATGATCACATTGAGCTTCGAAGGAGATAGAGGGCAAGAATATCATCGTTGATGCTGATGTAACTCTTGTTTAAGCTTAACAATGATACATTTTATTTTGAGGCTTTTACAGGACTCTTGGTGGTAATTGGTTAATTTAATATTAGGGCTTTTGCTTTAATTAAATTGTGAAGCATTTTGTTTGGTGTACGAAATTATGAAGCATTGATCCAGGGAAGTTATATATTTTATTTTATTTTGCTAAAAAAATATATCACATATTTATACTAAATAATGGTCCAATTAATTAAAATATTTTTTAATTATTTTCTTACAAAACATTATTTTTTTTAAATTATTTTTTAAAGTAAATATATAAAATCATTAAAATATAAAATATTTTTAAAATAAGAATAATATGAAAATTAGAAATTATAACTCATTCCACTCTATTCTTTTTCCAAATGATAGAATGACACTTTCGCTCATTTTCATCATGAAATATCCAAACAATTGAATGACTTTTTTTTATTCTATTCCATTCCTATTCATTTTCCACATTAATCTAAACATAACCTAAAAGAAATCAAAATTCTTATCATTTAAACCAACAAACATTAGTAAATAAACAATCAATCATTTCAACCCTCTATAGATATTCTTAGTAACAATTTGATATATAGTTCAAAGATTTACTGCATGTCAATGCAGGTTAGCACAAGTGGCTAAGCATCTGATACGAATTCTCACCTTTCGCATAAGTGTGGATTCAAATCCTGTGACATTTCTTTTCTTGTTTGGTGGACAACCCTTCCCAAGAAAATCTCTTAGCACCTAAAGGTTAATTGAGTTGCTGCAATTGGATGAAATTGCTTGAGGGTGCCTCCCCGCTCTACCATATTAAATTGATATTAAGCATATTTTGGTATAAATCATATGTATTTTTTATTAGAGATAATCTTGTTGAATTTAACTAGAATCACTATGAATGACAAAATTTTTTCTTTTAAATATTTAATACAGTTTTTAAAAGAGTAAACTGATAATTTAGTTTTTTTAGCATTTATTAATTTTTTTCTTATTTTATTTATTGTTGTTTTGAGTTTTGACCTTAAAAGTTGGATGAACCAAATTAGATTTAAAGCATCCTCTATTCAAAATCTACTCCTGAATTGACTCCTACTTTGGCCCTAGAGTTATGGATGATTGTCGAATATCCCACTCGCAGTGCCTTGTCATATTCAAAAAGTACTCTTTCCGACGCATCGGGCTAAGAAGAAGACTTTTTGTGTGGACAAAATAGAGAAACACCACTTACAGTGGATAGGGCAAGAATAATTAATTGACTTAAATTCTTGCAATACTCAGAAATATCATACGTGAATGTCAATAAATTTTGATTTAATAGGCAGATAGTTATAATTTTTTTAAATGTATAGATCAAATTATATTTTTTAATCCTGTGTATAGAAAATATTAAAAAAAATTATGTTTATTTCAATGATTCTATTTTATTTCAAAAGGACTTATCAATGAAAAATAGCCTTAGAAAAGAATACTACTCGTTAATGCTATTCTTAATTTATGGACTACGAATATGATGAACAAGAGATAGTAGATTTTTTGCATTAATATTTTATTATATAGTAAGTATATTTTATATTTGGATTTGGTTCTTTTTAAGTGAAGTGATGCACTTTAGAAATACTCATTATTTTATTTTAATTTTTCAATAAGTTATCCAATTAAATAAAAATTTTAATTTTTAATTTTAATTAATATTTAAATTTTCTCAATAAATATTATTAAAACAATATTTTACTAGTTAAAATAATTGTTAAATTTAAATTTTAGAATGTTTATTATTTACTTTATATTTTTTATATTTTACATATAAAATTATAAATTCGTAACGTATGACTGTCATTAAAAAGAATCTTCCCTTTATCATATGTTTGAAGCAGAGAAAAGAAAATATAAAAAGAAAGATAATACGTGAACGAGATGAACAAGACGAAAGTAGATTTTTTTGCATTGATGTTTTGCTATATAATAAATATCTTATTTAATAATAATAATATCTTTTCCGGTGAAGATCGCTTGCAAATTTCATAATTAAAAAAGTGCGTACGGAGATTAGCACCCCTGCAAACTTTGTACTGTGGAAAAAAATTATACTAACACTCGATTTTTTCGAATTAGACATAGTATTTCTTATTATTTAATATTTATAATAACCTTTCTTATGAGAGGTGTTAGTATAATAAATAAGGAGTACTAGTGTAATATTTAGAAATATTAAGAGATTAGTGTAAGAATAAAAAAAATGATGTTATGTGTAATTTGAAAGAAGTTCAAATAGTACGAATGTAATTTACTAAAAGAAAACAAGTTAAAGAAAGTAAAAAAAAAAGTGAAAAAAGAAAATATATGGGTCTGTAATGTAGCATAATAATAATAATAATAATAATAATAATGTTGATGATGATGACGACAACATGCGGAAGGAGCTGGACAAATTTTATAATATTATAGATTATAGATAAGAGACTCCTTTTTGTCTCTTAATTGGATGAAAATATAAATTTCGGATAAAAAAAAGTTTAAATTAATTTGTAAGTTTTTAAATTATTTGATCATTTTTAATTAGGTCCTTGGACTTTTTTTTTCCAGTTGGGTTCTTGAACTTGTATTTGTTTTTAATTGGGTTCTTTATTGGAACCAAAGACATAGAAAATGTCAAGCCCATAAAAATCTCTTAATTTTGATGATAACAAAGTTTATTAAACTTTGATAAACTAATGAGGTTTTTTGAGCTATGTAGATCAATCTTGCGTCCAACAATGATATAGGTATAATCTCTCTAACTTAGACGTGCAAAAAATCATTTGTAAACATATAGCATCCAACACACTACTAAAATATGCGCCCAAGGTTTTCATGAAAATTCAACGTCCAACCCATTGTTATGAACTTGCGTCCAAAGGCTTTAACAAAAAAGTTGCCCAATGCTTTTATCACTTAAATTAAGTTTTCTATCGTCCAAGCAAACGAAGACGTGCTTTTAGCTCTCTTTTTTATAACGTTCGTTTTGTTAGGGTTTTGTGCTTTGATATTGTTCTTAGTATAAACCTCAGTCTGCTATTCCTTTTGCTTTAAAAAATGCTCTAACGTTTTGAATTTCAAACATTTAATGAAAGGAAGGCAAGAATTTTTGAATATAAGTATACAGAAAAGTATAGAGAGACAAATCCAAAAGAAAGAATATACAGAAAAGTAAGTTCTTGAGTCAGAAATATATAAGCACTTTTGGTGAAGAAAGGACAAACTCAGTCTCTCTCCTTCTTCAGAAGTAGACACGTCAAAAAAGGAAATGTGGAAGATGTCTCCATGCATTAAATGAAGATTCAGAATGAGAATAAGCAAAGACTCGTTTAGACACAACGAACATTTCTTTCAAAAAGCCTATATATAAAGAAGATTTGAAAAGAAGAGCAATATGTTACAATCACAGGCTAACAAACTTTTATGCTTCGAACCTTTTTCTTTCTCTAGACGAAAGTCATACAAGACTTAAACAGTTTATCCTTTGTTTAGCAAAGTTACCTCGTATTGTGCTAAAGTTTCATATCCTCACTCTATGAGTTGATTTCTTGTAACCTTATCAAATATTGTTGTTTGCAAAAGCCTGGAGAGGCTTAGTGTGAAATAATATTTGGGACTACTTTCTTTGGGTATAAGATTGTAGTGGGTTTTGCCAAAAGTGGCATAAAATAATACTTGTTTTGTAACTAGCATGGTTAGTGGAACTCTTTGTGTTGAAGGAAAATTGAACGTAACTCAGTTTGAGTGAACCAGTGTAAAAACTTGTGTTCTTTCTATTTTTGTTTTCCCTCACATTTTTACATTGGACAATCCTTTTTTATCTTGTGAAAACGTGTTTTTGAAAACTTTTCTAAAACGTACATACAAACTACTCAACCCTCTTTCTGGTGTGTTTTTTGTTATTTCATTCTTCCGTCTAAGCACCGTTATAGAAAATTAATTGTTTGAGTTAGTTGTGAGAGTTTGCAGCAAGGTTGCTGTAGGATGAAGTTTGGAGAGACGTGTGAAAGAATACTTGGGTTAAGTGGACCTGTAAAAGTGAGAATACTAATTGAAGAATCTAGTTGAGAATATTGGATTGTTCAAAACTTGTAGAGGTGAGAATACTGGCCTGTAAAGGTAAGAATACTAGCATGTAGAAGTGAGAATATCCAGCACAAACCTACAAAGGTGACAATATTGAATTCAATGGCTAATTAGTTCCATGTTGTTAATTTTTCGTAAAGGTAGTTAGACTAAAGGACCCAATTAAAAAATAAATACAAGTTAAGGACCTAATTGAAAAAAAAAAGTTTAAATATCAAATTAAAAATCGTCAAATAGTTTAAAGACTTATGAATTAATTTAACAAAAAAAAAAGTTTGAAAAACAACAGTGTTAGACATAACATATATTTAATAGTATAATATGAATAATTTTTTTTTATATATTTCATCTAAGAAAAAATACGAAGAACAATGATTTTTTGTTTAATTAAAAAGAAAAAAGCAAATTAGAATTTTAGTCTCTTATCTACATTTTTATTTTAATTTGGTTCCTTAAATTTTAATTGGATCCCTTTAAAGTGTCTCGGTTAGAATCGTTAATTCTTTCATTAGTTTTTGACACTAAGATATCAATTTTGGCTGACATGGCATTTCTCGCAATTTGTCATGTGTCTCCAAGTTGACTAAGTTAGTATGATAAACTAACAAAAGGGTCAATTTAGTCTAATAGAAACACTTTAAAGAACTAAAGTGAAACATTTTAAACTTAAGAGACCAAATTAAAACAAATAATGTAGATAAGAAATCAAAATTCTATTTTAGTAAAAAAAAAGTTAATTTGTTCAATTTTTCTTTAATTTAAAATTTAAAATCCCTCTCTTATTTTCTTTCTTCTATATTAAACAAAAGATTACAATGATCAACAAGTTATTAGTCTGAGTGGAACTGGGCTCGGTCCCCTTAAATAAGGTCTCAGTTTGAGCCTTGTGAATGGAAAAAATATAGTTGAGAGGAGAGACCCTACTAAAGGTAGTCAATCAGGTTACCTAATGAAGATTAGTCATCAATAAAGTCAATAAATATTTCGCACCAATAATATGGTTAAAAAAACAAAAGATTACAATGAAACAAAGATAATTCTTTTTGGTCTTGGGTCAAAGACCACAGGTGTCCCCCAACTAGGGTTGGCCATGGGTTGGGTTGGTTCGGTTTTGGATGATTTTTTGATCCAAACCAAACAATTTTGTTCGGTTCGGTTTGGTTTGGTTTTGCTTAATTTTTTTCACAATCCAAACCAAACCAACCCGATGTGGTTTGGTTTGGTCCAAATTGGGTGGTCGGGTTCAATAATAAAAAACCAAATTGTTAAAAAAAAATTAAAAGAAGAAAAATCATGTATAGGCAACTATATTATATCAGAAAGTTTTAAAAAAAAAAAAACACAATTACAGCCTAAAATAGTAGCTATCTAATAATAGTAGTCAACAACTAGCACTAGCAATAAGCCAATAACTATCTATAATATGCTTTCTAGTAAATAACAATTGTAATTTGTAAAATGTAAATAAATAATATTAAACAATATATATGACTATAAAACTAAAACTAAAATAAAAAAATAAAACATTGTGTTCGGATCAATTGGTTTGGTTTGGTTTCTACGGATTTCAAATTCTCCAATTCGAGAACTGAACCAAACATTCGATTTTCAGAAAATCAAATCCAAAACAAACCAATAAACCGAACCAACCCCATTTTTTGGATTGGTTTGGTTCGGATTCATCGGGTTCGCAGGTTGGACCGGACCCATGACCACCGCTACCCCCAACCCACTAGGTCAGAGATTAATCTCGCTAGCGGTGTGTGACTGTCTCTAGCCCAAGGAATTTTGCACACGAAGGAAATCGAACACGAGTTCTCCCACTAAATAGATCGTTTCCCACATGTGAATGTAGCGGGACCTTACACCACTGCGTCAACCCTATGGGTTAAACAAAGATAATGTATTAGTAAGTAACGAGAGATTTGATAGTTTTATGAAGTTTTATATTATAACCTTGTTATTGTACATAAAAATGAAAAAATACGTCGAGAAAAAGGGGCTATGCACTGATAGTATAAAATAATTTTATATAACTATCCAATCATAACCCACCATGTATGATAAGTTTGTTAACATTTACAATAATTACCTTAAAAGTCATACCAACGGTGATTTATGATTGAATGACAGTGTAAAACTGTTTTACATTGTCAGTGCATAGTCATTAAACTCAAATACTTTTCCCCTCCTATTTATTTTATTCAAGGTTTTAGTATAAGAATTAAAAAATGCATTTATTAGTTTAGATTTCATGTACATTATTATGTAATTTCCTTATTTTTTATATTAATTAAATTTTCTCTTATTTAGAATTATTTTTATATTCTCATTCTACAATGAATAATTAAAAATATAATAAAAATATTTAATACTTCATTAATATCATAAAATAATAATAAAAATAAAAAAGAATTACTAAAATATCAAACAAAATAAAAAGGTGTACATTATTCAACAAGGATTTGATCGACTTTGTCGATTACTAAAACTTGATTGATCACTTTTAGTAATTTTTTTTCAATCATATTTTTTTATCATTAATAAAAGGCTTAAATATGTTTTTGGTCCTTGATAAATGACTGAATTTTGTTTTTAGTCTCTAATATTTTTTTTAGTAATTGATTCATTAACGTGTCTCTGTTAGACTAATTAATTCTTTCGTCAGTTTTTGGCACTAAGATATCAATTTTGGCTGATGTGGCATTTGTCGCAATTTATCACGTGTCTCCAAGTTGACCAAGTTAGTATGATAAACTAACAGCAGGGTCAATTTAGTCTAATAAAGACACTTTAAGGAACTAAAGTGAAATATTTTAAACATAAGAAACCAAACTAAAACAAATAATGTAGATAAGAAACCAAAATTCTATTTTACTTAAAAAAAAAAATTTAATTTGTTCAATTTTTCTTTAATTTAAAATCCCTCTCTCATTTTCTTTCTTCTATATTAAACAAAAGATCATAATGACCAACAACAAGTCTTTGGTCCGATTGAAATTGGGTTTGGCCCCCTTAAGTAAGGTTTCAGGTTTAAGCCTTGTGAATGAAAAAAATATAAAGGTGGTAAGTTAAGTTACCCAGTGAAGATTAGTTATCAGTAAAGCCGATAGATATTTTGCACCAATAACATGGTTAAAAAAAAAGATTACAATGAAACAAAGATAATCAATTAGTAAGTAACGAGAGATTGGATAGTTTTATGAAGTTTTATATTATAACCTTGTTATTGTACATAAAAATGAAAACAATATGTCAAGAAAAAGGGTTTTGCACTAACAATATAAAATAATTTTACACAGTTATCTAATCATAATCCATCATGTATGGTAAATTTATCAACTTTTACAATAATGACCTTAAAAGTCATACCAACGATTATTTATGATTGAATGACAGTGTAAAACTGTTTTAGATTGTGAATACATACCTATTAAACTCAAATACTTTTCCCCTCCTATTTTATTTTATATTAAAGGTTTTAGTATAAGAATTAAGAAATGCATTTATTAGTTTAGATTTCATGTACATTATTATGTAATTTCCTTATATTTTTTTATTTTAATTAAATTTTCTCTTATTTAGAATTATTTTTATATTCTCATTCTATAATAAATGATTAAAAATATAATAAAATATTTAATACTTCATTAATATCATAAAATAATAATAAAAAATAAAAATAGAATTACTAAAATATCAAACAAAATAAAAAGGTATACATTATTCAACAAGGATTTGACTGACTATAATAAAATGCTTAAATATATTTTTAGTCCATGATAAATCATCGAATTTTGTTTTTGATCTCTAATAATTTTTGTTGTTGTTGGTCTTGATAAATTTAAAATTATATTTTTATCCCTAAAGTGCTATCTAAATAATTTTATTTCACTATTTAAAGCGATATCTAAACAAATTTAAAGGCAAAAATAATATTTTAAATTTATCATAGACCAACAGAAAAAAATATTAGAGACAAAAACAAAATTGGAGCATTTATTAAGAATAAAAAATATTTAAGTCTTAATAAAAAGATATATTGATAATTTCACTGATGACTAATCTTCGCCAAAAAATTTGATCAACCCACCTTTAGTAGGGTATACCTTCCTAACAATATTTTTTCCTTTCACAAAGTTTGAATTTAAGACCTTATTTAAAGGGACTTTACCCAATATCACTTATACTAACTACCTGTTAATTCTTAGCTGATACTACCTTCGATCCTATTATTTATAAAAAATAAATTATAATATAAAATATACTATAACTTATTTCTTATAAATAGAATCGAATGTAGTACTTTACATTATCATACATTAGTCCCGTGATTATTGGCTGTGGGAATATTCTAGGTGCACCCTGGATTAAAAAAACAATATAGGAAAGGTCAAAAAGTATTTAACAAGGAAAATTGAATCCAACTGCATTATTTTTACACAATCAATAAGCAATGATCAGTGGCATGCCTGGGACCACATATAACAACTGTCCCACTAGCAAACGCACTTATCACTTATCAACAATAACCAGCGCACACAGAAACCAAAAACCTCTCTCTCTGTCTGACCCCTTCCTTACCTCAAAAGTCTCAGAACCCTATCCGTAGCATAAACAAAGATATTTTAGTTTAGTGTAGTACTTCCCTTGTGTATTCAAAATCCTATCCTAACCTACACATAAAAAAAATATAACCAAACCAAAACTTTGTTCGACACAACACCACATCACACAGTAGCATACACCAACCACTCTTCTCTCACTCTCCCAAAATCTCTCTAAACCTTGTTTGTTGCTTCTTCAATCAACAATTCACAGTTTTGATGGAAAACTGTATCTTCCACTACCATCATCACACACTCCTCACTCTCCCATCAGTTTCTCACAAACCCCACTTGAGATTCTTCACAAGGCCTGATCTTGGTGGTGGTGGTGGTGGTGGTGGTGGTGTTTCTTCTTTTTCTTCTTCTTCTTCTTGTTTGTTATACCATAGGCGCAGACCCTTCATCAGAGCAAGTGCTGGAGCCAGCCCATGTGAGTTTAGCAGCCTGAACTCTCCTTTGGAGCCACGTTCCATGGTGGGGAAGTTCCTCAGTGGCGTGCTTCAGAACCACCCTCAGATGTTCCATGTCGCTGTTGGGGAGGAGCTGAAGCTCTTGGCTGAGGATCGTGATGCGGCACATGCTCGCATGGTGCTTGGTTCTGCCTCTGATGAGGCCTTGCTTCACAGGTTCGTGGATTATGAGTTTTTTTTTTTTTTTTATGCCCTTTTGGTTTTTCTTTTCTTATATTTGTTTTGATGTGTTTTATGAGGTTTGAGTTTCGTGTGGGTTGTGGTTGGAGGATCTTTGTGTATGTTGAAAGATTGATCAAACTGCACGTGTTTGCATATTGTTATGTCATATGTGTTTACTTGAGATTTGATCTGTGCTAAGGTTTTAAATAGCGGCCGCAATTGCGGATTTATTGTGATCCTTGATGTTGCGAGAAATTGCTAATAAATGCGGCCGATGCAGAAACCCCAAAACCTTGACGTTGCAGCCAAAATTGCAGTCGTGGTTTCATCGTGGTCCTTGATATTATGAGAAATTGTGGATAAATGATACCAAAAACCTTGATGTTGTGCTAAAAACCTAAATTGCGGACCCTTTTTTTAAAATTTTGATCTGTGCCTTTATGAAATGTGACATTAATGAGGAAATTTTGGTGATCTTGTGTGTAATATTATAAACTTTGCATCTGGGGTTTTGTTAGTAGATGTATGTGGATGTGGAAGTGTGTTAAACAGGTTATATTTTTTCTGTTTTACTATTTGGGTGGATTAGCCTTTTCTTTTTACGGTAAAGTTCCTGATTTTATGTTAAAGGGGGAAGAACGTTGAACTTGATTTTTTTTAAACTGGTAGAGGTTAGATGTTTATTTGTTTGTTTGTACAGATACAGTGAATGTAAGGGACGAGAGCAAACCATTTTGTGAACCTTTAAAATGCTTGATTTGGTTGTTTTGTGGTTATCCATGTTTTGCTTTTGTTAGAGAAAGATGCTTTTTTGCAGTGTGAGAGAGAAACTATAACTGAAGGGAAGGTAAGATATTTTCCGCAACAGACAAAACAGGACATAATAGTGAGCAAAGAAAAAATCAAGAAGGAGGCTTATTTGAGATGGAAACTCTCTTAAAACATTCATAAGCAGAACACTAAAGAAGACTCCAAAAAATGAAGACCTTTTCCTATATAAAATTTTCAGCCCGAGTGATGCTCTTGAGGATGCAAGCATGTCACTCAAAATCTCGAACTATAAGCCACGGCATATAATGTGGTTTGGTGACAAAGTTTTGGCTTACATATTTTGACCTTCATGCCCAGTCCAAGATAAAAGGATACAATTAGTAGTTGTCAAGAACCCCGAAAAATTGTTAAAGGCTTAGAAATATGTGTCCTGCTGCTTCTGAGCCAGCATGGTAAATAACACTCACCAGGGAATGCTAGGCCTGTGAACTTGTCATAGGTCATTTATATTTATCCTGTCAAAGATTTGATCAATGGGGGTGGGTCTAATCTCGATCAGGAGTTTATGTTTCTCAGAAAATTCAGACAGAATTCACTGTTTTTAATGATCGTACTCACTCCATAAACATTGGTAATCATTTAAGTAGCGAATAGCTTCTGGCTCCAGGGTTGAGGCAGACGACTGGAAACTGGATTTGTCATTTCAAGTAACCATAGTTTGGCATGTATGTTCTGTAGATGGGGTTCATAGAGTGGCCTGTTTCATATTTTTTTCCTTTCTTTTGCAAGGTAACACTGGAGATTCTAGGAATAATACAATTAAAATGTTTTATAGCTATCTTAACTCCTTGGTCCTTACCAATTCAGAGATGGGTGTAATGATATTCTCTAGTTTTATTGAATTAGAGATGGTGTATTTGAGGATGTAGAAGGTACAACAAATAATTCTACACAACATCTGATTGCATTCTTGTAAGTTGTAACTTGTAAGAATAAAGAGTTAGTATTTCACATCCTTGCACCAAATGAAGTATATATTTTGCAAAGCAAGCTTGCATAAGTAACTTTATGGAACCATAAAACATTTATATTTCACATTAGAAGGGTAATCAACAGGTTATTTTGGTCAACATTTTCTGAACACAATTTAAAAGCTTTAAAAGAGCTTGCCAATGATATGTTGATCTCTGTCATGTTGATTTGCCTTATTATTTTCTTATGTATTATATAAAATATTCAAAACCCTGAATGATTTGGAACTTCGGAGTTCATTCACTCTATTATAAACTGTGCTGCGTCCACCATTGTGATTATTTGTTTGGTCTGTTTCTAGTGATAACAGAATTAGCTATTTTCTTACAGGCCTTCGATTATTTTATTATGATTGTCTCCAAATCGCAGAACTTTGATGATCAGCATTCTATCTAACTATTAATCTGAGAATAGGTTTACACCAAGGGTTGACTTTTGGTACATACTTTTTTAACTTGGTATTTGACATTCTTAAATAGCACATCCAAGAGCCAGTGCCTCATTGCATTTTTTTTGCAAATGATATAGTGATAGTTGATGAATCAAGAGAAGAACTAAATTGTAATCTTAATTGTGGAGAGGAGAAGCTTTGGTATCAATGGTTATTTGATTAAGTAGGAGTAAGACAAAGCCTATGGAATGCAAGTTCAATAAGATGTGAATTAGCGATCGTTTGGAGGTGAAAATTGGGGATTGTCTCATACTACAAGTTGCATTGGTTGGTCAGCATTGTCTCAAGCTAAACCAAACTTTCTCTGATCTTGATTGATTGGTTTGCAGCCCCTAACATTTGGTGGAGAACTATTTGTTCCAAAAATTAGTGGCCTTATAAGGCTGAGAAATCAACGGTTACATGATTTTAAGTTGGTGATTTTAGAATCCTTTACTCTGGATTGTACCTTCAGACTTTGAGCATGAATAATCATCATTTCTTGGTGTCTCTCCTTATCTGCTGACGATAAAACTTCTTACTTCTTAATGGGAGGATAGCATAGCTAGCAACAGTAAATTTTTGGTCCCCTATAAAGCCTTCAAATAGAATATACAAGCTTTTATTAGATTTGAGATGATTTAATTTTTGCTTCCTTTTGGATATAGGCATTTCCTTTGCCCACTTTGACCCGAATTATCCTGTAATATCTTTTACATTGTTTTAATTGGAGTAAATATTCATGGACTTTTCAGATCTGAAGCAGTATCTCTGCATGATTAAATGAATCGGGGTATTGCCTGGCATCAAGTCATACCCTGGAATATAAACAGAACAGATAAACCTTCGTCTTAAATTCCTCATTAGTTGCATAACACAATTGTAGATATTTGTCAAGATATTGACTTAAACCTTTTCTGAATGCCAGGAGGATTGCACAAGTAAAAGAGAACCAATGTCAAATTGCTGTAGAAGATGTTATGTACTTGCTGATTTTTTACAAGTTTTCTGAGATCAGGGTCCCTATGGTTCCAAAGCTTTCTAGTTGCCTTTATAATGGCAGGCTAGAGATATTGCCTTCTAAGGACTGGGAACTAGAGTCTATTCATAGTTTGGAAGTTTTGGATATGATAAGGGAACACATAACAACTGTAACTGGCTTGAGAGCAAAATGTAGTGTAACTGAGTGTTGGGCAACAACCCAAGTTAGACAATTCTTACTTGCCCGGGTTTATGTTGCCTCCATATTATATGGTTACTTTTTGAAGTCAGTTTCTTTGAGGTACCACCTAGAACGAAATCTTTCGTTGGCTAATCATGATCTTCACCTTGGTCATAGGACTTCCCTTATGTTTTCTTATGGATTCAAAGATGCCATCTTTGGCCACTTGAGTAACATGCCATCCTTAGGGCAAGGGTTAATCAGGCCGGAAGAGGAACTTGAGGACTTAAAATGTTATGTTATGAGTTTTCACCCTGGATCATTGCAGAGGTGTGCCAGATTGAGGTCTAAGGAGGCTGTGAATTTGGTTGGGAGTTATAGTTGTGCACTTTTTAACAATGAGGAATCAGGTTCGGTTGAGAACGATGATGTTATTTTGACTTCATTCTCTAGCTTGAAGAGACTAGTCTTGGAAGCTGTTGCTTTTGGATCTTTCCTGTGGGAGACAGAAGATTACATTGACAATGTATATAAGCTCAAGGATGACTAAGTAGTGTAAAGGCACTAGTTGCCTAATAAATTCTGAAGTTGTCGAGCGAATTCTCCTTGTATATATAGTGAGTTTTGGTTTTAGCTTATGAGTGTTGGGTTATGTTTATATTGTATATATAGTACACCTTTACTCTATATAATGTAAAGTTCTAGTGCTTGGACTTTCTTTAAGTTGATAGATTATAGATATTTTAAGTAGTACAAAGTTGTTCACTGTATATGGATCTATATCTTTCTTTTGAATATTTTCCAGGATTTTACATTATGTCACTAGAGAAATGAATTTTGTAAATCCCCCATTTGCATAGAATAGGAACTAGTTTAAAGACTCAACATGGGTCAAGGTAGGATGAAAAGAACAAAACTTAGATGCAGTTTCTTAAGTGTTTTTCATATTGTTCTTCAATTAGAAACTGGAGTTTCACTTTAGTAATCTATGTTGATTTTTAATGCAAATCTTTATTAGCAGATTATTTAGGTGAAACTTCAATTTTGATTGGATAATGACACTAAAAGCACTTAAAGAACTGCATTTAAGTTTTGTCTAGATGAAAACTACAAAACCACACGAATGTCATGCCTCCAAGTTGCATGTGATGCTATTACTGCAAAATTTATGCATCTTCAAGTCTAGGTTGTTTATATTTGCACTCCTCTAATGGCGTGTGCCTCCAGCGATGAGTTAGTGAAGCTTGAGAATATTGTCCAAAAAATGATGTGCTGATATGGTTATTTCTTGCACTCAACTATTTTTTAAACTTTAATGCCCCTTCTCCTTTCCTTCTACATGTCACGTTGGTGAAACTTGTCTGTATTTTCATCACTTTGAAATAATAAGGATTTGTTTGATGAGAAGATGATTTAGTTAATATTAATGTCGTTTTATTTTTACCTTTTTTTTTTGTTTACAGATTTTTCTATTAAAAATTTGTTTGAGGATTAAATTGAAGATTTACACTATTTGCTTTTCATGACTCAAACTCAAGGTGTAAACTACACAGCATTAGAGAATAAACACAGATATTCCCAAGCATTACATGTAAGGTAGAATTGCTTGAAAGCATATGTGAAACAAATCTTTACTGAAGTGTTTCACCAATAGTTTAGTAGGTATTTTATTTTTCATTATATTTTATTTTTAATTAATCCTTGCGAATTTTCCAAGATGACGTTTGGTACATAACTAATCCATGAACTTGTTGCTTGAAACTTCTGTAACCAAATCGCTACAGCAATAGTATAATTGTTATATTAAATATTCAGAGATTGAATTTGAACCTTTAAAATTCTTGAAAATTCTAATTTTATGCTATAATATAATAACAATGAAATCTTATCTCACTAGATGAGGTCGATTACATGGATTACATGATATCATTATACCTTATTGCTCAGCTGATAATGGAGGCAAAAACTTTGCTAGTCTTTGCAGTGTTTGATCTTCTTAAAGATGGCATCACACTATCACAGGATCAATAGTTGTTACTGTGCCTGTGGTTGCGGTTCTTGCATAGAAATTTAATACCTCATATGAGGAGGGTTTGAAAGATTTGCCACAGCTATTTGAGGAACTCTCAGTCTCAGACATCAGATACTTCAGTTTTACTAGGAGGAGTTAGTTCTAACAAAAGGGCTTAGCACCTGCAAAATGGAAAATCACAGTTTTAATCTTTATCCATAGAGACACACAGTTAGTACTTAATTGTAACTTTAGTAGAATTATAGGGGGAAAAAAAGTAAAATATGTTTTTAATTCATGTAAACATGTAATATGTGACATATATATATATATATATATATATATATATATATATATATATATATATATATATATGAGGAGAGATTCATTTACTCCAAGAGTAAATATAAGAAACTTACTCTTCATCCTTACCATTCATTTTCTTGAAATCTAATAATTGTAATGAGTAACTAATCTTAACCATTAGATTTCAAGAAAATGAATGGTGAAGATTAAGAGTAAGTCTCTTATACTTACTCTTTGAGTAAGTGGATCCCTCCTTTCTCTCTATATATATTGTTACTGAATCTAGTTATAAATTATAAAGTTTTAGTTATAAATAATATGTGCCGTGACTTTATTTAATTTTAGTTTTCTAATATATATTTTTATTTTAGCTCCTATAAATTATAATTTTTTTAAAATAGTTCCTGTCATTACTTAGTAACATGTCACATGTATCTAGTCTGTAACCTGAAATAGATTATTGACTTAATATATTTGGTTAAATTACTCATGTGGTCTCTTAATTTTATTTTAAGTTGTAATTTTGTCTATTATTTATAAAAAGTTGTAAAATGATTTTTTACGTAATTTTGATCGTTTTCAGTTTGGGTGAGGCTGGCCCTAGGCTTAGTCCAAAGGTGCGACGACCTGGAGCCCATTTTTAATTAAATTATGTGTCTATTTTTTATGTAATGTATGTATACATTTAACCAACATTGGTTGACACAAGTGATAGCGACTTGTGTCTCTTAACCAAGTGGTTCAGGGTTCGAATCCTGGTGATGACACTTTGTGTATGGAATAAATCACGTTGAGAGGAGAATACGCACCTTGTGTGCGCTCACGTTCCACGAGCAATCGAAAAACTATTAAAAAAAGGTGAATCTAATGGTATAAATTTCACGTTTTGAATTAATAAAAAAAGGTTCCCACAAAATCGAAAACAATTAGTGTTTCGAAAAAATAAACGTGCTATAAAAGACATTACTTAAGGGACAATTTTACAATTTTTAATAGATAAGAGACCAAATTGTAACTTAAAATAAAGTTAAAGGACCACGTGAGTAATTTAGCCTAATTAAATGCAAGACATATCTATCTATCTATCTATCTATCTATCTATATATTATATAAAACACAGTTGCTGACTAGGACTGGTACATTTATATATTTTTGTATATCTCATTATATAATAATTAATTGATTTAATAAATTTAAAATTATTTTATTTTATAATTTTACTAATTATAATAATTTAATAATTGATATTTCTCTTTCTAGATTTAAATAAACAAATTTTAAATTAATATATCCTCATCAACTTTATTTTTTTAAATAATATCGTGAGAATCAAATTTTAAAATTATATTTTGAATGTTTGATAACCTACATAATATATTAATATTTTAATTAAAGTAATTTTAAAAGTTTATTGATATTGATTCATTCGATTTTTGTAATAATATTTCTACTTTATTGACTGCAATTAAATGGTAATAAAAAATTCTAAAAAAAATATTTCCTTAATATTACGATTATGTTTATATTTCATAATTGATAAATAAATATTGCTATTAATTGATTTATACAATTAAGTTAATATTATAATCATATCAAATATCAATATGATTATATGATTACTTTCCGTAATTAATTATATGGTTAATATGGTTATAAAAACATTGTTGTAATTTTGAATGGCATCATGATAGAGTCATGGTGGTGGTTTGATGTGGTTTACTTTGTTTTTATGTTTTTTCCTTTGTTTTTCTTCTCTTTTTTTTACTTTCATATTTCTCTTTTTTTCTTAGGCTTACCATTTGGTCTTTGGTTGTAAGTGTTGACATTAATTCTATCGTGGACCTTTTGTGGCATTCATGATAGAGCCATGGTAGTGGTTTGATGACGGAGTTGTAGTGTTTTTTTTTTCATTATGTCTCCTTTGTTTTTCTTCTCTCTCTTTTTTTTTTAATTCCAGTCTCTTTTTTTTCTTAGACTTACTGTTTGGTTTTTGGTTGGAAGTGTTGACATTAACCTATTACAGACCTGGGAAGGTTTATTTTAATATAAAAAATTTATTTTAACAAATCAACTAATAATAATAATAATATACAATGTAAAATGTTCTTAAATAGAAAAGTTCCAGATGTCAATATAAAAAACAACATTTAGAATCTTATCCCACATAACAACACTATAATGTTTCCCACTTTTTTTTTTTTTTTTTGCTTATGTATAATTCTCCAATTCATTTTTATACAAATCGATTAATGAAAAATTATGTGCACACAAATCAATTATGACAATTATGACACACAAATATAGAAATTTATTTTTATTTTATCTTTTGATTGATTAATTAAAATTTGAAATAGACGATTAATTTAAAATAGACCTTTAATTTTGGCCTAGATATGTAGTGCTCGATTAATTTATTTTCATATTAAATTATTTTTTATTATCGAACTGTTTATTTAATTATTACACACGTTGTCAATTTTAAATAATTTAGTAGCATTTTATTGGACTAAATTTAAAATAGATGATTAATATTGAATTAACAATTAATTTGACCTAAATATGAAATCGTCATTTATTTGAATTGAATTTGACCAAAACATTTCATCGAATTTTCTTATAAATATCATTTTAAATAAAAATAAATTAATTTTTCTTAAAATTCACTCGAAATTAATGTTTGTGTCCAATTATAATAACTATGGTAATTATAACCGTATATATTTTGATTTGAATGAATTAAGTAAAAAAAGAAAGTAATAGAACCATGTCTTAAAGATTAATTTAAAATGGACAATTATGAATATGATACACAAAATCATAGAATTTGTTGTTATATTTTTTTGTTGTTGAATATGTTGTTATATTATTATACTAATTTCAATATAAATATATATTTTTCCTTTATAATATTTTCTCACTCAAATTCATTGAAGACTTTTTTTTATTAAAGTAAATTTGAATTTTTCACCTAATTAATTTAGATTCAATTAAATTATATCATATTAAAATTAATTCATGTGTTTGTTTATTTTTTTTTCTCTATGCACATTAAATTTGGATTTTAAATTATTTTAATGTTTTAATAGTTTTTTATTTTCATTATTATAATAATTTATATCTATATTTCAAATTTAAATTTATTTTTAAATTGATTTAGATATTAGTTATTGTTCTTACCAGATTTGGTAAGTGTTTCGATGCGGTGGCTCCGTCGAGATCTCCTTGATGAATGGTGGGGGGTGTACCTGCAAAGACACTCCGACGCTCAAGTTAGAGGCGCAGAGGTAGGAGACAAGTATCACAATTGGGTATAGAATTTTCATACCTTGATTGGAATGAGTATCTTCACATTTATAGAGTATAGAAAGACAGACTTGATAGGGTTATTTTCCTATCGTATCTCGTTAATTATGTAAGAGATATGTCTATCTTCTATCATGATCCTATGTCTTAATCTTAGTATATGTTATCTTTTTGTAAGATATACTTTCCGTCATAACTCCATTGGTTCAAGTAGGCTTCTTCTACTCAGTCGGGCCCTTTATTCGGTGGAGTGCCGAGTCCTAGTAGTACACATGCCCCCAAGCTATGAAGCTATGTAAGAGCTGAAGTGGTGATCTTGTTGAATTCGAATTTTCACATGGCCGGGTTGGCATTGTGTCTTACTCGTTTCATCTTGTCGGATTTGGATCCGTCGTTTTGCTTTCGAAAGGTCACGTCACTTCGTTTCGAGTGGTTGCGTCCCTTCAGACCTATTAACTAATAATGCTTCTCGAGGGTGGCAGTAATGATTATTTTTGAATTTCGAAACGTCCTTGGGATACCCAAAGCTCTCAAGCCTCCCCAGCCGTTGATTCGTTTGGCGAAGAGTCTTGATCGAATGACTCGAGTCGCTTCGTCCTTTCACATTAGAGACGTTTTGGGACCCTATATAAGGGTCATTATGCACGTTTTCTTCTCATTTCTCCTTCTTCTTTGAGCTTTTTTCTTCTTCGATAACTCTCTCTTCTTCCTTCTTCCTCCTTTTGTGCTCAGGTAGACCCCACCCTTTTTCCCCTCTTCTTACTTCAGTCATGTCTTCATTGAGTAGGGGTTTAGGGCGTTCTGGTGGTGGCAAAATGTTGCCGTCGGAGGTTCACTTGATCGAAGAGGATTCCAACAGTGGCCATTCTTTATGTTGATCTAATTTCGGTGGGGTTAGCGATGGTGCGTCGACGACAAACGCCGTTGTTGCGGATGCAGGGGTGGTTCACCCTTCTGCTGATCCCGCGCAGGTGCCCCTGGCCATCCCTGCTGAGGGGGTTGTGGTCTTAGATGATTTTGAGGCCACAGAGGAGCGTCCTTTAGTTACTCGGCGCACACAGCCTCCTCCCCCTCCTCCCTCTTTCCCTCAACCTGATGAGTCTAAGGGTTCATAGAAGTCCTATCCCCCTGTTACTATTCCAAGATATTTTTGGGTGAATGGTGAGGAAGGGGCTTACTTCTCCCGGTATCAGACCGAGGAGTCCTTAATTTCTCTTCTCTGGGAAATTAATTTATGTCACTTGGAGAGGTTGGGTATAGTTCATGCGAAGCCTTGTGGGCCTAACGAGCATGTTTTCCTTTCGGCCCTTCCGTGTCAGTCTTATTTCATGTATGTGTATGAGGCTTTGTTCTCGGCTCTCGGAATCACAGTACCTTTTGATAGGTTCGAGGTCGATGTTCTCTGGGAGTTGAATGTTGCTCCTACTCAGTTGTATCTGAATGCCTGGGCTTCTCTTTAGGCTTTTCGGGTGCTCTATAGTAAGTTCTGTATCACTCCAACTGCTCCCAAATTTCTTTACCATTATTTGGTTAAGGAAAGTAAAAAGGTTGGCTGGGTTTCTTTGACCAGAATCCCTGGTCGGTCTATCTTAGGTCCTTATACCTCTTCTTGGAAAAACTTTAAGAGTGGGTTCTTCTGAGTTCGGTCGGGTCTGGAAGGAGAGATTGACTTTTTGATGGGCGTGGGAGGCCGAGACTCCCTCTTTATTAGACCCAAGCTCCGAATAAGCGGTCATCTTGGCAAGTTGTGGACATGTCTCCTTAAGATCAGGATGACATGGTTGCTTTGTGTAAGTTGCCGCGTTTATTGCATTATAAGACTATAGTGGGGATCCCTATTTCTCGGACTCCGAGAGAGGATCGGGACAGTGAGTGCTTTCTTTACTCGGCTTTTATTTCTTTGTACTTGTCTATTTTTGCTAACCATTTTTCTTCTTATGCAGTTATGATGGGGAAGTTCAACTACAAAAATGCTAAGAAGATTCGGTTGGAAAAGCTGAAGAGCAAGGAGGCTGTGATCGGGGAAGTCCAAGTTGCTTCTTTAGTTCCACCACCTCCTCCTCCTCATCCTCCTCCCTCTCCGAAGAGGAGGAATCCCAAAATGGTTCAAGGGGAGGATGGCCCTTCTAAGAAGGCTAAGCCGAGTCCGCCTTTTGCTTAACCTGTGGCTTCCCAGGTTGAGATGCATCCAACTTTTCTTTCTATGAAGGATGGGCGGACTTCTTTATGGGGTAAAGACTTCATCCCCCAAGTCCTCATCAGTGTCGAGAATCTCGACCAGGCTGACCGAGACATGTTGAGGGATGCTGGTCCTCAAATCTCCTTGGAGGCGATATCGCGCTTCCAGGCTCGTTCTTGGGCTATTGCCCAATTTTAGGCTGAAGAGTTTGATCGCGGCCATCGCGAGCTCGTTTTGGCTCAGGAGACTGCTTCAAAGGCCAAGCAGGCCTTGGTGGATGCTACTCGGGTTAACGAGACTCTACTTCAATCAGCTGAGGAGTCTCGTAAGTCTCTTGAGGCAACATAAGCAAAGTTGAGGGAAGCTGGGGTCCGAGAGGATGCTTTGTAGCTTTCCTTGACTCAGGCCAAGAATTCATCTAAGGATCTCCAGGCCGAGGTGCAACGTCTCAACCAGGAGTTGGAGCGGGTCAAGCTGGATGCTGCTAACTCTGAAGCCAAGTTGAGGGCTGATTTAGACGAGGCGGTGGTTGAAGTTATAACTATTCATGAAGGCGAGTTTAAGAAGGCAGTCTGCCAGGCTGGGTTCTTCTTTAAGGATGCCGACCTCTCCCTCTTTGACGTTGGTAAGGATGTCTGGTAAGGATGTCAGCAAGCAGGGGGAGTTGGTTGATGAGTCGGACATTCCAGATGACTCGGCCCAGGCTTAGCTCTTAGGCTTTCTATTTTTATTTATCTTTTGTAAAAGGCTCGTACCCGGCCCATCTAATAGGGTGTCTTTATCTTAATGAAATTTGATTTTCTCTTAAGTATGGTGCCTTGTTTTTCGCATGTATGATATCAATGATTCGTATCCGATTAGGGTCGACGTTATTAGTTTAACTCATTTTTCGTATCTTGTTGAAGGTCTACACAGTTTTTAACTTATTCTTTCATATCCTGTTAATGGTCTACTCATTTTTTCATATCCTGAGGTCTACGGGATTTTTTAGCTTAACTCATTTTTTCGTATCCTGTAAAGGTCTACACGATTAGCTTATTTTCGTAACTTAGTCTTTCGAGATCTAGTTATCGAAGTTCACTTATTCTCCTTTCGGGATACTGAATGTCGCTCACTTTGAATGGCTTTTTGTGCCGGGTATCCGGTTGGTCTACTCGATCTTATGCGAATTATTGATAAGATAATGTGATGGAAAAAGGAACTTTATTAATAATGAAATTCGGGTGTGCCTTATTAAAACCTCTTTGACAAAAAACCTTTTGGGAAAAAATGTCAAAGTAGGAAAAAGAGTACATCACCACTTACAATGTTCTAACTGTAGTAAAATTTTAGATGAGTAGCGTTCCAAGTGCGAGGGAAGGCTTTGTCGGATGAGTGCTCTAGTCGATAGGCTCCATTTCCCACTGTTTTGGCTACTCTGAAGGGGCCTTCCTAGTTAGCTGCTAACTTGCCCTCTCTAGTTGCTTTTCTTGCTTCTTTGCACTTTCTCCAAACCAAATCTCCGACTTCAAAGTTTCTTGGCTTGGTCTTGCTATTGTATCTCTTCTCGGCTCTTCTTTTGCAGACATCTGCTCTGATTTGGACTTCGTTGAGGGTTTCTTCGGTCATGTCGAGTGCATGCCTTAGTGACTGGTCATTGTTCTCTTGAACAAAGTTCGCTCTTCGCAAAGAGAGTTCTCCGACTTCTACTAGTATCATGGCATCTAATCCATATGAGAGTTGAAAAGGTGTTTCCCCAGTTGTAGATTATGGTGTGCAGCGATATGCCCACAGGATTGCTAGAAGCTCTTCGGCCCAGCTTCCTTTGGTGTCGCCGACTCGCTTTTTTAGTTCTCTGAATATGACCTTGTTAGCTGCTTCAGTTTGCCCATTGGTTTCAAGGTGCTCTACTGAAGTCACTCGGTGTCGAATCCCGAGGTTCGTAAAGAACTCTTCCAGGTTCTTTTCAATGAACTGTTTTCCGTTGTCAGAGACTATTAAGTGTGGGATGCCGAATCGGCAAATGATGTTTCTCCATATGAACTTTTGTACGTTGTTGGCCGTGATGGTGGCCAAGGGTTCAGCTTCTATCCACTTCATAAAGTAATCGATTCTGACCAAGAGAAATTTGACCTCTCCTTTGGCAAGTGGGAATGGTCCCAAGATATCCACTCCCCACATGGCAAAGGGCCATGGTGCCGTGATGTTGTGCAGTTCTTCCACTGGTAGGTGAGATATGTTGCCATGTTTTTGGCATTCTTCACATTTTTTCACATACTCAGCGCAGTCTTGACGCATTGCCGGCCAATAGTATCCGACTAGTAATACTCGGGTGGCCATGGCTTTACTCCGAGTGCATTCCACATATTCCTCCATGCATCTCGTTTACCACGTACTCGGCTTGTGCCTTCATAATGCACTTTAGCAAAGGTGCAGTTAAGCCTCTTCTGTAAAGGTCTTCTTGTTCTATCACATAGTAACTCGCCCTTCTTCTAATCTTCCTGGCCTCCCCTTAGTTTTCGGGGAGGGTTCCTTCTTTCAAGAAGTTCCAGACTTCGGTCATCCACTCTCGATCTGCCATGTTGACATTGGAAACTTCTTTGTCGATGCTCGGAGCGGATACCGTCTCCTTTATGACAGTTTGGTGTTGGCCTTTCTTCTTTTGTACTTGCCATTTTGATAGCAGGTCGGCCCTTTCGTTCTGCTCTCTTAGGATGTGGTTGAGTTCGAACTCAATGAATTCGTTCTTCAACTGAGAAGCTAGGTGGTAGTATCTTGTCATCCGGGGGTCCTTTGTTTGATAGGATCCATTCATCTGCCCTGTGACTAGTTTTGAGTCGCTTCAGCACCTAAGGTGCTTTGCTTCTACTTCTTTAGCGAGTTTCAGCCTGGTTAACAGGGCTTCGTACTCGACTTAGTTGTTAGATGCATCGAAATCGAACCTGAACTGTTCTAAAACAATCCCTTCAGGACTTTTGACTATAAAGCCTGCTCCACTACCTTTTGTGTTTGAGGAGCCATCCACGTAGAAGGTCCACCATGGTGAGGGTGCCTCTTCTACTGGTGCTAATTCTGCAATGAAGTCAGCTAAGCATTAGGCCTTGATAGGTCCTATCGATTCATACTTGATGCCGAACTCTGATAGTTCTACTGACCAGACTATCATTCTTCTAGTGAGTTCTGGCTTTCTCAACACTTGTCGTATTAGGTGGTCAGTTCGTACCACCACTTGGTGGCTCTGAAAGTACGATCATAGTCGTCGTGCTGAAGTGACCAAGGCTAGTGTTAACTTTTTGATCATCTAGTACCTTGTTTCGGCCTCTTTTAGCACGCAGCTTACGTAGTAGACTAGTGTTTGCGTTTGTTTTTCTTCTTGGATGATGACCGAGCTGATTGTGTCTCCCGAGACTCCTAGGTATAGCACCAAGTCTTTGCCTGGTTCGGGTCGAGTTAGGACTGGTGGTGAAGTGAGTAGTTTTTTCAACTTTAGGAAGTTCGCTTCGCACTCTTCACTCCAGTCAAATGTTTGTTGCTTCTTGAGGAGTTGGAAAAAGGGTCTAGCCACCTCTGCCGCTTTCGGTAGAAAACGGGTTAGGGACGCCAGCCTTCCAATTAACTTTTTGTACTTCCTTCATGTTATTCGAGCTTCTCATGTTTATGATAGTTACACACTTCTCTGGGTTGTCCTCTATGCCTCTGTGTGTGAGCATGAAGCCTAAGAATTTTCCGTCTTGTACTCCGAATACGCACTTCTCTAGATTTAGCCTTATATTGTGCTTTTTGATCTTATCAAATATTTTGGCTAGATCTCTTGAATATGAGTCCGAGTTTCGGCTTTTGACCACCATGTCGTCTATGTAGACTTCTAAATTTTGCCCACTGTGAATATCTTGTCCATCAGACGCTAGTATATTGCTCCCGCGTTCTTTACACCGAATGGCATTACTGTGTAGCAGCAGTTAGCCGTATCAGCTATGAATGTCGTTCTTTCCTTATCAGGTGGGAACATGGGTATCTGGTTGTAACCGGAATACACGTCCAGAAAACTCAAGATGGGGTAGCCGAATGCTTCGTCCACCAGCCTGTCAATACTCGGTAGTGGGTACGAGTCCTTGGGGGTACACCTTGTTGAGATCTGTGTAGTCAGTACACATCCTCCATTTGTCGTTTGCCTTTTTTACCATCACGACATTTGCAAGCCATGTGATGTAGTGCACTTCTCTTATGAAATCGGCGTTGAGTAGGTTTTTCATTTCCTCTTCAATCGTTTTTCCTCTCTCGATCCCAAGTTTTCTCTTATTTTGGGAGATTGGTTTGGCCTCTGGGCAGATGGCGAGTTTGTGACAATGGAAGCTTAGGTCGATTTCGGGCATATCGGCTGCTGACCACATGAACAGGTCGACGTTCTTTGATAAAACCTGGGTGATTACACTCTCAATTTCGCTAGTTAGCTGAGTCCCGAGCTTTGTGCATTGACCTGCTTTTCTTCCTAATTGGAAGGACTTTACCTCCTCGGTGGGTTCTGCTCTCGGCTCACCCTCCCTGGGGTCCAGTTCGGCCTCATCTGTTGGTTGTACCATGAACGAGGTGCATGTTACTTGCTTCACTCTCAATTCCGGGACCTTTTTGTCGATGGCTATCTTTAAACTTGCCAAGTAGCATGCGTGTGCTGTTTCCTGATCTACTTTTACTGTTACTATTTCCCCTTCCGAGTCGGGGAACTTCATTGCCAGGTGAGGGGTTGAGATCACTGCTCCTAACTCGTTGTGTGCATGTCTGCCTATGAGAATATTATTTGAAGTAAGGGCGTTGACTGAGAGGTACCTGACTGTGATGGTTTTGGAATCCTTGTCCTTGTCGTCTCCGAAAGTGGTGAGGAGGTCTATATAGCCTCTGGTGTCCACTTTTTCGCCTGAAAATCTGACTAGCTGTTCAATGTATGGCTGTATCTTGCTTTCGAGGATGTCCAATTGTTTGAAGGTGGACCAGTACAAAATGTCAGCCAAGCTGCCCTGGTCTATAAGGACCTTGCTTACTAGGAAGTTGGCGACATCAACCTTAACCACCACTGGGTCATTGTGGTTAGGTTCTATCCCTTCGAAGTCAATGTCAATGAAAGTTATTGGGGTTAGGCTTCTTGGTGCTCTCAGTCTTACGAAAGTCGAGTTGATTGACCGGATTCCTCGTAGGTGTCTCTTCCTTGTCGAGCTCGAGCTTCCTCCTCCGGCGAATCTTCCTGCTATTATGTTGATGATGCCTCGGAGTCGAGTCTCAAGAGGGTTAGTTGGTTCCTCTTGACGGGTTTCCTTTGTTCTCCGGGATTTTCTGTCGCCATCTTCTCCCTTGTCTCAGGTTCGTTCTCACTCAAACTTTCGGCTTTCATCTCAGACAAAACATCGTAGCTTGCCTTCTTGGATAAGTTTTCAATCTTATCCTTCAGTTTTGCTTCAGCATGTTTACCTCCCTTTGCAGGGCTTGAATCAATGGGTGATTCTCAAGCACTTAACGCGGGATGGGCGCCACACTATGGGGGTTACCCTGACCGGTATCCCCATGTGTCGGTGTTTCCTGAGTTACGGTTTCCAGAACTTGTGGTCGCTTTTCAAGATTCGTTGTTTTGTCCTGGGTTGCTGCCATCGCGATAGTTTCGTGTTAATTGGTGTGGCTAGGAAAAGTTTCACCAAGCCCCACGGTGGGCGTCAAATGTTCTTACAAGATTTGGTAAGTGTTCCGGTGCAGTGGCTCCGTCGGGATCTCCTTGATGAATGGTGGGGGGTGTACCTGCAAAGACACTCTGGCGCTCAAGTTAGAGGCACAGAGGTAGGAGACAGGTATCACAATTGGGTATAGAATTTCCGTACCTTGATTGGAATGAGTATCTTCATATTTATAGAGTATAGAAAGATAGATTCGATAGGGTTATTTTCCTATCGAATCTTGTTAATTATGATAGAGATGGGTCTATTTTCTATCATGATCTTGTGTCTTAATCTTAGTATATCTTATCTTTTTGTAAGATATACTTTCCGTTATGACTCCCTTGGTTCGAGTAGGCTTCTTCTACTCGGCTAGGCCCTTTACTTGACGGAGTGCCGAGTCCGAGTAGTACAATTATACTTTAAATACTTTTTCAAATAAAATAGATAATTTCATCACCCAAGTATCTGAAAAATTATAATCAATTAAACGTGGATGATAATAAATATAAAGGGGACAATACCACATATTTAGTATTAAATTAATATTATATATCATAAATAAATAATGAAATGAAATATAAATAGTCAAATAAAGATTAACATACTATATATTTATGTGGTTGATTTGAATTTGTGACAATAGATGTATGTGATTCTCTATTGTCTTTTTTTTCACATGTATCTTTTAAAAAAAATAAGTATTTGATCATTTATTTATATTATTTAGTACATGAAAAGACAATAGTTTATTAAAAGTTAAAAATGTTAAATTGTTGTTTATCAAAGTGCTATTTTAATTTTTATGTTTAATTATAATTTATCTTTCAAAATATTAGAAAATGCCTCTTCCAAACATAAATATTACAAATTATATCAAATTCAATACAAATGAATGTGATATATAACATTGCTCTTATTTATAATCATTTAAATATGTGTTCTTCAATTTATATTGTTTCATTCATTCGCTTAATTTTGTTTCTAATATTTTTACAGGATGTTAAATTAATGAACTCCATAAAAAATATTTTAATAGAGCAATATGTTAGTTCTTTTAGTTATAATTAATTTTCTTATTATTTTTATCTTATTTTTGTTATATAGTTTTATTTGTCTATATATAGAAATTTTTTTACTTCAAGAAAGTGGCATTGTGAAATTTAAATTTATAGTTGTATAATAATTTTTTTAAATGAGTTGTATTATAAAATAAACATATTTAATTATATTTAATTATTTTTATTAATGAATAAGTTCCTTATTGCGGAAATTTGAATTAGTTTTAGATCTTTTTGAACTAATATAACAAATTAATAACATTGTCAACATATTTGTACATACACAAAATTTATTCCCTCCTCAATGAACCCGTGTATCGCACGGGTACTATCTAGTTATTACTATTGTTAGGAACAATTTTTAAAATTTTAAAAAATTAAAATAAAAATTAAAAATAAAATTATATCTATAAGGACATAAAACATATTTAAGGAAAAAGACTACGTTAGTGCTTCTTTGATTTTTATTTTCATTTTTCACATTTTTATTATCATTTAGTAACAATCCCTAACAGTTTTTTTTTTTAGAAAACAATTCCTAATAGTTTTTTTTTTTAAGAAAGAAAGACTTATTTCATTTCATTCATAATAAGACTTTCAATACAGTTAGGGATATACTCAAAGATGTGGTGACTAGCATAAAATCCAGATGCTCTTGCAAGAGAATGAGCAACTTGATTTGCTTGTCTCCTAATAAAACGTACTGTAACATTTGAATGTTGGGCTAGCAGTTGTTTACACTTATGAATAATAGTACCAAATTTCATAAAATTTGGCACTATAAGAACTTAGACAATCAACTACATATTTGCAATCAAGTTCTATAGAAACATGCTGCATGTTGAGCTGACAGATCCAAGAAAGAGCTTCCAAAAGTGCACCCGTTTCTGCTTCATATGTTGGAGGTCTTCCATGATTAAAAACCGATTTGGCTGTAACAAATTCGCCTCTGCAATTTCGAATACACAAATTGTTCCTGTCGAGGGATATTGGGACCTTCGGCTGTTGTTTTGTGTTCCAAGATCTTTTGTATTTGTCCGGAAGGTGGGGGTACCTGCAAAAGATACTCCAACGCTTAAGTCAGGGTTTGGCTCAGAGCATTTAATGTGTGTAATAAATGAGGATTCAAAATCCTTTACCTTGGGGAGCGGATCCCCTTTTTATACTTATCTTATTGGGCTTGGGCCCTCATGGGCCATGGCCTTTTCTTAATCAAAGGTATGTGGTAATTAAGGATACTTAATTACCTTTTAGCCTTAGGTTTATGTTGACATGAGTCGCTAATGGTGTTTATACCTCTACTGGTGTTCGGCCCTGCAGGTGCCGAATACTACTATTTAGGCCCCTGGGGTGAGGGGTTAAGGGTGTTCAGCTTTATAGATGCCGAATACTCCTATCTGGCAAATGGACCGGACGGCGCTGGGGTGTTCGGCTATACTGTGGACACTGAAAAACCTGTCATACTGTCGGGGGGGTACTCGGTTATATGTGTTACCGAATACCCCAACTAGTACACATGCCCCCCAGCCTCGAGTGAGGGAAGGTAACGAAGAGGCTTTTCCTTGGGACTGGTGCTTTATTGTTGTGTCGTTTGAAATTACTGCCATTTATGGCAGAAAAAAGCAGTTGGGTTGGGGGGATCGAAGGGCTGCGCTATGTGGACCGTTAGATCTTAGTGGATCTAACAGTTGACAATGTTCTGGGGTTTTTGGACCGTTATGGGCCTGGGCCCTATAAATAGGGTGAAGGATGTAGTCCTTGCACCCCATATTTACGATTTCGGAAAAATCTTCTTCTTTTACTCTCGGCCGAATAGTTACTTCTAGCTTCATTCTTCTCGTCTTTATCAAGGTACGATAGTTCGGCTATATCTTTTTCTTTCCATTATTATGAGTTCGGCTAGCCGTGAGCTTTCTGGGAGAACCGAAATAGTTGACATTCCGTCCGCTTCCTCGATTAGTGGGGACTCTAGTGAGGGGTCTTCGACTGCCTCGTCGTCTTCGTCTTTTCTTTCTTCCTCTTCGGTGTCCCCTTCTTCGTCTCCTGTCCTAGAGGGGGTGGGTGAGAGTGTTATGGGTCCTTCGGCCCCTTCAGCCTCTTCGGCGGGGGAGGCATCTGGTACAAGACCAAAGCGTAAACCCCGGGTTGCCCGAGCAAAAAGGGAATTTTCGTCGATTACCCTGGAAGGGTATACTTGGGTTGCTGGAGAGGTTGGGGCCTATTGGTCTCGGTATGACGATAGGCGTAGCGTGTCAAACTTTGTAAACTATGTAGACGTGTCTTCCATTGCTGAAGATGAGTTTTGTCTTGTAGGGTTACAGTGTTGTCGGCGAGAGCCGAATCCTGAATTCGTTTTCATGGGGAAAGGCGACTCGACAAGGGACTTCTTTTACATGTATGATTGCGTATTTCGTGATCTACATGTAAAGGTTCCTTTTGACGACTTCACTATGGGGGTGCTTCGGGTTTTAAACGTGGCACCCTCGCAGTTGCATCCGAATGGGTGGGCTGCTATCCAAGCCTTCCAAGCTCTCTGTATTTTTAACTTTATAGAGCCTTCGGTAAGCGTGTTTTTGTATTACTTTTCTACTCGGCCCAAGGACGATTTATGGGTTTCCTTGATAAGGAAACCGAAGAGGCATCTTTTCCAGTCATTTACTACCTCTTACAAAAATTTCAAAACCGGTTTCTTTAAGGTAGTTGTTAGGCCGAACATAGGGACTAACCATCTTTACGATATGAGTGGAAAGTCCCTATTTCCGTTCTATTGGGAGAAAAACCCTCGGCGTTATGACAAGTTTTTGAAATCCATGATGACCGAAACGGAACCCGAGGATCTCCTTTTTCTTGAGTCTCTCCCCCGAAAGCTCCCAGCTAGGCAGCTTGTGGCCTTGTTAAATTCTTCCACTGTTTTAGCCGACATGTGTGGTAAGGTTTTTGTTCTTTCTTTCCTGGTGTTTCAATATTTAGCTTTTGTCATTGACTAAGTGTTTTATGTAGGTATTATGGCTGATGCTGGAGGAGATGTGCTTTCATTCCGGAATGCTCGGAGGAATCGGGCTCAGGCTACGGGGAACAAATCTGGTATCGCTTCAGTGCCCCCCATTCCCAAGCAACCAACCCCTCGGCCAACCCCAGTAGATACTGTGCCCCCCCCCCCCGGGCGGGAGAAAAGAAAAGTAAAGATAGAGATCACAAGAAAAGGCACCGAAGTCGTGAGGCTTCGGAAGAAGAAAGGGCTAAGAAGCTAAAGCAAAAGACTTTAGGTTTTCCTACTTCGGCATCTTTGTCTTCCATCAACGCCTTGACCGCCGAGGGCTTTTTTGCCAAAGATTTTCGGCCGAAGAAGATGGTGAGCTCCAGCGACATCTCGGATACTGGGAAGGCCATCCTTAACAAGGCCGATGCTGCTGCCAACTGGTCGGCTTATTGCGAATTTCAGGCAAGGGCTTCGGCCATTGCGTATCATATGTTCGCAAAAATCCTTTAAAGGAGGCCGAGAAGTTGAAGGAGAGTTTGGAGGAGGCCCAGGTATCTAACAAATAAGTGTTGGAGGCCAACATGGTTTTAGCCGACGAGAATGGGCGCTTGAAGGAGGAGGTTAAGGACCTCTCGGCCAATGTTCACGATTTAAACGCCAAGGTAATAATGGCCGAGAAGGATTCCAAGCTTCAATCTGATGAGATCGAGTGGCTAAGGGCACTGTTGGCCGAGGCCTAGGAAGAGCGGGACGCGGAGCGTGCTGCCAAGGAGAGGATTCTTTCTTTGGCCGAAGATAAGATTTTAGCCGAACATGAGGCTGGTTTTCTCCACGGCTTGCGGCAAATAACGCATTTTTATAATGTACGTGACCGCAGCATTTTTGACATGGAGAAGGATGTTTATCAAGGGCAGCTACTGCCTATTGATGACATTCCGGAGGATGCCATTATGGAGAATCCTCTTTACGGCTCGGCTGTTGATGGTGGTGCGGATCCTGGGGCCACTGAAGATGGGGGGAGGATGAAGCTGCTGATGCCGAGGTTCGTGAGGACTCGGCAGAATAGAGAATTTTTGTAGTCTCAGGCCGTTAGAGCCTTTTTTAATGTTTTGTATATGACTCGACCCCTTTTTTGATAATTGACGAAATATACGTTCATCTTTTCGGTATTTGTTAAGTTTATTTCACATTTTTACTCTTGTCCGATTACCTTGTGATACTTGCGTTGTTAATTTGGGCAAAGTAGGATTGTATGTGTTCTTCTAGGAAGCGCTTTCGAGTGATGCGTCGCCGTTTGTTATCTTCGGCGTCTTTGTAAGAAGAGGAATTCTTATTTGAAATAAAGAAAAAGGGGGTGTGGGGATCCGAATGGTGCATCCTTAGCCGAGTGGGAGCACTCGGGAGGGAAACCATTTTGAAGAAAATCTGCATGGTGTACTCAAATAATGATGGCGAAGCGTAGGACGTTCTTATTAGAATTCTTTTGAGGTATGCCTCATAAAAACCTTATCCGATAAAAACCCTTTTACATTCTTGTAGGGATGAAAAATCGAAAGAGGGAAAAAAGTACAACATTCGAATACATAGTGAAATGATACATTAACTGAAGTAAAATTTAAGATGAGTGGAATTCCAGGTTCTCGGTATTATTCTTCCTGACAGTTCTTCCAACCTATAGGCCCCATTGTTGAGGTTTTGCCGAACTCTGAATGGGCCGTCCCAATTGGCTGCCAGCTTTCCTTCCTTGGAGTCTCTTCGGGCATCGCCTTGCACCCTTAGGACTAGGTCTCCTTCTTTAAAGTCTCGCGGCTCCAGCTTTGAGTTGAATCTTCGAGTCATTCTCTGTCTGCATGCTTTGGCATTGAGACGTGCTCGGTCGCGTATTTCTTCAACCAAGTCTAGTTTGCATCTCATGGAACTTTCGTTTTTGGGAGTCTCGAAGTTTTGTCTTCGGAATGAGGGTTCTCCTACTTCAACTGGGATCATTGGTTCGGTCCCATAAACCATTCTGAAGGGTGTTTCTTTGATGGTTGATTGTGGGGTGCACCTGTATGCCCACAATATTTCGGGTATCTCCTCGGCCCAAGCCCCTTTGGTTGTTCCCAACCTTCTCTTCAGTTCTCCCAAGATGACTTTGTTTGCAGCTTCTGCTTGTCCGTTCGTTTGGGAGTGCTCGACCAAGGTAACTTTATGCTTTATTCCCAAGCCTTCAAGGAAAGTATTTAACTTCTTGTCCGTGAATTGTAGACCATTGTCGGTGACAATTGCATACGGAATGCCAAAGCGAGTGATGATATTTTTTCACAAAAATTTCTGTACGTTCTGAGTCGAGATAATTGCCAAGGGCTCGGCCTCTATCCATTTTGTGAAGTAGTCAACAGCTACTAACAAAAACTTGTGCTGTCCTTTAGCTATAGGGAAAGGACCCAAGATGTCGGTTCCCCAAACGGCAAAAGGCCAAGGTGACGAGATGGAGTGCAATTTGTCCGCTGGTTGGTGGATAAGGTTGTTATGTTTTTGGCACTGGCTACATCTTTTGACGTGTTCGGTGCAGTCAGTTTTGAGGGTCGGCCAGTAATATCCTGCTCGCAAAACCCGAGTTGCCATCGTTCGTGCCCTCGAGTGCATGCCACAGATTCCTTCATGCAGCTCCTTCATCACGTATTCTGCTTGCTCTTTCTCAAGACACTTTAATAAGGGTCTGGAAAATCCCCTTCTGTATAACTCTTCGGCTATCACAATGTACCTTGAAGCATTGATTCGCAACCTTTTGGCTTTTTCCTTATCCTCCGGAAGGGTTCCTTATGCCAAATACTGTTGTATTTCAGTTGTCCACGTACTTCTGGCTGCCGAAAGCTGCATGCATTCCTCAGCGATTACACTCGGTTCGGGCAACGTCTGCTGGATGAAGGTTCTCAACTATCTGGGTTTTTGGGTAGTAGCTAATTTAGTGAGTCGATCTGCCCTGTCGTTGTGTTCTCGGGCTAAATGATTTACCCGAATTTCCTCGAACTCTTGTTTCAGCTGCATGAAAGTATGATAGTACTTCAGCATTTGAGGGTCTTTGACTTGGAAACCACCGTTGATCTGTTCGGCTGCTACTTGCGAATCACTCCAACATTGCACCTTTCGGGCTCCCATCTCTCTTGCCAATCTGAGCCCAGCTAATAAGGCCTCGTACTCGGCCTGATTGTTGGATGCTTTGAAACCGAACCGTAGTGACTGTTCCAGGTGTATTTGGTTGGGTCCCTCTACTATGATACCTGCCCCGCTTCCCCTTTAGTTTGATGAGCCATCGACATGTACTACCCACCACTCTTCTTCAAAGGTTTCAGCAGGGTGTAGTTCATTGACAAAATCTGCCAGACACTGTGCTTTGACGGGACCCCTCGACTCATACTTTAAGTCAAACTCGGAGAGTTCTACTGACCATGCCATCAATCTTCCTGCTAATTCTGGTTTCCTTAATACCTTTGCAATTGGGCAATCAGTTTTTACAATCACCCGATGTCCTTGAAAGTATTGCCTCAGGCGTCTTGCAGCATTCACTAGTGTTAGGGCTGCCTTCTCAATTGTCTGGTACCTGGTCTCGGTTTCTTGTAGCACTCGGCTGGTGAAGTATATGAGTGCTTGGCCTTCTTCATGTTCCTGCACTAACACCGCACTTATGGCTGCTTGAGAAACCGAGATGTAAAGCACTAGATCCTTTGTAGGTTCCGGTTTCTTGAGTATGGACGGGGCCGAGAGGGTCTTTTTCAGCTCTTGAAAGGCCTCTTCACATTGTTGGTTCCATGAGAAGTTTTTGGCTATTTTTAGCAAACGCATGATGGGTTTTGCCTTCTCGGCGATTCTTGGCAAGAATCGTGATAGGGAGGCAATTCTCCCTGTGAGTCTCTGGACCTCTTTTGGGGTTTTCAGGCTTTTCATACGAATAACCGCTTCGCATTTATCGGGGTTGGCCTTTATGCCTCGGCATGTTAACATGAAGCCCAAGAATTTTCCCCCTTGGACACCGAAGACACATTTTTCGGGGTTTAGGCGCATATTGTGTTTCCTGAGTTCAGCGAAGATCTCTTCGAGGTCCCTGGCGTGTTCGTCAGGCTTGGAAGATTTGACAACCATGTCGTCGACATACACCTCTAGGTTTCATCCTAGCTATTTTTGGAAAACTTTGTCCATCAATCTTTGATAAGTGGCTCCTGCGTTTTTTAGGCCGAAGGGCATTACTTGGTAGCAAAAATTGGCTGATTCGGTTATGAAAGCGGTCTTGTCTTCATCGGGAGGGTGCATTCGGATTTGGTTGTATCCTGAATAAGCATCCAAAAAACTAAGACAAAGATGTCCAGCTGCCCCATCGACCAATCTGTCAATGTTTGGTAGCGGGTAGGCATCTTTTGGGCAAGCCTTATTCAAATCCGTGTAGTCTGGACACATCCTCCATCTTCCATTTGCCTTCTTTACCATGACCACATTGGCTAACCAAGTGGAATATTTGACCTCTCGGATAAAATTGGCGGCTAGCAACTTGGACACTTCTTCTTCTACTGCTCTCCTCCTATCCTCCCCCATCTTCCTTTTCTTTTGCGAAATTGGTCTTGCCTCTCGGCATATTGCCAATTTGTCACAATGGAATTTTGGGTCAATGCCAGGCATGTCTGCGGCCTTCCAGGCAAAGAGATCGGCGTTTCATTTTACTACTCTTTGAATCCGAAGCCTGCCTTCTTCGGATAGGTTGTTTCCGAGGTATGTAGTTTGAGTTTTCTCTTGCCCAATTTGAAATGCATGGATCTCCTCGTTCGGTTTTACCCGCTTGTCCCCCTCGATTCTGGGATCGAGATCCAAAGTTTGGTCCGAGGGTTCAGCCGCCGAGACCATGTACACCGACTTGCACTCGTCTTCCTTCAGTTGAGTATCCTTGAGGCTAGCTAAGTAGCATTCTCTGGCCGCCTTTTGGTCCGTGTGAACCGTAATGACCGTGCCTCGGTTTGATGGAAATTTCATGGCTAGACGTGGAGTGGAGACTGGCTCCAAGAGTGTTCAACGACGGTCGTCCGAGTAGTATGTTATACGAGGTGTTGGCGTGCACCACAATGTATCTGACTCTTATGGTCTTGTACTCCTTTTCCTCATACCCGAAGGTCGTGTCTAACTCTATACATCCCCTGGTGTTAACCTTCTCACCAGAGAATCCGACTAAGGGTTCATCATACAGCATGAGCTTCTTCTTTGGTATGTCCAGTTGTTTGAAGGTGTTCCAGTATAGGATGTCGGCTGAGCTTCCTTGATCTATCAGGGTCTTCTGGACTGTGCAGTCGGCTACATCTACACTAATGACCATTGGATCATCTTGCATTGGGTCGGACCCCTGAAAGTCCGCATCGGTGAAAGTGATAGGTGGCATTTTGAGCTTGTTTGCAGTTGACGTCATGTTGACTGACCGGACTAGCCGGAGGTGCTTTTTTCGGGCCGACGAGGTGCTTCCTCCTCCCTTAAATCCCCCGGCAATCGTGTTGATGACTTTCCGAGGATTTGAGGGTTTTATGTCTTGCCGCTCCCTGGACCTGCTTCTTTGTCTTTCGGCCCTCCTGCCACGGCTAAGGTCCATTCTATAGGTTCTGTCATTGTCTTTATTTCTCCAAAATTGAGACCTTTCGGTCCTTGGATCATGGACGAAGTCTCTAAGATGCCCTATTTTGATGAGGTCCTCGATTTTGTCTTTAAGGGTGGCACATTCTTCAGTGGAATGACCTTTATTGCGGTGGTATCGGCATTGTTTGCTATAGTCGGCCTTTGGAGGAGTATTGGCCCTCTTCGGCATGGCCAATATTTCTGTAGCCAGGGCCTGTTCGAGTATTCGGGATCGGTTGGCGTTGAGCGGTGTGTAAGTTGCATACCTGGAGCCACGGTACTCCTTCTCCTTGTTGATCTTGTCTTTTCCCTTTCCTTGATAATCCTTTTCTTGTTCCCTCTTCCTTGGGTTGGCCTCTGCTTGGACCTGGTTCCTGTATTCGGATAATTCTTCCATTTGCATGTATTTTGCTGCTCGTCGCCGGAGGTCATCCATGTCGAGAGCCGACTTTTTGCAGAGACTGTTGACGAAGGCTCCTAGCCTAAGAGCCGTCACCAGCTGATGCATGGCCACCGCCGAGTCTAGGTTTCGGATGTTTAAGGCAGTCCTGCTGAACCTTTCCATGAACACTCTTAGAGATTCCCCTTTTTCCTGCCGAATATTGACTAGTGCCACTGAAGTTAGATGATGAGGTTTGCTAGTTGCGAATTGATTGCCGAATCTCGTTACCAACGTTTCAAAACTGTCGATGGAGTTAGGTGGTGGGCGGGTAAACCAACTAAGGGTATGTCCCTTGAGGGAGGTGGGGAACACCCTACATAAAACGGCATCTTCTGCGGTGTATAAACTGATTTGGGTTACATACACATCTACATGTTCATCCGGATCTGTGCTACCATCGTATCGGTCCAGACTGAGGCTCTTCCAATTTGGAGGAAGGGGAGTTTCCATAATCCCGGAGACAAAAGGGTGTCTACAAGGGCGTGACTAAGTGTTGAAGGTAAAAAGGGAAGGCCGATTCGTCGTACCCTGCATGCTAAGGTTGATGACCGACTCGTCTTCGTGATGTTTATCTAGTTGCTGATTTTCAGGTCTCCTAGATCGGTTCAAGTATCTCAAATCGGCATTTTCTTGGCAGAGGGCCGATAACTCCTGAGCGTGCTGCTGCCTTATTGCCGATATGTCGGCTCGCAACTGTCTTAGCTCTGACGAAAGATTTGTCTGATCTTCCACCAAGTTTTGGTCGATGAGACGTTGTTCTTCCATATGTGCGTGACTTCGAGTAGTAACCATTCCTTGTGAGGCTGCGGGGAAAGTTTTACCGGGCCCCACGGTGGGCACCAAAATGTTCCTGTCGAGGGATACTGGGGCCTTCGGCTGTTGTTTTGTGTTCCAAGATCTTTTGTATTTGTCCGGAAGGTGGGGGTACCTGCAAAAGACACTCCAACGCTCAAGTCAGGGTTCGGCTTAGAGCATTTAATGTGTGTAATAAATGAGGATTCAGAATCCTTTACCTTGGGGAGCGGATTCCCTTTTTATACTTATCTTATTGGGCTTGGGCCCTCATTGGCCATAGCCTTTTCTTAATCACAGGTCTGTGGTAATTAAGGATACTTAATTACCTTTTAGCCTTAGGTTTATGTTGTCATGAGTCGTTAATGGTGTTTATACCTTTACTGGTGTTCGGCCCTGCAGGTTCCGAATACTACTATTTAGGCCCCTGGGGTGAGGGGTTAAGGGTGTTCGGCTTTATAGATGCCGAATACTCCTATCTGGCAAACAGACCTGACGGCGCTGGGGTGTTCGGCTATACTGTGGACACCGAAAAACCTGTCATACTGTCGGGGGGGGGTACTCGGTTATATGTGTTGCCGAATACCCCAACTAGTACACAAACCAAAGCCATATCGATTCTGATCCACAAAATTTGCTGCATCCACATTACACTTAAAATGACCTTCATGTGGTTTCTTCCATTCATCACTTGATGTTTCGAAAATTAGATGCACATTCCGGTGAGTATTAATATTATGCACTTGTTGCCAATGATAAAAATTATCCCGAGCCAAATTAATGGAAATGAGGGGATAAGGCATAAGATCATTCCAAACCTTGTCATTCCTTCTTCGCCAAAGACACCAAAGAACATTCAACAATTCAATTTTCTTATGATTGGCTAACTTGTGGAGGAGTTCAAATATCACATCAACGAAACTTTCTGCATTAGAAAAAAAGCTGCAGGAAATATTATAAATAGGAGAGAGCAACCAGACTTGCTTTGCATGTATACAATCATAAAACGCATGCCACTCAGATTCTAGATTCTCATGGCATAAAGGACAAATGGCTGAGACATTCACTCCCTTTGATGTAAGACGTTGGCATGTAGGAAGAACTCCACGTAGGACTCTCCGAAGGAATAATTTCAGTTTCTGCGGGACTTTTAATCTCCATATTTCTATCCAATCACCTGGGACTCGAAGATAATGATTATCTACCAAATTCTCCATAATGAAATTATATGAAGATTTGACAGAATAGGAACCATCTTTACTGTGCTTCCAGATAAGTTTGTCTTCCTCATTAAAATGATATAATGGCATAGATAAAATGGCATGGATATCTCGCTGATTGAATAAATTGTTGATCAAAGCATGATTCCAAGAGGCAACTTGTGGATCAAATAAATCATAGACACGAAGATTCTCAAAACCAGTAGCAGGTACTGTGGAGATATAGCTATCATGATCTCTCAGCCATGAAGAATTCCAAACACATATTCTAGTACCATCTCCCACATGCCATATGGATCCATTTTTAACCACTACATGTGAAGCAAAGATACTACGCCATACAAAGCTTGGGTTATGGCCCAAATGGGCACCCAAAAAATCAGAATTTGGAAAATATTTGGCTTTGAAAACACGAGAAACTATAGTATCTTGGTTGGTAGCAAGCTTCCAACCTTGCTTCCCTAGCATGGCCAAATTGAAGCCATAAAGGTGACGGAAACCCATACCTCCATATTCTTTGCGCATTGTCAAACGATCCCATCTAAGCCAATTAATTCCTTCGCCACTGTTTCTGTTAGATCCCCACCAAAACGAGTTCAGCATTCTTTGAATCTCCTCTCCCAAGGTTGTAGGTAATAAAAAAGTGCTCATACAATAAGTAGGGATTACTTGAGGAACAAATTTGATGAGAATTTTCCTACCAGCCTTGGATAAGTGCTTGCTTGACCAATGCTGAATTTTCCTCCAGATCCTATCCTTGATATGGTTAAAAATAGCTTTTTTTTTGCTCCCCCCACCATAGATGGAAGACCAAGGTATTTTCCAGTGCCTAAGCATTGAGTCACTCCCAAAAAAGAAGAGATTTGATCCTTGACATCTTGAGCTGTATTTCTACTGAAAAATATTTCTGACTTTTGAAGGTTAACTGCTAGGCCTGAGGCTTTTTCAAAAAAATTTAGGATATTATTAAGAACATCAGCCTCCTCACTAGTTGCCCTGCAAAACATAAAACAATCGTCAGCAAATAAAAGATGTGTGAGGAGGGGAACTCCTTTACACACTTTGATGCCATGGATGTCTCCTTTAGCTTTAGCTTTCTTCATCAAACATGATAGCCCCTCCATGCAAATAATGAAAAGATAGGGTGACAATGAGTCCCCCTGCCTTAAGCCTCTCCCAGGAATAATGGGTCCAATAGCATCTTCATTGACAAGAACATTAAAATTTACAGATTCAAAGAACATGCTCATCCAAGCTATCCATTTATCATTAAAACCCATTTTTGCTAACATAGCTTTCAAATAATTCCAATCCACTTTATCAAAGGCTTTGTGTAAAGGCAAAATCACAAGAATGGGGGTTGAATTGTGATTTATAAAAATTTTCGCAAACATTTTATAAAAAGCGTATAACGTCTGTAGAATAGAAGAAACAGTTTTTGCTGGAAACATTTAACAGACGATAAGTTACAGAAGAAAGTCTTTTTAAGAAAATAGGTTTAAATCACAAGACAAAGTCAGTTCAAGCAGGTATAAGAGATAAAAGATCAGGAAAGACCACAAGAATTTATACTGGTTTGTCTCACCTTGAGACTACGTTCAATTCTTGACAAACCACCAAGTTCCACTAACTTTCACAAGTTACAATTATTGTTCATTGCCACTTCTGGCACACCCAAGTAGTTTTTCACACTTAGCCTCTCCAAACTAAAAACCCAAGTATTCTTTACTACCAAGCCACTTCTGACTCTTAAACAAATCATAAGATTTGTTTTTGTAAGGGGCACACAGACTTTTTAACTTTTGTCTTACAGATGGATATACAAGGTTAAGATCGTAGTCTTTTTCTCTCAGGATACACAAAGTGGTTGGAGGGCTTTACAAATAGAATTTACAAGAGAAAGAATGAAGGCTTGAAAGAATGCTTGAATTATGAATTTAGTTCGTGTGTTGTATATTCAGCACTTCAAATCTTCTTCTATATATAGACTTGCTGATGAAGTAACCGTTGTCTCTAAACGGTCTTCTTTCTTGTGTCTGACCAGCATCTGAAGGAGAGTGGTTGAAGGGCATTTAATGCGAGCAATAAATGCTTGTCACCAACTAGTCATTCTGAGCTGATAAAGCATTCTGCTTATCTTTCTTGAGATATACTCCATATCCTTCTATTGCAGCGGTCACATCGCTTGCTCAGACAAGTACTCATTGCTAGCTGTAGCCCGTCTTTTGAGGCGAGGGGAACTTCTAATACTTTGACTCTTCTTTCTGTTTCCCTTTATGCACTTCGACAGATTCTAGGAGGATGTTCTATGAACATTCCCTACAAAATAGATTACAAAATGATAGTGCATTTACTATGCCTTTAAATGCTTCTTCAGACTTAAACGTTTGTTTGCATATCATCTGTATCTTATGGACGCAGATGCAACGTTTTCGTCTGTTGGCATTTATAAGACATAATCTTTTTACTTAATATTTGTTTTGCATAAAATCAAAATTATTGAGGATCCTGATTCGTCTTATGACTTAACAATCTCCTCCTTTTTTATGATGCCAAACAACTATTGTAAAAAGATGCATCATAGCTACTTATAACATAAACTATAAGCATAGAATATAAACAGAGAGAAAAGAAGACTTAGGTTTGATGAGCAATCAAACAACTCATCTTATTGAAAGGTTTTCACATCAAGATGATGTGTTTTTACAGACAATAGATAAAAATAGAAAAAAAATACTCTCCCCCTTTCTTTGTCAGCTTGTGCTTCCCCTCAGATGCATCCCTATCTTCATGCTTTCTTTTTACTCTTCTCTTCTCCCCCTTTTGCATTGCGATTAGCAAAACCTGGTCCCCCAAGAATTGGACCATTAGAATCAGAGGTGTTAGAGTTAGAGTCTGATGAAAGTACCATAAGGGATCCTGGTGGAATGGGAGTGCATCTGCGGCGGTGGCTTCTAAAGAAGGCATCAATGTTGATCTACTTCTTGAGCTCAGACTCTAGAGCTTTCTTGTCTTCCAGAGCTTGACGCAGAGCTTTTCTGGTTGCCCAAAGTTCAACATACAGATCATAGACTTCTCCATCAGAGATGAGAGGTCTGTATGGAACAATGACATCTTCTGGTTCTTGCACAATGCCCAAAATAAGCTTGGAGAAGAAGAAGGTTGAGTATGGCAGCTCCACAGCAAAAGAGAAGTCCCTATCAGATTGATAGTAGAAGGTAGACTTCCAAGGCATGAGTTCTGAAGGACCAGATGAGGATGGGAAAGGCTGATTTCCTTTGCATTGATAGCATCTTCCTATCTTCAGATGATACCTATCTGCAGGAGGCTTGTCTTTAGGCTCCAGACCAAAGCAGAAAGCATTAAACTTCTTGACCCGTCTGATGGTCTTCAAATCTTCAGACGTTCGTTTAGCATTTGATTTCTAAAGAATGGCCTTAATCTCTCGTCTGAAGGGCCTGCCTTTGCAAACGCGAATGTTCCTTTAGGGAGCATCTTATTCTTCGACTTTCTCCTTGCCCTTATAGTTCAAGATAGGAAGGACTGGAATGACCTTGTCCAACGCAAGCTTGAACTGAGTCTGTTTGGAGGCCATACAGTGAAATTGTGTGCCTAGGAAATGAGGCATCGTCTGTGCTCTTCTTTGGATCTTCCTGAAGGAGTTTTGCCTCTTCTTTATCTCCTCCTTATACGTCTGCAGCTTTATGCGCAACTCTGTAGAGTAGTATGAAGATTCCCATAAATTAAATGTTGGACTTACTTCTGGATCGTCCAAGTTGAGATCTTCAGAGTAGACAGAGCGTCCAAGCTCAGCATGATTCTCGGGGAGAATCACATTGAGATAAGCTAGCAGTCCCATCATTTGTCGTAGGTTGACAGGCTCATAGAAAGGAACCTCATCAGTTAGCACTGAGAGCCGTCGCCAGACTGAGGCTACAGGAGGGTAGCTTCGTCTGCCACGCGGGTTATGCTTAGAGATTAGTGTGTTAAGAGCAAGTGGTGATGTTTGTCAAGGCGGGAAGATCCTGAACTGAGGTTCCTCCTTATAGCATGAGAGAGCAGGTAGTTCTTCTTTTGGAAGGACTTCATAGTTGGGAAGACTGAAGGGATTAATCCTAGGAACACCTTTCTTCCATAACTCAATGAAGTTAATGGAATCAAGCAGGAAAGCTTGATCCTCATCAGTGCAGATGCCCTTCCTTCGCCATTCCCTGTTGCAATGTTCCCATTTATTCACTTTTCGGCACTTCCACCAACGATAATATTTGACGTTAACATCTGGGTCTGTTGGTGGTTGCACTGGAGGGAGTGGAATGTTGGGACTTCGTCGGATGATCTAGTCATACCCTCTGTACTTTGGAGCTAAGTCCAAAGCTAGACTTCCAAAGATATATCCGAGAGAAATAGTGGCCTTGGCAGCATACCTTCTTCGTCTGAAAAGTTCGTCTTCAGTCAGAGTCTGAATTTATTCATTAGTCTAACTCTGAAGTTCATTAGTAGATACAGATGATGTGCCACCATAAATGGCCATCTGCTTGGCAGCACGATCTACTTCAGATTGTGCTACATGCTCATCTACTTTCTTTTCACCCTCTTCAGTGATTGGTCTGTAGATGGCACGAGGACCTGAGTCATTAGTTTCAACTAGGTCTTCTCCAATCTCAAGACCTTGGGCACTTGCCTCTAGAGCAGACTGAAGAGCTTAATTCAATTCTTCTATTTCAGCTTCGTTTGCATCTTCGTCCACTGTGAGCGTCTGAAACGCCTTTTACTTAGCAGCAATCTCTTTAGATGCGATTTTAGTTGTTTGAATCAGGGCAGATTCAATTCTTGTCAGATCTTCCATAGTTGCCTGCCTCTGTTCTTCTTCAGACAAAGTCTTGATAGACTCATGAACAGCTTCCTCAATTGCTTCTTCTTCGGCATTTTCGTCTGCAGGGGCCAAGACCTCTTCAGTAGCTCTCCTTTTCAACTCTTCATCTGATAGAGTCTTGATAGACTCTACCATAGTTTGTTCCAGCTCCTTCTTCTCGAGGCTCTTGTCTATCTTGGCCTTCTTGGCAGCCTCCTTCCTTGATAGCTCCTGAGCTTTCCTGATAGCTGTTGCTTCCTTCTTGCCAGCAGGTGGAGGAAAAGATGAAGCTCTAGGCTTAGGTGCAGGCTTGGGTTTGGAATAGGTTTGAGGTTTGAGGGGAGGTGCATCAAGAATCTGAACATCAGATTCTTGGGTTTAAGTTGGTGAAGGTTGAGGTGCAAGTTAAGGTTCTGGTTAGGGTTAAGGTTGGGATTCCCGTGAGGTGGTGAGTTTGGCTTTGGTGACGATGCGGATTTTGGTGGCTCTAGTGAAGGGCTTTTTGAGAGGGGGTTCAGAGATAGGTTCAAATGAAGTTTCTGTAACCTTTCTCTTAAGAGATGAGGGAGGATATGAGGGTGGTTGTTGTTTGGGCTTTTTGGGTTAGTCGGAGGATGGAGGTTGTGTGCGTCTGGTGGTTGGTTTGGTTTGTGCCTGTGCAGGCTGAGGCTGAGGTAAAGTCTGTGTCTTTGCTACAAACGTAGGTTCTTTAGACGGTTCCTTCTTGGGCTCCTTCTTCACCTTTCCTCCTTGCTTATTTACCCACTCAGGAAATTTGTGAGCTATTCCCATCCTCACAAAAGTAGTCCTTGAGACCTGAGTAGCTCCTCCAGAGGCTTCAAACTCAGTCAAATCAACACTAGCATCCCTCATCAGTTGTGTAAACAACATGCAGTAAGGGATGAGGTTCTTCTGCTTCTTCGTTGAGAATCTGTCTTTGAAGGCTTGCTCCAAATGATAGAAGATCAGATCAGGGAGATTGATCTTTTCTCCTACCACTATGTTGTAGATGCAGAATCTATCCCTTTCGTTGACTTGATCCCTTGATCCTGTCCTAGGGAGCACGATGCTGAAGAGCATGTTGTGTAGAAGTCTATAGATGTGGGTCATGTTGGCAGACCTAAGAAAGTTCTTCATGGCTGCAGCTCTCTTCTTAGGGTCTACGTCTGCCGGCCTCACTCCATCATAGAGAAGTTTGTCCACTGTTTCTTGAGTAATGGTCTTCTCCCAGTCTTTGTAAAAAATAAGTCCCTTCTCAAGACATCCAATAGCCTTAGCTATGGTTGCAGGGCTGATTTCCACCATTGTCTGATCAATGGTGCCCCTGATGCATTGGTCGTCTTCCATCTTTGCGGTCCCCCAGAAGAGGGCATAAGGGCCATGGTACCAGACGTTGTGCTTCCCAATAAAATTGGTCCACCCAACTCTAGCGAACATGTCCTGAACGTCGAAACCTTCCCTTGCTAGCTCCTTCAGTCTTGCCCACTTTCCAGGGATGAAAAGCTCTTCTGGAAAAATTGCAGTTGCTTCATCCATGTTGCGGATGAGAGGTGTAGCAGAGGATGAAGCTTGCTTCTTTGGTGCCATTTTAGTTCACAGAAAGTTAGGTTTTAAAAAAGAGAAGATGAGCAAGTTTTTATCTATGAAGTCTTGAGAAACTCAGAGAATTTTAGAGAGATTAGAAAGATCAAAGGAACATTATTCTTTAGGCACTTTGTCCTTTTATACCAGAGGAGATGAGAGGAGAGAGAAAATGTCATAAAAAGAGCGATTTAAAGGTATTAAAAACTTTTTGAAAACTGTCTCATCATGGCGAAAAGGGCGGCACACGTTTTGAGAGAAACGAAAAGACTTGTAACCGTTGTGAACGTGGGGCTTTTATCGTCTGTACACTTGAACGCACATTAGTTCCAACAGATTAATGAAAATAGATAAGATGAAAGGTATTGTCTGATGAATGCAAACATTAATCTGAAAGCATGTGCATATGCAGATGATCCCTAATACAGACGAAACGTTCTTCTAACAAAGGTTTTGTAAAGATATCAACCCATTGGTGATTTGTATCTATAAACTTAATATCAAAAACACCTTTTTGAACATGATCACAAATAAAATGATATTTGATTTCAATATGCTTTGCCTTAGAATGTTGTATGGGATTTTTAGATAGATTAATTGCACAAGTGTTGTCATGATATACAGGTATATTGTTTTCAAAACTAGAGTAATCTTCTAACTGATACTTTACCCATAACAGTTGTGAGCAGCAACTGGTAGCAGACACATATTTAGCTTCTGCAGTTGATAGAGCAATTGAGTTCTGCTTCTTGCTTGCCCATGAGATGAGACAGGGTCCAATGTAGTGGCATCCTCCACTTGTACTTTTTTGTTCAACTCTGTCTCCTGCATAGTCTGCATCGCAGTATCGTACTAACCTGAAATCTTGATTTTTGTTATAGAACAGACTAAGGTTAGTGGTTCCTACTAGATATCGTAAGATCCTTTTAATAGCTTTAAGATGAGACTCTCTAGGATCTGACAGAAATCTAGCACACAAACAGATGCTATGCATAATATCAGGTCTACTGGCTGTAAGATAAAGAAGTGAGCCAATCATACCTTTATAGATCGTCCGATCTACTGGTTTACCTGATTCGTCTTTGCTTAAGGGACTGGAAGCATGCATAGGTGTTTTCATTGGATTAACATCTTCCATTTTGAACTTCTTAAGAAGCTCCCTTGTATACTTCTGCTGATGAATATAGATTCCCTTGCTATCTTGTTTGATCTGAAGTCCTAAGAAGAACTTAAGTTCTCCCATCATACTCATTTCAAACTCGCTTTTCATCAGATCAGAAAAATCCTTACAAAGAGATTCATTAGTAGCTCCAAAGATAATATCATCAACATAAATTTGAACTATAATGAAATCTTTGCCAACTTCTCTTCTGAAAAGAGTAGTGTCTACTTTGCCTCTCATAAAACCATTTTCTAAAAGAAAAGAGCTCAATCTGTCATACCAAGCACGAGGTGCTTGCTTCAAACCATATAGAGCCTTTTTTAGTTTAAAAACATGATCTATAAGAGTGGAATCTTCAAAACCAGGAGGTTGTTTAACATAAACTTCCTCTTCAATAAAACCATTTAAAAATGCACTCTTAACATCCATTTGAAAAAGCTTAATGTTTTTATGAGCAACAAATGCAAGCATGATTCTTATAGCTTCTAATCTAGCTACAGGAGCAAAAGTTTTAGTGAAATCTATACCTTCCTGCTGGTTATAGCCTTGAGCTACTAACCTAGCTTTGTTTCTTACCACTTTTCCTTGCTCATCCAATTTGTTTCTGAAGACCCATCTTGTTCCAATGATGCTTTTATTCTTTGGCTTAGGAACTAGAGTTCAGACGTCGTTTCTGGTAAACTGATTTAATTCTTCTTCCATGGCTAAGATCCATTCATCGTCTGCCAGGGCTTCGTCTATCATTTTTTGCTCTATTTATAAGACGAAAGCATAAGATGCTTGATCTCTTAAGGATGATCTGGTCTTTACGCCTTCTTTCTGATCTCCTATGATATGATCTTATGGATGATAGGTTACAAATTTCCAGTCCTTTGTTTGTGGTTGAGAGCTAGACGCTTCTTCAATCTGAGGAAGAATTTCTTGAGGAGGTTGAATTTCGTTTGACTTTGGTGCTACAGACGGACCTATATGCAAAATTGCAAAATCATCCTCAAGATCTTATAGTCTCCTATCAGATGTTAGTCTATCATTGAACTTAACATGGATATGTTCTTCTACAACTGAGGTTCTAGTATTGAAAACTCTGTAAGCCTTAGATGTATCAGAATAACCTAGAACGACACCCTTATACACCTTAGAATCAAATTTTCCTAATTGATCTTTGGTATTTAAGATGTAACACTCACATCCGAAAGGATGGAAGTAAGCAATGTTGGGTCTTCTTCCTCTCCATAGTTCATATGGAATCTTTTCAATAATAGGTCTGATCAATACTCTATTTTGAACATAACAAGTAGTGCTCACAGCCTCTGCCCAGAAATGTTTAGGTAGAGAATTCTCACAGAGCATGGTCCTAGCCATCTCTTATAGAGTTCGATTTTTCCTTTCAACTACCCCATTTTGTTAACGTGTTCTCGGTGAAGAAAAGTTGTGGAAAATCCCATTCTTTTCGTAGAAAGATTTGAACTCAACATTTTCAAACTCAGTTCCATGATCACTTCTGATGCTAGAGATGCAAAATCCTTTTTCATTTTGAACTTGTTTACAGAATATTTCAAAGACCTTGAAAGACTTATGTTTATGACCTAAGAAGTATATCCATGTGTATCTTGAATAGTCATCAACAATAACTAAGCCATATTTCTTTCCGCCCAGACTCAACGTTCTAGTAGGACCAAATAAATCCATATGCAAGAGTTGCAACGGTCTGGAGGTGGAAACAACATATTTAGATTTAAAAGATGTTTTAATTTGTTTCCCCTTTTGACATGCTTTACAGAGAAGATAAGTTTTCCAAAAAATCTCAGGCAATCCTCTTACTAAACCCTTTTTCAAAATTTTCGAAATGTGTTTCATATTCACATGCCCAAGCTTTTTATGCCAAATCCATCTTTCATCTTCTCTGGATAGTAGACACGTTACCTTCTGCTTGCTAAGATTTATAAGATCAATTTCATACAGATTGTTGTGTCGTTTGGCAGAAAAGACAGACTTGCCATCATCTATTTTGACTATACATCTGTCCTTGTTAAAGGAGATGATATAACCATTGTCACACAATTGACTTATGCTCAGCAGGTTATACCTCAGACCTTCAACATATAGGACATTGTCTATAGAGGTTAGGGATGACATACCAACTTTACCTACACCTGTGATGCATTCTTTTCCATGCCTCTAAAGGTAATTGCTCCACGTTCAACTAGCTTTAGGTCTAGGAACATAGACCTTTCTCCTATCATGTGTCGTGAGCAACCACTGTCCAGGTACCAGCTCAAACCCTTGCCTTTTCCTACCAAGGATATCTGAAATAGGAATAATCTGAGACTTTGGTACCCAAATCTTCTTGGGTCCAACAACATTAGTGCCCTTAGACATTTGCTTCTTCTTGTGTATACATCTGAACTTGGAGTGTCCAGACTTTCCATAGAAGTCACATTTGTCTGGATCAGATTGAGTAGAAGCAGGTGCACCTTTTTCTAAGCCTAAACCAGATTTATCATGGGGATGTTGATGATATTTTAAAAGCATAGTGAAAGTGTTAGAGCTCTCCAAAAACTTCCCAAAATCCTTATTTAAACAGGCTACTTCTTCCCTTAGTTTTTCAACTATGGATGAATCGTCTGTTTGCCTTGGGGTACTAGTTTGACTTAGGCTCTCTTCAAGAGTCTTGACTTTTTCTTCCAGTTCTACATTTGATTTCTTCAGCAATTCTATTTCACAAACAGACTGTTTGAGTTTTTGTTGAAATTTTTTACATTGCTGAGAGATCATATGACAGTTATGAAGTAAAAAGTCATAAGGCATCTCTTCTTCATCGTCTGATGAAGAACCAGATGAGCTTTCAGATTCAGAACAAGTTTTTACCTCAACTTTTTCTTCTGTCTCTACCATCAAACAGATATTTGCTTGCTTATCGTCTGAGCTACTGCTTTGCTCACTGTCTGAGTCGTCCCATGTGGCCATCAGACACTTCTTCTTTTTCTTACCACCATAGGACTTCTTTTTCTTTAGCCTTGGACATTCAGACTTCATGTGTCCAAGTTTGCTGCACTCGAAGCAGATGATCTACTGACTATCCTCCTTATTTTTCTTCTTGAATCTGGAATCCTTTTTCCTGGAGGACTATCTGAACTTGTTTTTCTTCTTCAGCATCTGCTTGAACTTTCTTGCCATTAGGACAACCTCATCGTCTGTAGATCCGGCAGAGCTTTCGTCTGATTCATCTGACTGAACAGTTTGAACCTTCAGAGCCTTGGGGGTTCTTTTCTTTTCTTCATTTTTGGTGCTGGTTTCACCAACTTTGAGAGTAGCGGAATTGTTTACGTTGTTTATAGGCAGTTGGTCTCGGTTCTGCAAATGCACTTCATGCACTCGTAGAACTCCCAACAATTCATCCCAAGACAAGGTTCTCATGTTCCTTGCTTCTTAAATAGCTGTGGTCTTGGGTTCCCACACTTTGGGCATACTATCAAGAATCTTCAGATTGATCTGAGCTTTAGTATATGTGTGCCCAAGAGATTCCAGGTCTGAGAGAAGAACCTGAAGTCTCCCAAACATGTCATCAACACTTTCTCCTTCTTTCATGGAGAAACTCTCATAGTGTCTGGTCAGAGTGACAGCTTTCCTTAGTTAAACATCTTCTGTTCCCTCATAGTTGGTGTAGAGAGAATCCCAAATCTCCTTGGCCGATTTTAGTCTACGCACCTTCTTGTACTCATTTCTAGTTAAAGCACAGGTCAGAGTATATCTGGCCTTGTTGTTGAGTTGAAGGATGTGTAGTCATCTTGAGTCCATTAATCTTCGGGCCTTGTGATGGGAATATCTCCATTCATGATGATGTTCCATAGTTGATACTAATTGGACTTGATGTACATCTCCATGCGGTCTTTCTAGTAAGGATAGTCATCTCCAAGAAAGGCTGGAGGCCTTGTTAGAGAGGCTCCCTCGAGAATAAACTGATTGTCATGATTGGCCATCTAGATCTTTTCCTCTAGACACGGTCATGTGCTCAATCCTTAGAGGCTGAGCTCTGATACCAAACTGTAAAGGCAAAAATCACAAGAAGGGGGGTTGAATTGTTATTTATAAAAAAATTTGCAAACTTTTTGTAAAAAGCGTATAACGTCTGTAGAACAGAAGAAACGGTTTTTGTAGAAAACGTTTAACAGACGATAACTTACAGAAGAAAGCCTTTTTAAGAAAACAGGTTTAAATCATAAGACAAAGTCAGTTCAAGCAGGTATAAGAGATAAAAGATCAGGAAAGACAACACAAGAATTTATACTGGTTCGTCTCACCCCGAGACTACGTCCAGTTCTTGGCAAACCACCAAGTTCCACTAACTTTCACAAGTTACAAGTATTGTTCATTACCACTTTTGGCTTACCCAAGTAGTTTTTCACACTTAGCCTCTCCAAGCTAAAAACCCAAGTATTCTTTACTACCAAATCACAAGATTTGTTTTTGTAAGGGGCTCACAGACTTTTTAACTATCGTCTTACAGACGGATATACAAGGTTAAGGTTGCAGTCTTTTTCTCTCAGGATACACAAAGTGGTTTGAGAGCTTTACAAATAGAATTTACAAGAGAAAGAATGAAGGCTTGAAAGAATGCTTGAATTATGAATTTAGTTCGTGTGTTGTATATTCAGCACTTCAAATCTTCTTCTATATATAGACTTGTTGAGGAAGTAACCATTGTCTCTAAACGGTATTCTTTCTTGTGTCTGACCAGCATCTGAAGGAGAGTGGTTGAAGGGCATTTAATGCGAGCATTAAATGCTTGTCACTAACTAGTCATTCTGAGTTGATAAAGCATTCTGCTTATCTTTCTTGAGATATACTCCATATCCTTCTATTGCAGTGGTCACATCGCTTGCTCAGACAAGTATTCATTGCTAGTTGTAGCGCGTCTTTTGAGGCAAGGGGAACTTCTGATACTTTGACTCTTCTTTCTGTTTCCCTTTATGCACTTCAACAGTAAAACAGATTACAAAATGATAATGCATTTACTATGCCTTTAAATGCTTCTTCAGACTTAAGCGTCTGTCTGCGTATCATCTGTATCTTACAGACCAGATGCAACGTTTTCGTCTGTTGGCATTTATAAGATGCAATATTTTTACTTAATATTTGTTTTGCATAAAATCAAAATTATTGAGGGTCCTGATTCGTCTTATGACTTAACACTTTGCTAATGTCAATTTTCAGGGCAAACTCAACAAATTTACCATTTCTCTTACAATTCATGTGATGAATGGTTTCAAAGGCAACTAAAACATTATCAAGAATAGAACGACCCTCAATGAAAGTTGACTATTCTAAGGAAATGCATTTACAAAGATAAGGTTTAATTCCATTTGCAAGGACTTTTGAAATAATTTTGTGCAAGACATTGCAAAGGGATATAGGCCTCAAATCACACATGGAAGAACCTTGTTCCAGCCAAGACACACCAGCATGAAAATTTTCTTCACCACAGAGATCCCAAAAGCGCTTATAAAAAGCAGGATTGAAACCATCAGGCCTAGGAGACTTGTCTGAATGCATTTGGAAAAGAGGTTTCCTGAATTTCCACATATGGAAATGAGCAAGCAAAGCCTGATTATCCTCTTTAGTCAATCTACAATTCGCTTGAGCTACTATTGCTTCAATATCATTGGCACCACCATCAAAGAGATTTTCAAAATAATTTTTTGCAACTTCACAAAGCCCTTCATGATCAACAACATTTCTGCCAGCATCATCTGTAAGATTACGAATTAAATTACGTTTTTTCCTGGAACTTGCAACATCATGGAAAATTTTGGTATTAGCATCTCCATCACAAAGCCAATAAACTTTGGCTCTTTGTTTCCAAAAATTTTCCTCTTGGGTGAGAAGCAGACTCAACTGATCACGAGCTTCAAAATATTATTTTATAGACTCAGCATCATCTTTATTTCTAAGTGTCTCAATTTGACGTCTACAAGCATTTATAGGAATTCTGAATCTGCTACCCAGCCTCCTACCCCATGCGTCAATTTCAACTGAACAATTATGAAGTTTGGATAAAATATCATATGACAAATTGCTACACCAAGCTGAGTCCACCAAAGGATAAAGATCATTTTCCTCAAGTCAATGATTTTCAAAACGAAAACGTTTTAGAGAAAGTGAGACCTTTCTTTGGCAAAAAGATTCAAAATAATTGGAGAGTGGTCAGAATTACAAGCCACTACATTGAAGAGATGACAGTTAGCAAATACATCCAACCAGTCTTGTGTAGCCATGGCCCTAACCAGCCATTCCTCCTTTTCATCAAGTGAGCCAACACTTTTAAACCAAGTAAAAGGGTAACCTTCCAGCGGGATGTCCACCAAATTAGCATGAGTAACAGCATCTCTAAAACCTTGAATCAACCAAGAAGGGTGATCCACTCTTCCTTTCTTTTCATCACTTGATAAGAGATCATTAAAATCTCCCATAATACACCACGGAAGAGAAGTGTCAGTTGCCAAATGTCTCAGTAAGTTCCAAGAATCTTTACGACGACATCGTTTAGGAAAGCCATAAAACCCAGTGAATCGCCAGTCAAGTGCATAAGGATGGTGAACATGCACATTAATAAAATTTGGAGAGAAATTTAAGAGTTGAAAGGAAAATGGGTCTTTCCAAAAGAGAGCTAAACCTCCACTACGACCAGAACAATCAAACAGCAAATGAAGAAACAAAGCCTAAGAGCACTCTGATTTCTTCAATGACGATGGCTAGCGTGCCACAGTTACAAAGATGTGGCACCGTGCCACAGTTTTTTTCAGCCATCAAATATAACTATTTAAAATTGGATAAAATATATTTTTGATTTCTTATTTTATCTTGATTTTTATTTTTAGCCCCTCATAATTTTTTTTACTATTTTTAGTCTCTCATAAATTGTTCTGTTCTGTTTTTAGCCCTTGACGTATTTCAACTATTAAGTGATGACATGGCAGACATAAACTGTGTATGTGAAAATTTCCTAATTAAGTTTCTAGTGACTTTTAACCGCTACAAATTTTTTGTCAGTCAGAAATGTTTACTTTTGTAACATTTCTTGTGATTTCAGAAAATCTGGTGTTCGATATTTTGATTTTTTTAATTATTTTTTTAACATTTTTGACAGTTTTAGTTTGCCAGAAAATTTGCAGTAATTAAAAATCGCTAGAAACTTAAATAGAAAATTTTCAAGCACAAATTATGCTCGTCACGATATCACTTAACAGTTAAAATTAATGTCAGGGACTAAAAACAAAAGAAAACAATTTTTGAGAGACTAAAAACACAAAATTTATGAGGGACTAAAAATAGAAATTTAGATAAAATGAGAGACCAAAAATATATTTTATCCTTTAAAATTCAACGGTTTGGACATTTTATAATTTTTTGAATATATAACATTATTAGTATCACACTGCTTATTTTAATTTATGATTTTATCCAATTTTAAATAGTTATATTTGATAGCTGAAAAAAACTGTGGCACGGTGCCACATTTTTGTAACTGTGGCACGCTAGCCACCGTCTTCTTCAATTCTCCTTGCATGAACTAACGTTTCTGAAACAAAAAGAACATCCGGGTGATAGGACCGAACAAGGTCACGAAGTGATTGAACTGCACACGGGTTGCCCAGGACCCGACAGTTCCAACTTAGGAAACTCATTGCTCTTGGCAGGCCTGGTTGCCAGGTCCTGCCAGTAAAAAAATGGTCAACACTTTGACCAGGGTTTGGAACAATTGGAATCTTATCGTCATCCTCATGAGCAAGGCCATCATTATTGTTGACGGCAGCAGTGACAATCTTACGTTTCTTCTCCCCAATTATAACGTCAGTTGCCATAGAATCATGGCACGAATTATTGGCATTTAATTTCGTGCAATCAAAATCTGTTGAATTAGCCGGCTGATCATTTGTGCGCAGGTGAATAGAATATTGGGATTTTGATAGAAAGCTGTCATTAAATTCACACGTTTCTGTACCTCCGCATTTTAATGGCATTTCATTTTGTGAATTGAAATTGCCATTTAATGCACCACCGTACTTTCTCTGTTCCAGATTATATGATGTTTTAGAGAAAAAAATTTGTTCCAAAATATATGACATTTTACAAAATTAATGTTACATTAAATATTTTTTTCCAAGACTATTCTTAATTAATACTTAGTGGGAGTATTGTAGTATGAGTAATTAATTAGAGAGATAAAAAATATACTAGGAAATTACCTAATATTTTCTAGAAAATTCAATAAATTAATTACATTCCTTAATACCTGTGCCAAAACCTTAAACATCATATAAATTGGAACAGAGGAAGTAACTGCTAGTGCCACCATGCAACGTCGAACCTTGCGAATTCAAGCTAGGACCATCACCACGTAACCACCTACCACGATTGTTTCTGGCACCATTTCTCATGGTCGCCCTTAGAACTGGACCCCAAAGTCTCGTCTCGAGCCATCATGATCAACCTCTTTGATAGAGACTCCACGCATTGGATGCCAAACATCAGCCATACGCTCCTTCAACATATGAACTCTGAACAATCCCTAACAGTTAATCAAGTAAAAACGTAATTTTACACATTTAAATCCCTAACAAAGGAAAAAACAATTTCCAAAAGTTTTTCAGCATTCCGGATCGAATGGCGGGGTTAGAATACTGAAATTCCTTCGCAACAAATCTTGAAAAGGATTAGTTCCTATAAGATAAAAATAGGGCGTTACATCAATAATTATAATATGTTTCTACACAAGGGACAATTCCTATCCTAGTGGAAGCAAAAGGAATATTAAAAATTGGTTTAATTACTCTTTTGTTTCCTATACTTGTATCATTTCTACGTTTTGGTTCCTATGCTTAGAAATGACTTATTTTAATCCTTATACAAACACGTTGGATTACTTTTGATCCCTGCTATTAAATGTGTCATAACTCCATTAGGTAAAATTTTGCTACAATTTTTTTTACAAATTATGACTTTAGCAACAAATTTATGGTGATTTTACGACACCGGCCAATTACTATTTAGTGGCAATGTTAGTTAATGGAGTTAAGACACAATTAACCATCAGGATTAGGATCAAAACATAATTAAAAGTGTTTGTGTAGGAACTAAACCAAGTAATTTCTAGGTATAAGAGCCCAAATGTAAAAATAGTACAAGTATAGAATCAAATGAAAAATTAAACCTTAAAAATTTCAAAACTGTGATATTGACCACATGTAACTCACGACTAAGAAGAATTTCTACAAATGCTTAAAGAAATAAAAGTGAAAAATGACTAAAAAAGGAAACCAATATCAAAGAATGAAAAAAAGAAAGGAAAATTTTCTAAAAAGGAAAGAGAGTTGGACTACTACCGTCCCGTTTTCCAATATAAACTGCAAAGACTACATTTTTTATCTAGTGATTAAAAAATAATAAGAATTTTAAGTACATGTGAACTGTTAAAATAATTTACTAATATTTCTTATAAATAGTGAAAAATAAAAATGTTTCATTCATAGAAGTTATAGAAAGGTTATAGCACTGTTGTGCATTCTGTGTAAAGCATTGTGCATTCTGAAACGCATCTCATTTTATTTCAAATCTCACAAATTCAAAACTCTGATAGTTGACTCACTGTCAAGAAGTATTTCTACACATGTTTAAAGAAGTAGAAAATGGAAATTTACTAAGAGAGAAAATCATTCTACAAACCAACCCACGACATATTCTTTCCACCCTTCTTCTTTCACCACAAAATCAATCTTGTAACTCCTCAATTGCATTCCTTCTTATGTAATGTGATTTTTAATCATTGATTGATTGTTCTTTGTATATATATAGGTACTGAATCTGCTCGAGAGGTGTTTATTGATGAAGTCAACTCTGACAGATTTGTTCGTAGTACTATTCAAACGTGAATTTCACCAAGAGAACTCGACTAGTCAAAGTGAAGCTACGTCTCGGGAGATTAGTCTCGTGTCTTCTTCCTCCTCTAACTACGAGTCAGCAAAAAATAATCAAAGTAAAGCTAGTTAGACTAAATTTTTCATATGATCCCTTATCTTTATTTTAGGTTATAATTTGGTTCTTTATTTTTTAAAAGTTGTAAAATGATCATTTATCTTTATTTTAAGTTACAATTTGGTTCTTCTTTTTTTAAAAGTAGCAAAATGGTCTCTTAAGTCATTTTTTTATAGCATATTTATCCAAAAAAAAAAATACATTACTTCAAGAATAAACATGCTATAAAAAATTTACTTAAGGAACCATTTTGCAACTTTTAAAAATAAATGACTAAATTGTAACTTAAAATAAAAATAAATAAGGAACAATTTTGTGACTTTTAAAAAATAAATGATCAAATTGCAACATAAAATAAATATAAGGAACCATATGAATAATTTAGCCAACTAGTTATGAGCAAATCAAATGGGAAGGTATTGTTTGCTCAAGGGGAAGAAGATTTTGCCGACTTCCTTCTAAGTTTTTTGACTTTACCTTTGGGGCAGTGGCAAGATGAATCCAGAAACCTATTAAATGGGGGGCTAGATTTTTTTTTCTTCCTTTATAATTGTTTAAAATTTTAACTTTTAATAAATAATAATTTTTTAAAAAATATTTACTATTTTTACATGTAAAATTGAAATTAATTTTTATTTTAAATGATAATAATCTTAACTGTTACCATAATAACAACAAAAACACAACTAATTTTGCATAATTTTACACTAGTTATCATCTTAACTATTGTAATAATAACAATAAATACAACTAGTTTTACATAATTTTACACTAGTTAATCTTAACTAGTACTATAATAACAATATACACAATTAATTTTACACAATTTATACTAATTAATTTATAAATATATATGTATATACATGAAAAATTTCGAGAGAGGGTGGCTGGGCATGCCCGCCCCACTTTGGATCCGTCCCGCAGTGGTGCATACGTTGGGAGGATATGGATATTCTTCTGTGGGCAGCTTTGATGGGTTGTACAAGAGCATAGTTGGTTTAAATGAAAAATATTTTACACCTAAGGAAGAGAAGGACGTACATGCTTGTTGATCCCTGCATTGCCTCAAAGTTCATCTCAAACATAAGCAAGATGATGTTACCAATTTGTGAACAGCCTTTGTATTATACTAGTGTTAAGGATGGCACCAAAAAATGGTTGAACTTGGTGGATCCCAAGTCATCTAATGGTTATGCTAAGGGACCAGCAATATTCATGGCTACTAATGACTTGGCTGTGGCACCCATGTCTCCAATTTCGGTTTTATCTTTTGCTCAAGCGTTCTAAGATACCTCTTGATGACTTGAAGGAAAAAGTTGTCACCATTGGCAAGTAAGAGAGTTTATCTAAACCACCTATAGCTAATTTACTGCTTTTTCTTGCTTTTGTATTCACACTGGACTGATTTTCTGGTAGACTATACTCCCTTCTGCCGTTTCAATTTATATGACGTTTTAGAGAGAAAAAAAATTTGTTTTAAAATAGATGTCATTTTACAAAATCAATGTTGCAATAAATATTTTTTTTCCAAAGACTATCCTTAATCAATAATTAGTAAGAATAATGTATAGTAAGAGAAAATGAGTAATTAATTAGAGAAATAAATGGTATATTAGGAAGTTAATTAATATTTTCTATGAAATTCAACAAATTAATTACATTATTTAATACCTGTATCAAAATCTTAAACGTCATATAAACTATATATACTAGAACGGAGGGAGTAGTATGTTGCGGTTAATCATTTTACAATGTTGTCATGGTGCAGGGTCTCAGCATATTGAAAGCATCTTTGACCTCAAGATCAGCTCTGACAAATGGCCTCAGGCATTTGCTAACTGGTGTCAAGAAGGAGAAATGGTCTCAGCATATTGAAGTTGTTGAAGGTGGCTCTTCTTTTAGTGTTTTTAATCCACTAGGAATTTAGAATGAACTGTTGTCAGGCTCTTTTGGGTTTTCTATTGAAATCTTATTGACTCAATTTGTTCAAAAACAATTTCTTATGTTGTGATTGACTTGGGATATTGGTCAATTAGTCTAGTATTATGTGATAAGTAATAGGGTAAGTCAATCAAGTCCACTTCTGTTGTGGTTGCTTAAATTCTAGGTTTATTGTGTTTAAGAGTTTTCTGTTTTAAATAACTATGAATTTATCTCCTTTTGCAGTTTTTTTATTTTCTTTGTTCTGAAGCATACTTTATCGCCAAGAGTAAAGTAAATATATAGGCTTAATTGCATTTTTTATCCCCAATTTTTTTCATTTTTGGCGGATTTTACCCTCAACAAATTAATTTGACGCATTTTACCCCCAACTTTTTTTAAAAGTTACAAATTTTACCTTCCATAGTTGATGACGTGACATGCTGACATAAGCATAAAAAATGGGGATAAAATTCATCAAAAAATAAAAAGTTAGGGGTAAAATTTGCCAAAAATGAAAAAATTAGGGGTAAAATTTGCCAAAAAGTAAAAAGTTGGGGGTAAAAATTATAACTATTTTAGCATGTCACGTCATCAAAACTGTGGAGGGTAAAATTTGTAACTTTTAAAAAAGTTGGGGATAAAATGCGCCAAATTAATTTGTTAGGGGTAAAATCCGTCAAAAATGAAAAAGTTGAGAGTAAAAATTGCAATTAAGCCAAATATATAAGTTTCGGTGGATACTATCCTTTGTGTAAAATAATTTTAAATTTTATTATTCGTTAAATATTTAAGAATAGTCATGGAATTATATAGTTGGACGCCTGCTATCAGAATAATTGATTGATGTTATCCTCCTGCAATTTCTTTTTTCTTTTTTCTTTTTTTATTAAATAAAGTAAAATTGAATGTTTTTATTTTCTTCTGTATTGATTTTTTTATTTAACATTTTTTAATATAATATTTAGTGGATTAGTAAAATATTAGTAAGAAAATATAGTAGAAATATTATTTAATTTAGGCTAAATTATTCATATGATCCCTTATCTTTATTTTATGTTGCAATTTGGTCCTTTATTTTTTAAAAGTTGTAAAATGGTCCCTTATTTTTATTTTAAGTTGCAATTTGGTCCTTTATTTTTTAAAAGTTGCAAAATGGTTCCTTAAGTAATTTTTTTATAGCATGTTTATTCCAAAATGAATTAAAAAATACATTACTTAAGGGGTAAACATGCTGTAAAAAAATTAGTTAAGGGACCATTTTGTAACTTTTAAAAAATAAAAGACCAAATTGTAACTTAAAATAAAGATAAATGACCATTTTGCAACTTTTAAAAAATAAAGGATCAAATTACAACCTAAAATAAAAATAAGGGATCAATAGAGTAATTTAGCCTTTAATTTATACATACCATTAGTGCAATTAATGCAAAACATTTTTTTTCACAAATATCTATTAAAAATTTACTCTACTGTCATTTCCTATTAATGAATAAGACGATGTAGTTATAGGCTTAATTCTTCTTAAAGAAATACTATCTCCGATCCCTTTCATAAGAAATACTACGTAAAATACACTATCACTTGTTTCTTATAGGATAAATTAGGTTTTTAGTCTTTGAACTTGTATCAATTTTTGTTTTTAGTCCCTAAACTTTTATTTAATCGGTCTTGATTCTTAAACTATTTTTTTCGTTTGATTTTTAGTTTCTGCCATCAAGTCTCTCAATTAAAAGATGATGTGACAATTAATTTGTGACCTTTTTTTTCTGACGGTTAAAAACTGCCAGAAATTGTTTCCTAAATTTTTAAAAACTAGAGCGGGTGACCCGTGTCATGCACGGGTAAATATTGTTAATGAACATTTTTATTAAAAATAGAAATATTTTCTTAAATTTTTATTAAGAATTATTTATAATTAAAATATAAAATTTTTAATTATTAATTATTGGTGTACATTATAGATATATAGTTAATTATATATCTGGTAGACTATGATTTTTAAAATACAATAAATGCTAACAAAGGTTGGTCCAGTTAGTAAGGAACATACTCATATCCCACAAGGACGTGGGTTCGATTCCTGCTGCCGATGTGAGGACCTTGGTGGATAATATGTAAATACCTCTGTAAGCACTCATTAAGCCTTGAGGCCTGCCCTGGCCCTGATGAGCCCCCAGGACCTAATTCATCTAAACTTTATTTCAAAAAAAAAAAAAAATACAATAAATGGGAGAAATAAAAATTAGTTATATGTTAGGTAACATAGTAATTTAAATAATTATTATGAAATAATATTTCAATCAATCTAAAGTAATGGTTCATAGTTACAATAAAAAATCATTTTTTTTTATGAAATGACATTTTTAACTATATATTTTTAAATTAAAACCTAAATTCAAGCAATGCGTGCCATGTACGATACATATATTGATAAGGATGACAATAGGTAGGTCTGTGTAGGGTACTATAGGACACATCCCTATACTCGCACTTTTATAAACTCTCCATATTTGGACCCGTACCTGCTGAGTAATAACTTTAATACTGTTGTCCTTTCCCATTGATACCTAAATGTCCATACCCGTACATGTTAACTGCACTTTAATTAATATAAAAAATTGATAAATAAATAATATTGATTAAAATACTATAATAATTAAATTGAAATTCATTCAAAGATCTTTTATACAGCATAATCATAATCATAAAACATCATAAAAATTAAAATCGTATTCAAAAAATTAAATTCATATAAAAGTATGTATAAAAATTTAATTGCAAAGTAGTATTACTTTTGTGACATAATTAACTTCTTACTTGAAAAGATATATGATTCTAATATTTAGATATTTACCATTAGCACATCAACATTTAAGAAAGGGATATTATATCACCTTATTATTTATTATAATAAACCATTATAATAACCTTTAAATTCTATTTATTTAATAAAATTAAAAAGACTTCAATATTTTAATATTTTTCTCTCTCACTTTTTTCCTTCCAAATTAAAAGAAAGAATTTTTGTACAATTATTTATAATTTTTTTATAAAATGTACTACAATTTGTTTTATTTTCCAACTAAAATATACACCAGATAGAATTGATATAAAAAATAAAATAGAAATTAAATTCATATAAGAGTATAGATAAATTTGTTAACCACAAAATATTACTTTTATGATGACATAATTAGATAGATCATTCTAAAATATACATATTTACCATTACCAATCAACATTTTAAGAAAAAATATTATATCACCTTATTATTTATTATTACAACAATAGAATAACATTAATTCTGCACTACCCGGACTCAGCCCGACACCGAGTCAAGGGACCGGCCAAGTAAACGAAGATAGACTCAGACCAAAGCGGTTATAACGAGAAGTATATCTTACTAAAATATATGCAAAGATTAAGATAAAAGATCACTACTACAAAAAAGGCATTTAACATCGGTTATTTTAGGCTTTTAACATCGGTTATTAACCGATGTTGTATCGAACGATATTGAAAGTGGACAACTTTCAACATCGGTTCTTGAACCGATGTTAAAATACAATACAACATCGGTTCGGAGCACAACCGATGTCAAAGGATGCCCACATAGTGAAAATTATGTGTTGAAAACAACATCGATTTTTGCCAAAACTGATGTTGTTAGGTGACAAACAACATTAGTTATCCCAAAATCGATGTTGTTTGTGCCAAAATAGTCAAAATTATGTGTTGAAATCAACATCGGTTATGGCAAAAACCGATGTTGTTAGGTGACAAACAACATCGGTTGTCCCAGAACCGATGTTGTTTGTGCGCAAACAACATCGGTTTTGGAACAACCAATGTTGTTTATGCGCAAACAACATCGGTTCTAGGACAACCGATGTTGTTTGTCACCTACCAACATCGGTTTTTGCCATAACCGATATTGTTTGTGCGCAAATAACATCGGTTCTGGGACAACCGATGATGTTTGTGCACTAACAACATCGGTTTTTACCATAACCGATGTTGTTTATATGCAGTTTTTTTTATTAGCGTTTTGTTTTAGATTGAACCAAACCTGTAATTTCAAAGAAAAATCCAGACCCAGGCAATTTGTATAATTAATAATCAATGATCTATGCTTTATATTATTATAAATAAAATACTAATTAATGTATAAACAAACATTAAGCAATATATCCAATATACAAATAGAATCCATTAATAAGCTAAATGTCTACTAATTTGTTCAGTGCTTCATTTCTAACTCTAAAAAAGTATCGTGCCCATTGAATGCGAATATCTTCAATTGTCGTTGCCTCCAATGGTTGAGAATCGCTAAATGTCTACATCATATATAAACAAATGTTAGTTAATCACATCGAATATTAATAGTTATAATAAATGAAACCTGTTAAAGTAAACAAATATATTACCGTTTCCCAGTTATCCCTGAATCCCCCATGGATGATGGTCCACATCCAATGCATGACATAATAGCCACACTCAGTGCCTCCGCTTTGTAGATTACACTAAATTCAATATGAAATTTAATAGTGTTTAAGACAAATTATTGTAAAAAAAAAACTAAGTAAACATTTTGGATATTCAAACATTGGTTAAATTACTTACTTTTACATTATCCAATCAATTTTCTTCGATTTACTTGGTTGGTTACCTTGCAAGCCCTTTAAAGCACTGGTTAAAAGAAACATGCAAATATATTTGTAAGACCAAGATATTCATGTATAATAGGTTCGATACAATCAATTTGTTACAAATTTAAACGTACCCTATAACTGTGGCTTTGATGTCTACATCGGGCTTCTTGTGTAGGGAACAAAACCAGACAACAACATTGGACCTAGGACAAATAACCAAGAGTTGCCAATGTTGGCTGCATTGGAAAATAGTTATTAGTAACAATGCAATCATTATTTAAATGCATTTATTAATGAAATTTTACTTACTTATTTAAGTAAGCTCCTAGGTAGACTTCTTTTTGAGATTCATGTATCCATCTTTGAATGTAATTTTGAGCATGATCTCGCGTATTCCCTGATCTCTGTATGCTCTGAGGCTCAAGGAATCCATAGACAGAACCATGCTTCCATACATAAGTCATTCAAAAACCTATTTTTGTTCAAATAAATGTAAATTGTTAATCACTTACAATTAAATAGGTAATTGACCTAAAATTAAAATGTACTTACGTCATCCACAACTGTATAACACTGATATTAAGATATTGATTGCCACTCAATATCTCCCCAACATCACTATGATTTATGTAGATGGGGAACTGTTCATTATGCACCCCAAACAATCTCGCATCCCATGACACCTGGAAAGGATGTCTGAAAAGTAACAGGCTAACCTGTACCAAATTTAATAATGGATCATCATCAGGGACCGACCTATCATGAGGTTCAACTGGTTCCTTTGGTCTCTGTTTACAATCATACACAATTAATAAATACAAGTTACTCGTAGTCAACAATTTATTCTATTCAATTGTATTGATTATACCAAAAAATAAAATTAGTTAAAGAAGCTACCTCTTGTGCTACCTCCCATGAAACAGGCTTCACAAGATGACTCGGCCATGCAATAAAGGTGTTTAGGGCGTCCCCCACTAATTGAACCTCATTAGTCGGTAAAGGGACTCGAGCAGTAGCATCTAGAACCTCTTCAACCCCCACCTTGACCATATCATCCGTCAAACACGTGTGGTGTATGATTGAAGCCCCATGATAAACTCTCCCAATGGCCACAAAGCGGGGAGGCTGCTCATCAACATAGAAGCCACACTGATCAGCTGTTGTGTCAGTGCCAGGCTCCTCCCCTGAGGGATCAATATCAGTACCAGCACAACTCCCCTTCGTGCTAACACGAGCACTGGAAGGAGCTACATATGGGTGAACATGCTCAGGCGGCTGCTGGGAGGTCATCTGGCTCAACTCCATTAACAATTCTCTCTTTAGCTCATCTTTAAACTCCTCTTTTAACTGCTCTTTAAACTCCTCTCTGAAGCTCTCTTTCAAGCTCTCTTTCAACGAAGCCACAAGCTCTGCAGTGATGGATGAAGAAGTATGCGAGCCATGTGATAGTGGTCCAAAGTAATGGTTAATGGTCACACCAACTCCAGCAGCACAAACACGACCAGGGTGCTCCGGTCGACCAATGCAGTGGTCAGTATATCCTGACGTCCATGGGGAACAAAGGTACCCTATATGCATTGCTCCTCTAGGGAATCCTACAAGCAAAAAAAGATAAAGGAGTCAACTTGTGTTGTTACTATATGTAGTTACATTTTAAGCTGCATAATAACTTACAATCCTATCAGCAACTTGTTGTGCTGCCTCAGATGTCATCTGCCCAGAACGTTTTGTACGGGCCTGCTTCCACTTCACATGTCGTTTAATGGGAGATGGAGGATCAACTACACTTGTACTCCCAGATTCAGCAGCTTCAGCCTATTTTTTCTTCATCTTCTCGCCCATCATGTTTTCCTCAAGCCATTCATAACCCCCACGAGACATCACATGTGGCATGTTGTTATGTTTCTGGATTTCTTGAGCATTCTTTTTGATTTTCTGTGAATAATAAGACATACTTTCAGCAAAATAATTAATCAAATTTTGATATAGACAAATTAAAAAACATTGCCCACAACTTACCTGCCAAGCAGAAGTATTACGGCAGTCTTTAAATTCCCTCCACATGTCCTTCTCAATGCCAAATTTTGCACAAGGAATGTCATCATCATCCTCATGTACCTCTTCCTCCTCATCACCCTTCTTTTCTTTAATTGCATATTTCCTTGTAAGGTCTGCCTTAAACTGCCTCCATCTTGTTCCCACATGGGAAATAATTTTCCTCCTAGCCTTGGATGCTTCTGGAATATCAAATTGTTCCTTCATTTGAGAATCATATGTAACAGTCAATGACAATAATATGCAAGTTAAATACATACAATTACTATAACATAAAGAGTTTATTGAAAATACCAGAATGTCCTCCCAAATCATGTTCTTCTTATTTTCCGGCACATGGTGCCAATCTTGATATGTAATATCAACCCTGTCTCCGGCAGCAATCCCCAAATAGGTCCTGAAATGTGATCTATTTGGACCTGAAGCTTTCCCAGTTGCAGGGTCGACATCAATTCGTGGCTTCTCCCCAGACAAGCGTTTAGCAGTGAATTTTTTGAGTCGTGTGGATTGTCTAGTCCTCCTGGACGTAGACTCAGAAGGAGCTGATGACTCAGGACGAGGGGAACCTGGTGGTGTACCCATGTGCCTGTTCAAACAAACAAAAAATTAAGTGTTATTTGCAATTGTACAAAGTTTATAAATTGTAAATGGAGATAAAAAATAAGTTGACAAAATTATTAAAGTATACAATAACATAGACATTACTTATATATAACATGGTTAGGTAGGAATGTTCTCCCATAAGCCTTCATCATGATCATGACGATTTGCGTGTACGTCATCCTCCTCATTTTCTTTAATGATGGTAGGCATGCGTGTGTAGAAAGAGGGAGGCTCACAAATATCAAGTGTTGAATCATCCTTTTCATGAATAACACCACTGGTTCTTCCTTGTAGAACCACTGACCACCTTGCATTACAGCAATCTTCGACATAAAACACTTGTTTTGCTTGTTCTGCCATGATGAAAGGCTCGTCCTTATAAGCAACCTTTGTAAGGTCTACAAAAGTGAATCCCAAATCATCTGTCTTCACATCGGTGTTGCTATCAACCCACTTACACTTAAAAACAGGCACTTTGAAAATAGTATAATCAACCTCCCAGATTTCTTCAATCACTCCAAAGTAAGACATGGACCCCAATTTGGGGTTGTTATCTTTTGCACTAGAAAAGTGTTCTGCTTCAACCCGAAGACTAACCCCACTGTTTTGAACTGTACTCTTGTCATCTTGTGACTTCGTGTAGAATGAATACTTGTTGATATCATATGCCTTCCAAGTTGGAACATTTAGCTTAGGCCCATTTGCTAACCACTTTAACGTTTCAGAAGGATCATCAAGAGCAAAAATGGTGTCTTAAAACCAGTTTAAGAAAGTTTTGTTATGCTCAATCAACACCCGATTCTTGTTCATTTTTGGGTTACTTGCCTTCACAAATTCTTTGTGTGCATTTATGTATGGGGTCACCTCATCGGTATTATTCAATATATACAAATGTGCTTCATTCAGTGCCTTGAGACCCATGGTTACAACAATTAACCCTCGTGTACCCTTACCTCTCACTCTATTCTTGTGACGAGACTCAGGAACCCCGACAGGTTTCGTCTTCTCCATGTACTCTGAACAAAACTCAATAGCTTCTTCTGCAATGTACCTTTCAACAATGGATGCCTCAGGACGGTATTGATTCTTGGTATACCCTTTTAAGATCTTCATGTATCGCTCAATTGGGTACATCCACCTTAAATAAATGGGTCCACATAATCTAATCTCCCTCACTAGATGAACAATTAAGTGAACCATGATGTCAAAAAATGAAGGAGGAAAATACATCTCCAACTGACACAAGATAATAGCAACCTCATTTTCCAAGTCATCCAACTTTACAGGGTCAATTACTTTGCTACATATTGCATTGAAGAATAAGCACAGGCGAGTTATGGCAACCCTGACTTTGTTAGGCAAGATGTTTCGTATCGCCACGGCTAGAATTTGTTGCATCAAGACGTGGCAATCATGAGACTTTAAGCCAACTAATTTGAGATCCTTCATCGATACAAGACTCCTTACATTTGAAGAGTATCCCTGTGGCACCTTAACATCCCGTAGACACTGACAAAAACTTTTTCTCTCTTCTCTGGACAAAGTATGGCACGCTGGGGCAAATATGTTCGTTTACCTTCTGACCTTGGATGTAACTGCTCACGTATACCCATCTCAACCAAATCTTGCCGAGCATTCAGACCATCCTTTGTCTTGCCTTTAATGTTAAGAAGCGTGCCGATTAAACTATCACACACATTTTTCTCCACATGCATAACATCTATACAATGTCTAACATCTAGATCGGACAAGTATGGAAGATCAAAGAATATCGACCTCTTTGTCCGTATTCTTTTCTCACTTGCATCCTTCTGTTGCGTCTTCCCAAAGATGTTTTGGATGTCCTCCACCCGCTCATAAACCTGCTTTCCAGTCAAAGGTATCGGTGCACTTACATCCTCTTGTCTTCCATTGAAAGCTTTTTTCAATCACCGATACGGGTGATATGATTTGAGAAATCTCCGATGCCTAGTGTAGACTATCTTTCTTCCATGCTTGAGTTGCATGTAGCTTGCATTTTCTTCACATATAGGACATGCGTGATGCCCCTTAACACTATATCCACTCAAATTCCCATATGCTGGAAAGTCATTAATGGTACAAAATACCATTGCACGCAACTTGAAGGTTTCCTTGCGATTCCCATCAAAGACATCAACCCCTTCGTCCCACAACTTTCTCAAGTCTTCAATCAACGGACTTAGATAAACATCAATGTCATTTCCTGGCTGTCTTGGACCCGAAATCATCATAGACAACATAATGTATTTTCGCTTCATGCACAACCAAGGAGGCAGGTTGTAAATTACTAGCAAAACAGGCCATGAACTGTGGTTAGTACTTAAGTTACCAAAAGGATTCATTCCATCGGTAGCAAGTCCAAGCCTAAGGTTTCTTGACTCTTCCCCAAAATCTAGAAACAAATTATTAATATTGTCCCACTGGGGAGAATCAGCCGGATGCCGGAGCAATCCATCACATTTTCGACTATCTGCATGCCATGTCAGGTTTTTTGCGTCATCTCCATTAGCAAACAATCATTTAAACCTTGGAATTATTGGAAGATACCAACACACCTTTGTTGGGGACTCTTTGTTTGTGCTTTCATCACTACCACACGCGTCATCCTTCAATTTGTACTGTGACACCCCACACATGGGGCATTTATGCATATGTTCAAACTCATTTCTGTACAATATGCAATCATTAGGGCATGCATGTATTTTCTGATACTCCATACCCACCGGACACAGTATCTTCTTTGCCTCTTAGTTATTTTTCGGCAACGTGTTATTTTTTGGAAGCATCGTTTTCAACACCTCAAGCAAATCAATGAAGCTTTTATCACTCCACCCATATCTTGCCTTCAAATTGACCAAACTTAACACCGCTGACAACCGTGTGAAGTTGTTGCACCCTAGATACAAAGGCTTCTTAGAATCACTTTCCAATGCATCATACAAAGGGGCATGTGCTTGATGAAAAGACTCTTGTCCAACATCTCGGATCATATCCTCTAATCGATCTCCCATTTCAACATCAACAACATACTCAGTTTGGGACACCGTCGGCATGTCTATGAATTCACCATGCCATATCCATCTTGTATATGTTTGAAGAATCCCGTCACAGAGAAGATGTGTCCTTATGTCGTCCACGACATGTCGTCTCCCATTCAGATAGTTAACACAAGGACAATAATATTTTCCCCCCATATTTGGTGAATTTTGTTGAGCAAATTCCAAAAACTTTTCAACCCCATTCTCATACTCCTCAGTGATGCGAATAGCTTTCATCCAACTTCGATCCATCTTTCCTTTTCTGTGATACTCACAAAATTATATCATGCATGACGATCTCACTTTTTCATAAAGGTGTGGCCTTATCCCATTCAGGAAGACATTTTTATACTTAATTTGTATGTAGAGGTTAAGTCTCTTTTGTTAAATTTGACGAAATTTCAGCAGCATTTCGCATTGATCTCCAAGTACACGACATGAAAGCAGTGACATCAATTCCACCACAATCAAGTATGCACTTGGAGAACAAAACGAAATGCACTAAACTGAAATTTTGTCAAATTTAACAAATGAGACTTAACCTCTACGTATGAATCAAGTATAAAAAAATGTGTCTTCCCAAACTGTCCAAACGGACAATTCAAGATTTAATACAGCGATTAATCCAAACTTTCCGTATTAATCATTGTATTGAACCTCAAACGGGAAACTAAGGTTCACTCAAAATGCTTAACTTGCATATAAAATAATACTCATTAATTACACAAACAACTTATACAGCATTATTATAATTGTAACAAGCACTGAAGTGTTAGAATGAGATACGTACCTGAAAAGATGCTCACTAACAATAACAAAGAATGCGGTGATGACGGTGGACACGACACAATCTCTGAAGGACAAGAACAACACCAACACAGGTACTCAATGCTCATTGCCTGTAGGTTAAGTTATTACAAAAATTATCAAATTGATCATCATTTCTAGAAATTTCAATGCTCAGAGTAACATGCTATTTTCAAATTCAAGACAAAATTAAAATAAGAGCAAATACAGGTGCAGCACATAATTCACATTTTTTTTGCATAGACCACAAATTCAAGCATCAAAACAAGTGATTTTGTCCTATTTTGGTCACCAAACAATAAGGGCTTCATATAGTATCCATGACATACTTTATTTATATCATCGGGCACACTTAAAATATGATTTACACGAAAATTGTGCAGCAGAACAATAGTTGAAATTATGCAGTAAAACTGAATGATTCAATGCCTTAAGCATAGCTTTCATGCATGATTTGGTCACCATTAATCTAATGAGTTATGAAATAACCTTTGTAACACCAAATACATCACTTACCATTGTTAATGTCATGATTTTAACAGCAATAAAAAGTGCAGGACAGCAAATGTGTTCTGTCATAAAAATCAGTGTGTGCAAACTTTTTGTCTTGTATCTTTTTATATATTTATAAAAAAAATAAAAATTATAAAAATCCATAGAATCTACATTTCTTCCAACACCATCTGCAATTAGTGTGAAATCTTTTTGTTCATGCGTAGGTTTAAGTAAGTGTAAAGATTTTAACGATGTTCATTGGTTGAACTTAGTTATGATTATCTTTTACTTATTTTATGTTAATCATGTTCCAAATTAATATGATACTAATGACTAATTAAATATATTATAACATGAACTTTTTTTAAGTGAAAAATGAAATAAAATTCTTATTTCGATGAATTTTGGCATCCCAACTGCAGATTTTAGGCTTCTATCTAGTCAAATTGGCAACACACAGTGGGCAGGGGTACTGGTGTAGTCTAATGAAAAATATCCCTGAATGTATTTCAGTTCAATTTTTTCTACTTAACTGAAATATAAACTCATGATACAGTAAATAGATATGAATTCCAGCAGAAGAATTACAATAATCCCTAAGCCAGCTCTAGAAGAGACCAATTAATTAATGTGATGTGGTGGAGGATTAATAGGAATCCATGATGCTCACATGCTTCTGCATACCGTAGCAGGCACTTCAAAATACAAAGTGTCTATCTATGTCAGCCATTTGCTTAAATTAGCAACAAAACTATAAATCATTAATAGATGCAACAAAGAAACAGACTGGCTGAAGATACTAATTACTAAGATCTTTCATGGGCTTACAAATTGCAAATTAGAAGTTGGTTAACAATTAATTCTCAACAAAGAATCTGCAACATATAATAACCACCAAAGATAGTTTCCCTCCAGATTACCATTTCTTTTTGGGTATTTGTTTCTATTATTAAGTGTCAACCTTGTATTGCCTATACTTAAGTTGTAGTATTAGTTGGTCACACTCTGAGATATAATATCTGTTCTCGAGAAACATAATGCAAGCACTAGTAGCAAGAAAGAAACTCAAAATGAGTGAATAAGGACAGTGGCAAAAAGGGACAAGATTGAAAGGGACAAGAAGATGGAGAAGAGTTATTACAAGCAAAACCAATTTAGTTTAAAATCTGAAACCTTTTTCTGGAGTCATATATTACCCCAAGCAAGAGGCAAGGTTCATGAGCCAACAAGGTAATCTACTTTTAAGAACTAATCAATTGCAACAGAAGCTATCTAGCATGTGTTGAAATCACAACCAATAAAAGCAAAAACTGCAACAAGATACAACTCTGCATTTTCATTTTTATTTAAAAATAACCACATCAACAAACATTCGATTGCTAAGTAAACATGTTATGAGCCAGGCAGGGCAATGGCATATACATTGGCATAGTCATTTTAGGAAAAGTAATTTCCACTAAAAGGAGCAACACCAGAATAACAAAATCATTGAGCTGTAAGAGAATATCACCTGAAAGCGAGGATGATGAAGGCTTCCTCACGAAAATATCAGTTAAAGTACCCTGTGTAAGGGGTGAGGTCAATATGGGAGGTGTCTGCAGAGAAAAAATTAAGTGAATCATAATCAACAACCAAAAACCCTAACAATAAGGAATAGTTTTCTTATATTGAGAAAAGAGTACATACAATTTACAGAGATTTGGGGCGTTCCAAGACAGGGGCAGAGGCTTCCAATCGCTCGATTATGTGCGCGACAATGGCAAAAGGGATAATGTTTCGCCGAGAACGAGTGACAATATGGCGTCGCCGACAATGAAAGGACTGGCAGAGGCAGCAACGGGGTGGAAGGAGACGGCAATGAAAATAGTGTTTCACAGACAGGGAAGTAGGGCGCGAGAACGATAATGTGAAAACCTATTGCTTTATAAGCCTAACCAACATCGTTTCATTCAATAACCGATGTTGAGCATCTTCTATCAACATCGTTTCACTAGAAAACCGATGTTGAGAATCTATTTCAACATCGTTTCACACATAACCGATGTCAACATGTTGCTTATAATTTCAAAAATGCCACCGCGTTTCCATTGACATCGTTTTTTGATCAACCGATGTTGATCCAGCGATGTAAAAATGCCTTTTTGTAGTAGTGGATAATGATAGAAGATAAACCTATCTCTATCACAATTAACGAGATTTGATAGGAAAATAATCCTATGAAATCTATCTATTTACCTTCTATAAATACAAAGCAATTCACCCCTATCAAGGTAAGAAATTCTACACCTTTTAGTGATATCTGCCTCATACCTTTGCGCCTCTAACTTGAGCATCGGAGTGTCTTTGCAGGTACACCTCCCACTGTACATCAAGGAGATACCGGCGGAGCCACTGCTCCGGATGACTTACGAAATCTGGTAAGAACATTTGGCGTCCACCGTGGGGCTCGGTAAAACTTTACCCAGCCATACAAATCAAGAACCTTCACTATCTTTGAAGCACCATCTCGGTAGAACACTTGCACTACACAAAGGGCGAAATCAATCCCTTAACAAGTTCCGAGCGATTGAAGTTAAATTTCTGCTTCGTCGATGATCCGCGTGCAATTAAATCTGATGCTGTGATTTCGCGAATCCATATTCAATTAGCTTCATGGGAAACAATGGTGTCCCCGGTGCCAGAGTCGACCTTTGCAGAAGTGGATTTAGTTGCAAGAAGCACGACACGCGGATATCGGTGCAGACAATACAAAGCTCATAGAAGCAGGTGAACGTGCCTGTAACCCGCACAAGAACGTTGGCATCGTCAACTCGTGTGGCCCATGCACACCAAGTTGGTATTTGAATTACATAGAACATGCGCATTACGAAGTCAACCCTCACATCACTGACACAGGATGATCTCAATCAAATAATTGTGAACGATTGTGCAAACGAAAAAAAGGTACAAACCTTAAAATATTATATTAGTGAGCTTCGTGCATAAAGGTATGATTTTCGTTAATATAATTGTGAGATTCGAGTTCATGTGCTGGACCATTGCATTTGTCTTAGATTCAGATATCATCATGCCATAGTATGCCATCACAAAAGCTATAGGCAATACCATAACTAATACCATATATATGCTAAAATGAAAATTGGTATTGACTTCGAAAAAGTTAACGTGTGCAAGACATAAAGACACATGGGCTTAAGAAATTACAAGTTTGTATAGTAATGTCATATTGCTAAAAGCATAAATCCTAGAATAAATAAATACTCACATGAAAAAGGCATGACTCTTAACAGCTTAGACAAAAGTGCATGAATTCCAAATATTATCATGACCATGAAAAATATTATCATCATGACATCATGTCATTTTATGCCATTATATAAATGTTGGGAGGTGATATGGTCTACCTGGCTCACCGAAAAGCTTAAATATTTGAAACTGATTTTGCCATGTGAATATGTCATGAGCAACATTACGTCTTGCATTAGGCATAGTCAAAACGCCATTTAGACACTCACAAGTTGAGGATTTGGCTTGTTGTACAAAAAAAACAAAATTATTTATATTACACGCATTGTGGAGAGAAGTGCACCTAAAATTCAATTTGATGTGCATACTATATGTATCATTGATGCCTATCGCATACACTGAGAACATGGCATTGATTTTCCTTCTAACTAGGAAACACCCATGTCAGGCTTTCATTTTGATATGTATCCATATTTTAGGACATGTTAAGAATTACATGCCTTGAAGAGTTATTATCACTTGTCATTTGTGGCTTGCGCTTTTGACTGAAATTAAAATGTGAATGAGAATACATCACTCTATTTAATCTTCATCCATTATAATGCCGATTCTGAATCGTAAGAGGTCAAAGGCGGTTATTATTGAAAATTATGCATGAGATCATGCCCTGATTTTGGCTGAATCAAATTTCATACGCTTAAATAGATATTATCTTACAATTACATCATTGTCCATGCAATTGCCATCGCATGCATACATGCTCTTTCCTTTGGAAAATGTGCATTTGCAGGAGTCTTCAATGACACAAGATGGACACATGAGGCTGGGGCAGAGGTGAGGCTAGCGGAAGACAAGGTAGCTATCCGCATAGCCCAATCTAACTCCATTACTATAATATTATCATATTATACTATCTTCGCATATTGTAACCAAATCATGGATGCCCACATAATGATTTTTGCGAGGCAGAAGGCAATAGCCATATATGATACCCACATCATATTGGCCCATAACTTTTACTTCAATATTTACTTAACATCTTGATTAATTGCTTTTGTGGAAGAGACTTCTAATTGGCGGCATCAACCCATTGAACAAAGATTTCAATGACACCTAGCCAAGCAATGGTACAAGACTCGGGCATGACTTCCGTAGCAGATGTTGCCATGGCGGCTATGAGTCTACGACACCCCTTACAAACAAGGAGGTTTTAATAATTTATTTAAATACTTTTCGATACTAGCATTAATATTATCTTCTACGACAAGGAGTATCAAATCTTGAAAGACAAGACATACACTGCAAAAAATTAAATCGAAGATATTGCTATGCTCCATGATAGTGGCACTCGAGAAGCTTTACAAAGCCTTATCATGAAGATTATAAGGATTGAGCCAATACTTCTTGAAGATAGCTAATTTTTATCATTTACCTAAGAAGCAAGTTTTCATTGTCTTGCTTGTGTTTTAAATATAATGAAGGATCGGCATATCGCCTTTCCAGGCTAACTTGTAACTAGATTTGAGACGATTTTGATCCAACCCCAAAGATCAACTTCCCTAACAACATTTGCATACCAACTTCGGGGAGATATATATTATCATAATTTTCCAGGATATGCTTTGTCAACCCTCGAGGGTCACCTTACTTAGCCCACCTTAGAGACGACTACGCAAGATCGACTTCCAGCACTGTCGACTTGGACTTGGCCTGGCGAAAATCCATGCACTATCAGGCACCAAAAGACCAAGTATAAGCCCTCGGCACCAAACAAAGCTGGCAATACCAGGAACCAAGCATTGTTGCACAACCTCACACCTTGAACTTTCGACAACACTACATGTTAGGAGCTCAACTTATCTTGGATTGATACCTAAAGCTTAGCTTTGCACCTCAAGTGTTTTCAGCTTGGCTTCGTGCCTTGAGCACTTATCTCGATCTCGTGCTTCGAGTATCTCTCAAACTCGGCCAAATCGGCCTTGAGCATCTTTAACTGTGGCAACCTATCTGAGTAAATATGAGGTTATAAACTATTTCGCTTTCTCAAGCTTAAAGCTTGTTGGGCTTATGGCCTATCTTTAACCATGCAAGCGTAACCTCGAATATCTTACGCTCAGCTTAAAGCACCTTTAGCTTAGCCTTTCGCGCCCTGAGTATCTCTTAAAAATTGGCATTCTAGTTTGACCTTTCGGCATTCTAGTTTGACCTATTGACATTCCGGTTTGACCTTTCGGCATTCCGGTTTGACCTCTCAGCATTCCAGTTTAACCTTTCGGCATTCTAGTTTGACCTTTTGACATTCCGATTTAACCTTTCGACATTCTGGTTTGACCTCTCGGCATTCTGGTTTGACATTTCGGCATTCTAGTTTGACTTTTTGACATTATGGTTTGACCTCTCGGCATTCCAGTTTGACCTTTCGGCATTTTAGTTTGACCTTTTGACATTCTGGTTTGACCTTTCGGCATTCCGATTTGACCTCTCGACATTCTGGTTTGACCTCTCGGCATTCCAGTTTGACCTTTCGACATTCTAGTTTGACCTTTCAGCATTCCGATTTGACCTCTCGGCATTCTAGTTAGATTTCTCGACATTCCTCACTGACCTCTCGGCATTCTAGTTTGACCTCTCGACATTTCAGTCTGACCTCTCGGCATTCTGGTCTGACCTCTTGGCATTTTGGTTTGACCTAACTTGGCATTCCAACTTGACCTCTCGGCATTTTGGTTTGACCCTTTTAGCGTTCCAACTTGATCATAAGACGAGTTGAGAATCACATATCACTTTAGTTTAACCTCTTGGTATTTCCCTCGGGTTGACCGCTTAAGCGTTCCAATTTGATCCTAAGACAAGTTGAGAAATGACCTAACTCGGCATTCCAACTTGACCTCTCAGCATTTCGGTTTAACCCTTTTAGCGTTCCAACTTGATCCAAAGACAAGTTGAGAGCCACACAATATTCAAGTTTAACCTCTTGGCTTTTCCCTCGAGTTGATCGCTTAGGCGTTCCAGCTTGATCCAATGACAGGCTAAGAGACGACCTATCTCGACATTTCGGTTTAACCTTTCGATATTCCGACTAGACCTACTCAGCTTTTGATTTGACTATTCATCCAACTTAATCTAAAAATGACAACGTTGACGATTTGGTACTCCACCTAGACCTACCCGGCTTTCAGTTTGACCATTCATCCAACCTGATCTAAAATAACTAAGATGACGATTAGGCTTTCCAACTTGATCTAACAACAAGCCGAGTCCGACCTTCACTCAACATCCTAGATTGAACCTAAGGGCATTCCGGTTGACCGTTAAACATCCCAGCACGAATTAAATGACCAACACTCAGTTCAAGGAACCCAAGGCAGGGTACTTCTACTCGTATCAGCTTTCTTGCCATGACTCAAAGCTTTAGGGGCATGGGCACTACTTAGTCTTGGCAAGGCCCCTTAAGAAGGTACTTGACCGATTAATGATTGGGACCTACCAAATGGCACACAGTTCAAGGGACCCAGAGTCGAATACCACCCAACCTTACAATACGCGAAAGAGGGAAGTGGGACACTGACATTTGAATTATCAAATCCAAACACGGACAAAATCACCTCCAATGGTCAACAACGAAAATACACTATGACTAATTGGAAATCATTCAAAAAGCCTTGAGCATTGCCAATGCCATTGGCCAATTCTTCCTCGAATGAGTTCAACTCAGCCTTGAGTACCTTACACTCGGCCAGTTCCACTTAGAGTATCTTCAACTCAATGAACTTAGCCTCAATTTTCTAATACTCAACTCGGCCGCGCACTTTATGAGTCCATCTACATCTCGAGACTTGAGCATGTTCAGCTCAGCATGCCATCTTGGGTATCATTAGCTCAACCTTGGGTTATAAGCCTAGAGCATCGTCAGCTCGGCCTCATGCCTAGAGCATCCTCATCTTGATCACTCGCCTTGAGCATCTTTGACTCGATTTTGTGCTTTGAGCATGTTCAGCTTAGCCTCGCCACCCAAGACTCTAGCTCATCCTTACGCCTTGAGCCTATAGAGCATTTTCAGCTCGGCCTCACGCTTAGAGCATCTTAAGTTCGGCCAGACACCTTAAGCATCCTCAGATCAACAACGAGCTCAAAGTACCTGCAACTCGACTAGTATGATCAGTTGTTAGGGCATAATGAAGCTCGGCTATGTAAAAAATCTTATAAGCTCTTACAAACTACTTCAGAGCTTGGGGGCATATGTACTACTCGGACTCGGCCCAACACTGAGTCAAGGGACTGGCCAAGTAAATGAAGATAGACTCAGACCAAAGCAGTTATAACGAGAAGTATATCTTACTAAAAGATATGCAAAGATTAAGATAAAAGATAATGATAGAAGATAAACCTATCTCTATCATAATTAACGAGATTTGATAGGAAAATAACCCTATCAAATCTATCTATTTACCTTCTATAAATGCAAAGCAATTCACCCCTATCTAGGTAAGAACTACACCTTTTAGTGATATCTGCCTCATACCTCTGCACCTCTAACTTGAGCGTCGGAGTGTCTTTGCAGGTACACCTCCCACCGTACATCAAGGAGATCCCAGCAGAGCCATCGCACCGGAGGACTTACCAAATATGGTGAGAACAAATTCTATTTATATACTAAAATAAAAGACTTTACTATTTTTATCTTTATTTTTTCATCTCTCACTATATGTATAAATAAATTTCCAAGACTGAGATTTTATATATTCTTCGTAGCATTTGATATTAAAACAATGTTTAACTTGGTTTTTGGCTTATTCCCGTGAGTAGTTAACATAGAAGAATAAGGTGATAAAAGTTATTCGTGTACATCATTAACGAATATCTTATTAATTCTGACTATTAAAAATTGTTAGTTAAATGAACCAAAATTTATTTATGAAAATAACTTCTTATCATATTTATTTTGATGGAGAAAATAAAACCTGATAATTATAAAACTCTCATATAATGTATTTCTATTATATATTTCCTTAATAATGTATGGTAAATTTCCACTAATGTAATAAATATTTGCGAAAGAAAAAATTTCAAATTTTAAATTCAAATTTAGTTATTTAAAACTAATTAATGTAATAATTATAATCACAATCACAATAAATCCAGCAATTATCCTCATCAACAAAAGATTTAATAGCAGCCAGTATGACAAAAGTCAAATCTTGCAAACATGCATTTAATAGCAACCAACAAAGAAATATGTTGTGACAAAAAATATTTTCTTATTCCGAATTAAAAAACATTCTAAAATACCTCTTTAGAATACTTGATATCATTTTTTTTGTTAGGCTTCTTTCATTGCCTGAATAGTAGCCCTTGGTGTAAACTTGAGGAGTTCATCATCCAATCTCATCTTAGATTCATGTTGCAATTGCCTTAATCCCTTAATCGGAGTTTCTATTGTGCCAACCATGTTTGATTTAAACTTTTCAGCCTCAGAAATGTTTGGATTCAACATCAATCGTGAAGTAAAAGTGGTGCTGATGGTTTTATTCCCTAAAGACAAATAAAATATAACATAACAAACATCGTTAACTGTTAAAAAAAATTGAGATGCAACATATGTTCTAATTGAGATGGCAGCCAAATTTAAATATAATGAATAAAATTAAAATTGAAATTAAATTTAAGAAATCATATTTAATAGAAATAAAAAAATTATAAGAAAAATAAAATGCTTAATTCATGAACTATCATGTAACTTAACATCAATTACACGTAAGACTAAAAGGTAATGTGAGGAACTAAAACATATTTAAAGAAGGTGATATAACTTCCACGACTTATGCCTTCATGCTCAAATATCTTGGAGTGAATTAATTCTTCAAATATTTAAAGAAGCTAAAATATCTACATTTCAATTTGAAGTAACTAATACACAACGTAAAAGGTGACTGGGAACATGGATTTCATACGATATTAGCCTTATAAGATTAATACCAATCCGTAATTTCTATGGGTACATGTGATGTGAGGAACACCCAATTTTATCAAGGATAAACACCCGTGACCGTGAGTTCAGTAGTATTAAAAAAGAATCTTAAATAATTACGTAGTTTAATTTGTATATCTTATAAAAAATAAATGAATTTAAAACAATATTACTTTTTTTCTCACTGGTAACCATTTGGCACGTATAAAAAGTTATTACCTTTCTATGTCTTCACCTTGCAAAAGAGCACCACAGTATCTCTATTCAATCAATCAATAACTCTAATTTATATTAATTACGTTTGAAATTAAAAACAATGTGAACCATTTAGTTTTATTATGGGTGAGTGATATCAATCTAAACTAATTGTTGAACAAAAAAAATCCCTAAAACAATATTCCTAATTATCTTTGTCGTGATTTATTTAATAAATTATCAGAATTCAAAATTTCAAATTGTTACCAAATTTTTTTTTACCATTAACACGTAACTTATCAGAATTCAAAATTTCTAATTGTTACCAAAATAATTTTATTTCAAATCTAATAATATAAAATAAAATAAAATAATTGTTACGAAAATATTGTTACCATTTACTTTTATTATGAGTGGATGATATCAATCTAAACTAACTGTTGAACCAAATATTGACACCCGAATCAAATATTTACAAAGCGTCATATCATGACACATGTCATCCGAACATCTGTGTAGTTGACACATGTATTCCAAACCTTGAAAGCTTGTCTTGAAACGCCACGTGAATTCCAAACCTGTGAAAGGATTCACAAATTTTATATTATTAGATATTAGATTATTAGATATCTCCAATGAAATTATTGGCTTCTCCCATTGAGTGCAATCGATTCCAGCGTCCACTATTAGAGAAAGGTCCACAATGCACTTTCACCAACTATTTTTCCGAGCCCAATTCCCTGGAACGAAGGGTCGTCGTCGTGATTCATGGCCTTCACAATCTTGACCTCCATCTCCGGCGCCATGTTGCTGGCTACCTTCGCTATCCCTATGCTTGTATGGTCCTTTACCACCCCATTCACCTTCTGGATCGTAGTTGATGCCATGTTACCTGTGCTCCTAGATTCGTGCAAAAACGGGTATGGAAGGTCTAATTGGTGCTATAAGGGTTTTCGACGCCATGCCGTGTAGGAATGTTGTGTCTTGGACCACCACCATGGTTGCCGAGTGTGCTCAGAATGGGAAGAGTAGACAGGCTTTGTTGTTGTTTGGGGAGATGAGGAGAGCACCCGTGGAATTAGATCAGGTGGTGTTGGTTGCGGCTTTGTTCGCGTGTGCTGAATTAGGGGATTTGAAGTTGGGAAGATGGATTCATTGGTATGCTCAACAATGGTTTGTTGCAAGGAACCAACAACAAGCCTTATGCGCTTGAAAACCAATGTTTGGTGAGAAGATGCGGAGGCTATTTGATATTAAGGCCTTGTCATCATTGTCATTAGCGGTGGTGGAGGGGGAGGTGGGTGTGCGGTGGCGACAGTGGAAGAGGACTACGACAGCAACAAAGAAGACGAGGGAGCAAAGATAGAGAGAAGGCGAGGGTTAGGGATGGAAATAGGACAAGACTTAATTAATAGGGGCCTATGGCCTGGCCTAGTCTATTTAAATAAAAGGCTAGGTTTGGGTTTAAAAAAAGTCTATTTATTTAAATAGGTTAGACTTAGGCTTATAAGAGCATCTTTAATGGAGTAATCCTATATGAGTGCTTCCAATGGGACCCACTTGTACACATCACTCATTTTTACTCTTCCTAATATAAGCACCTCTAAGCACTTAATTCCCTCCAATGGAGCAACTCTCCTTGGGTGCTTCCAATGGGACCCACCAAAAAGCTTACATCATTATATTATATTAATAACTTATTTATTACATATGATTATCTTATTTATAA